>JAPYZS010000129.1:0-229390 GCA_030522925.1 Trissolcus japonicus | reverse complement strand
TTTTTGTATCGAAATTTTTTTTAAGTTTCTTGCGCTAAAAATTAAATTGATAAAATTGTGTCAATAAATTTGTTGTTTTTCTTTTTTGTCTTTTTTTTTCTCATTTGATATAAAAGAAGATTTTATTTTTTTTTTTGTGAATAAATATAATCGAAGAATTTTACAAGGGGTAGGGAAGTCAGTTCTTAGAAAAAAAAACTAGCAGCGACAGTCCATGGATTTTTTTTTAACGTATAAAAAGTGTTGATTACAAAAGAAATTGGAAAATTCTGTAACGCTAGTGAATATCTTAATACTTATCAATAAATTGAAAAGTGAATGTGGACTAATCATAAAACCAATTTGAGTCAAAAAGTAAATTATATCTATTCAAAAAGTAAACGATGACGGGCCAGAGGCTACATTGAGTTTGTTATGTATTGGATATTCTATTTCTGAGTTTTTTATGAATAAATTGCATAATTCTGTTGAACATTTTTGCAACGCGAAATTGAGAACATTATGTCAGTGATATTGTTTTTAAACGATACCTCTGAAGTTAAAATAATCTTCAAAGCGGATTGTTAGTGTCTGAGAACAGAATTATTTTTGTTCGCGAACGCTACTCTGTCAAATCAGACTGACGGTGATTAATTTTGTAATGCAACTAATCGCGCTCAATAAGACGAACACGAACCAAATGGAAACGATCGAATTGAAAACAGCATGCTTTTCTAAGTTGTTCAACGATGTTATACGTAAAAAGACTTTGCTCTTGAGGTGATTGTTCGTGAAGGAGCTTTTGAAAACTTATCACGTGTTTCTAATTGACCAGTTTAGTCTTTCGTTTACAACTCGATCAAGAGTTGACTCACTAATCGAGCTTTTAGGGTGCGTAATGAACTTTACGAGATCAAACTCTTGCTTCCACCCCCCCCCTCCCATCTGACTACATCTTGAAGTCTTATCATAAAATCATTATTACTGATTCTCGTCGCTCGTTTTGTCCACGCGATTGTGTGCTGCGTCGCGGAAAATTGTGTTATATCATTTGAGGAGAAGACTGAAGCATCAAAGCCATAAAAGAATATTATGTTCATCACCGGTGTAAAATTACGAGAAAAGCCCAATTTCGGCACTCACTCTCACTTGCGAACATTTTTTTCACACATTTCGAGGTGATCCCGGTTTTTTGCTAAATTTAATTTCAAATAAGTACTTTTACGCCTTTGTCACTCGTTCTTTTTTACAATTCCCACGTGCTCTCTTACAAGAACATGACCGTAATTTATATCGTCACAATTTTATTTTGACTAAAATTATTTTTTTCTCGCCTTTTTTTTTTCTTTGACTGTTTGAATCATCATTTTATTCGCCTTTAAGTTGAGACGTGAATTAAGAAGTTATTTAGTGAACGCTAAGCTGAGCTAGGAAAAGATGTTTCGTGACAAAACGACACAGGCGAAAGTTGAAGATCACGTAGAATCGAGCTACGGAGATGGAAGATGTCGGCTGGTGCGCAACGTGAAATACGTACGAGTAGCTGCAGGCTCAATTGAAATAGTTTTAGCAAATTTCTGTCGAGATTAGATAGAAAGGCGCTGAGGAAAACGGCGCTAGCACGAGACAGAACTCGGCGCTGAACGTAAAAAAGACATGAAGAAAGACAGAGAGGTATTTCCTCCTCATCTCCCATTCCAATATTACGCTTCGTATTCTCTACGGGATACAAGTTTGCTTGCGGCTGTGAATGCATTTATTTGATTCTTGATACAGGAATTTATTCCCTGTACTCGAGTTGAATCGGTTGCATCTCTCAAGTTGATGCTCTTAATTTGCACATTCAAGGCTCGATCGACGTTCTAAAAATCACTAAACTTTGATTGCACAGCTGTGTGCTGGTTGGCCCCTCCCCCCTCGAGATTTTCATTGAATAAACGTAACGAAAAAAGGTATAATAAATCTGCATCGATCGGTTTATATCTGATCTGCTAACGCACATGTCCTCGTTTTTATTTCTTCGATAAATATGTGTGACGATTTTAAAAGTCAGAGTAGTAATACATTTGTGCGAAACTAGGCAATAATTTTTATTGGACGTTGCACTCTCGTTTAAAGTACAAATCGGGATTCACAGCAGCCTGACATTGTTTGCTCGTGACAGTTCCACACGTATATCGGAATGGCGAGTCTAGACTTTACCGTGTGATTCAGTGTGTCGCGTTATTGGAAATCCATAAACCATGCTTAAACTAATATTTCGCACGTTTCGATGACGAAAAGTTTGAAGTAGTGACACGATAAAAATTACAAACTATTACTGTTCGTTATCATTATTGGCATGTCCGACAGTTAAAAAATAAGCGCCTCGCGCGAAACAGGGGAAATAGCATTAGCCGCGGTTATTAAAAACAATACTTGTTGATCGCGGCAGAATTTAATATTTCGAACGAATATGAATTTGCCCTGATAAAGGAGCCGCTTTTCGACGTTTCGCCTAATTCTTGATGGCCCTCGAGGTATTTTATTAGAAATCTATAAAGCTATTAAAATTAAATAGGTTTACGATCTTGACCGTTTTCAATCAAGCCAGTCGTGTATTTTCTCCGCCGTACAAATGTTTCAAGTGCTCGTAAAAAGACATCCTTGTCGGCCGTAAATAAAATCGGACCCATCGAACGAATTAATGAAATCATTCGGTATTTGTAAGGCCATTAATCTCCATCAGACGACTTGAGTAATTTCTCCGCGCGTGACGCGAACAAAAGCGCATTGCGCTAAACGAAATCTCTAAATTCCCAGAAACAAATCATTTGTCACACGTTATAAGTGGGGAGATACATCAAATTCAACAATTATGATGAAGTCAATTTGTTTTAATTTCAGTTTATGTTCCTCCGCACTGAACAATGCTACGGGGAAATTCAAATTTATGAACATTTCCTCGCAGACGCTCTCTCGTTTCGAAAAGTAATATCAAAGTTCGATTTTCATGGCCGAGCATTCGTGACATAATTTGTCTCTGAGAATTGCACGTAAACCTTAATTTCTACATTTTTTTACAGATCAATTTTTTTTCAGCTGTCGCCGTCGCGAAATTGTTGCTCACAGATCCGCGATGATGCCTGGTGTCTTGCATTCATTTTGTGATTTTTAATATCCAAGATGTTATACATTGCGAGTGATTCACAGTCTTTTTATATTTTAATCTCTCTTATATACCCCACGCTTACAAAATGTTTTGCGGTATTATACACACTCCTCATTCTACTATTATTTGTGGACTTTTTTTAATAGTAACGTTTTTGTTCTTGTTTTTCTAAAATTTACCATAAAACAACAATTGGGAGATCTTGATCTCTGTTATGATATTGTTTCACTTCCTAAAGTATCACATACTTAAATAGTTTTTAAATGTCTATCATGATTTGTTCTATGGTAGTGTTATGATTTTTGCCTATGATAAATGAAATAATAAATTTTATACCAAATTAAACTGTTGAGCTAAAATATCCCATCCAACCTCCCTGCTCCAAAATGTAAATAGGGTTGGCACTTGTGTAACAAGCTCATGATTTCAGATAATTAAAATTTTGATTTGTGCGATTGACATAAATTAGTTCGACACTTCACAGAAGAAAAAGTGTCAGCGATGAAAAGAAGAACAAGAGTTTGAATATTGTTGAGTTGTCAGGAAATTGACTGTATCGTTCTGACAAAATAAGAGGCGATGTAATTTATCAAAAGGTATGCTATATCTTTTCTCGAAACTTGTACTAATATGCAATGTTCGTGACTTGAGGTTATGTTCTTTTCAAACATATGTCAATAATAATTATTGCAATTAAAAATGTCAGCTTTTATTAAAAACATTATGAATCGTTCATTCAAAATTTACTCATTGTATTGTATTTTCTTTTGTCAAATGCCTCTGTGATAACACTTTGTAAATAAAGAGCGACTGAACTTTTTCCTCAACAAAAACTTCTCGTGAATCAGATCCTCAGCCCATTTGACGACCTCAATTTCAACATAAACACTCTACGAGCAAATAGAAAAAATAATTTGTTCTATATGAAATCTAATTAATGTTTGTAAAATTCACAAAGTGGCGTTTTGCATCAAGAGCATAAATATTAGTTATTCTGATCTACTCATTTACGTCAAAAATCGACGAGGATTCATAACCTCTCCTGATATCCCAATTCTCTTTAATTACTTCACCAGAAGATCTGAAACTTTGTACTCAAATGTAATAAACTGTATAGGCGAATCCAATCTCCGTTGGAGTACCTTTCATCCACACTCAAAATACCTGTATTTGGATAACTCTTCAAGAAAGTAGCCTTTCATTCAAAATTCCAAATCGATAGAAAAAAATTCTAAGTAAGAAATGTTGAGTTTGTAAAGTCGTAAGCCAAGGAAAACTTCTGTCAGTACGCGCATAACTTAGTTCGCCACGTTTTATTGGTTCTTCTGTTTTCGCTCTGGTCGGTTTGTCGACTTCCGCATTCCTTGTCGAAGAGAACCCCAAGTCGAACAAAATGGGAATCGACAATTTTTTTCACCCTACCAAGATAGACAGAGGGATCAATAGTTTGTTATTGTATCAAGATATCAACAGGTTCGACAAAAAATGTTGAACGAACAAGAAGCGAATTATCAGTACATGAGAAAAGTTGAAGAAAATTGTAAGAAGCGACAGAAAAAGTGGAGCAAAATGTATGCGTCTTGTCAAAATCACGTCAATCTACGAGCAGTTATTAGAGATGCAAGTTTGATTACTTGATTGGATTAGGAAATGACATGGAGCGTGAGGTACATGTTGGCAAGGATCAAGGGGCTAATGCAAGAGATTATTTCCTCTGATCCGTACCCAAATATGTGTCCTACCGACTACGCTGCACGATGAAATCCCGCCATGTGTTCGGAGGCGTCAATGTTTCGTCCATAACTGCCAGAAAGCTCTCGAATGTTTTAATTCCCCCGCGTTTGCAAACCACTCTCGTACTTTCGTCAATTTTATTATTTCATTATGACTCATCTGCGCGTTGATGCGAGCAAAATCATGTTTTTGATGCGTGCAAATCACTATCCCGGGTGATTTATGTTCATTCTGTACATTTTTCACCGCGTTGTTGAAACTCATTTCAGCTAACAGCGTTTTAATCCGCCAACAAAAAATGAACCTTCGAGAGGCAAAAAGCGGACGCAAAAAGAGCTGAGAACGAAACGATACCATTGAGGCAATACGGTAGCCAATATAACGCTACCTTGCCGGACGATATTTCACCTTGTAATTATCTTAGCGTGCGATAGTGCGAGGCAGCTTGAGTTGGTATTAATGCTGGCTGATAATGTACCAATAGTGTCCTAATGTCCCGTGGCGCAGCGCTTGAGTAATAGACAGGCCGAATGCACTACTCTAAGCACCAATCCCAAGGCGTCCCTTTGGGTAGATTACTGTCCGCTATCGAATTATGAGAATCTGTTGATTTGGAATGTTTGCACGCCAGAAAAAAAAGCCGGATTAATGGGGGCCATTTTGTTTGTATCTATCGTCAGCCAGCGTCCATTTGTCTTGCTTAATTCGTTTCGTTAATTACCGTAAAATTTTTGTAATGAGTCCCGACTAATACCACGGGTTTAAGCAGTGGATTAATTTTTCTAGAAATACATATACAATTCACGAGCGAGCTTTTCGTACTCGGCGGGCGGAAAAAGGCAAAGCGAAGCAAAAAATTGACCGCGCTTTTTCAGCGATAGTTGAAAATTCGATTTGTTATAGTTTGACTTGAAAAAAAAGTAAACAAAAGAGAAATTGGCGCTCGGAATATCCAACCCGGAGCGCGTTGTCAGGTTTGAAATGTTTGCATTACAGTTGGCGGAAATATACAATTTAATTAATTATAAACTGTTATGTTAGCAAGTGAAGTCGAACAATGCAGCGGGAATTATTCCGCTCGCAAGACAAAATTCAATCTCTATTTCGGTACAAATTGGCAGTCGAAAAACAATACATTTCGTGAATATATTGCTCACTAGTCGGAAAGAAAATCGATTAACTCTATTTCCAAGATACTCGTCAGAGGACGGTAGTCCGGTCACGTGTTGGGCGTTATCTTGTACATCCTTTTTTGAGCTTGTACGTACGAGTGACTCGTTCCTTTAGCGGTTGTCTACGAGAGTCATGTAACACGGACAACGTAGACACGCGTCCGCATGTATTTATACCAACACTTTTGACTGCCCAGGACGCCGTGTTGTTTATATGCATGCACATTCAACAGTCGTGCAGTGTCGGTAAAGTCCGGGGAACAATGTCCGTCCGAAACACCCGCGATTTCTCTTATCATGTATTCAAACGCTAAATGATAGCACAACTTCTCGGTGTGGCAAGTGGCGCAGTAACTCGGCCAACTCGACTCGTGCGCTTATTGGCGAATATAATTTTACTTAGCAGGTCAGTTGTCACTGTGCACGCCGACGATTTCACATTTAAATAATATATTATCACTTTGTCCATGTTAGATGTTCAGTTATTCAATAAGTGTACGCTCGTTATACGCTCGCTATATTGATTTTTGGGCAAAAAAGAAAAGCCTGTTATGCCAATCACCGAATGCACCGAATATAGGACAGTTCAATTATCGCGTTGATCCGGATAATGGTTTTGGTGACTTTGCAAAAAGTCTGTTCCGGCTAAATAATAAATGAAGCTATGTTTTTGCAATGAAAACAAAATTAAACAATCGAATGCGCTTTTTAATTCTATTCATGTTCCCTTTTTGGATTCATAGCTCACTATTTTGTAACTATTAATCGACTGATATGTATCTTGGTAAAAATGATCGTATATTGTCCATGTAGTATCAATTGCTTTAGTACGAAGCATCGAGTTCGGTATTACGTGAATTTATCAACATAAAATAGTGAATTAGTGAGACATTTTTTATTTTATTTGTTCAAAAGAATTGCGTTTCTAGTTAATTTCAGTTTGGCGGATAATCAAAAAATAAATACGTAGTGTTCGAATAAAAAGATGACATGAAGAATACAAAAATATCACAAATGAAGATGAAGATAAAAATTTAAATAAAAAAAAAAACAACCCTAATAGTAAAATACAGAAAATACAAGAAATATATATAGAAGTGAAAGAAAAAACTGCGAGGTTGGATTTTCAATATTTCGGGTTTTTGATACAAAGAGTAAGTCAAGTCAACGCTGAGTCATATTGACTTAATTTTGAGCAAATCAATATATTTTTGATATGTTCGTCGATATTTGTAACTTGAATAACATTTCACTTTGATGTTGCAGAACATGATGTCTAGTATGAGGTATATTGAATATACACTTGAATAGCGAATTAGTTGAAACATACATAATTTGTGGGACCCAATTACCTATATTTCTAGAGTTAGATCATTTTAGGGAATTGCGATATAAAATAGCATAGCTGATCAATGCGTTATGACGATATTATAATTCAATCAGCCCTTTGCTTCCTGTGACGGAGGAAGAAGAATACGGTGTGCAAAAGGTTTGCACATCGCCCCGTATCCCGCCCAGTACTAACATTGGTTTATTTGTACATGTGCATAGCACGCCACGTTTATCCAGCAGTCTCGTCAAGTTTCCCCTCTCACGTGCTCCCCAGAGTCGATAACTCGATGATACCAAACTCCCAACGCTGCTGTACACGTCACCGAGGAAGGCAATAGCTTGTCGATGCTCCTTAGCCTAAACCAGCCGGTTTTATTCTCCTGAGCTTTTGGGAGTTGAATTTTTGTCATCCTCTCCACTGGCCTTGCTTTTGGTATGCAGATGGACTGGCAATGTTTTCACATTCATTACTGTATGTGCCAATGGCTGGTCCGAGCCAGGCGATGATTCAACTGTATATATTGCAGCGGCGAACAATCAATGTGCAGAGCGTTGCATCAAGAAATTCTCTTTTTGTTTTTGTCTCCACTCGCATGAAATGAATTTAGATATTACAAGAGGGAATCGCAGGGTTTTCGATTTCGACTAAAACTTTTTACCAGTCTCAAGCGACATCGCGAGCATTATCAAGTTTCGATAAAGAAATCGCGTTTCCCGAAAATTCCCTTCTCGGGAAATTCAAGTTTCTCAGATGAAATAGAATTTCTTGTAAATAATAGATTTTATGGAACTAGTTCCGTCTCATTTATTGTTCTATTTGTCGAAGCGAGATCGTAACGTCAAAAAGTTGATACATTTTAACTTTTTTTCTCCCCGCCATCTGTTTTGATTGCGCAATCAAATTTTCGTCCCGACGATCTTTATCGAAAACCAAATCGATTATTTTATAATGGAAACAATCGTGGAGCGTTTTTTACTAAAAATTTACTTTTTTTTTGTTAGACGCTCACAGCTGTATTTTCGTGAATTAAATCAAATCGAGTTGAGAGCTTGAGACAGCACACGTCTCCTCTGTATTGACTATTATTCTGTTCATGCAAGGCTCTTCCTCGAATTAGCAGTTATTTAACGTAAACAGTCCCGCTTTCGTGTGTATATTCAGCACGTTTATACAATATTGACAGAGAAAATTTATACCCAAACCCGCAACTTTTTCACCATCCGTCTTTTCAATCCCATTCGGTACGTTCGTTTCATCCGGCCAAGGTATGGAAGCTCTCAAGTCTGATGAAAGTGTCATTGCGCAAACGAATTTCGTCGCAATTGCAAATCGATTTTTTTCGATTACTTGCAAATGCACGAAGATGAAAGATCTATTTACCAGGACATCAATTAACAAATTGATCCACAGTGCTGGGCGACGACGCTCCGCACGAGAATGGAATGGTAAATAATAGATGGGCGAGGGTAAATAAAGCAGAAAATGTAGGACAGAAGATTGGCTTGGTAAGACCAAGAATTAACGGGGGATCGTTGATGCCCTTGTTTTCCGTTGCGAAACGAAATTTGCAATGTTGTATCGCGCCGCCGGGGTGGGCGCAAATGCATAGCTAGGTGCACGCCGGATACATAATGCACGATGCGGCGTCATTTTCTGGAGCGCGCGCCACGGCGGAAGCACTTGGGCTGGATGTTCGATACAGTATACCTTGGGTGCAAAATATACGAGGCTCCTTCGGCTGGCACAATTTAGAGAGTGCCCGTAGAGCGGCGTGCTCACCCCCCAGAGGCGACGCTCTCTTCAATAATAGATTTTTAATCCGAGCCTACGAGGAAAAATGACTGCCCTAGGAAACACTGCACACGATTCATTCTGCAAGGTCTCGTCGGTTGCCCGAAGGGTGGCCACTTTGCTCCCCCCCCCCTCCCTCCCTCTTGGCTTTCTTATCCTCCTCTCTTTTTCGCTTTCAAACTTCGTCTCCTCTTTTCATCTTGCTGGCGCATCTTTTTTCTAAAAGAACGTACGAGGGATTAAGATCCAAGCCACCGTCCAAAGCCTTTGGCGTTTACGTGCCTTTAGAATCCTAAGAGACTAATCCGAGCCAGCTCGGTGGCAAAGAACCGGCCTACCTCCTCTGTCGATGCACTAGTGGAATTTCATTATGAGTACGACTCGAACTTGCATTAGGCTCTTGGATCCGGCACAAATCTGCGCCGCTGCTGTTACTATCCAATTTGCATAGCTCAAGAGTTGCAAAGAACGACGTTGTTTGACCCGACTTGACCCGCAATCACCGTCGCTCGACCCGACATCCGTACTCCCGGCGATCGAATCTTTGTTCGAGCTCTCAGCTCGACGCTTAATGAGCGCTTTTGTCGGCTAAAGTTTATTGCACTATATTCTATTGGCACGTATCGAGTTTCATCGCGCGATATACACACCAAGATGTCTTTGTCCCTCTTGCTTTCTCTCTCTCTCTTTCGAGTTGCAAACGTGCATTGGTTTTAAATATTCATCCAAACCGAGGCAACGTGCACACGGGTGTCAATGTATTTGTTCTGCTCTTCGATTGTGTGCCACTGTGGCAAGTAGTCGACGCCCGAGATTCACGCAGACAAATAGATTGACTGAGCGCCGCAGATCAACAGCCCCGAACCCCTAATGGAACAATCGCCATGGATGCATGCAACACGCGCGCGCACACGGCTTTTATGCACTTTGCCTGACGCGCACCTATCAGTTTTGACTCTAATTGCTATCGTGCCCGTTATCACATATATCTCACGCACTCTCCCTGCTGGGGTTCTCAAATCTAAAATTGCTTCCCGAATATCGTCATTTCGTTTGCCGGAGATGGCTAATGCGCGTCAATTCGCGCTATTGCGGAACACCGCTCTCTGCTAAAATTCAGCATGCGCGTGAAGAATGTGAATATGGTACGGACATTTTTTTACTTTTTGGAAAACATGACTTATGCATCTGTTTGGCTTTCGTTTGGCCAATAAAAAATAGTTTTTTTTTTGATAACAAAAAAATAAAGACTTGTGGTTTTTAATATTGCAAAATAAAGTTCTTAAATAAAACATTTGTAGTTTTAAAACAGTTAGAAATTGTTTAATCTAAAAGTTTTAATGTATAGCAACATTTTATTTTAAAACGTTTAATGCAGAAACTCAAATGTACAAGGTTTCCGCAAAAGGTGTGTCCAACGTACTTCGCTTGTTGTAACAACACAAAGTTGTTACAACACATATTGAAGAGGCATAAAGATGACAGTAATTTCAATGTCAAGTGCACATTATTTTGATACGGTGCGTGAGTCTGGCAAAACAAAACTATTTGTTTTATTTCAAAACGTTTTCTGTGAAACACTCGTAAAATAAAACAGATAAGCCACTTAGAAAACTTGGTACGTTTTTATTGTTTTATTTTAAAACAGATTGGCCAACAATTTTTGTTGCAGTAAACTTATAATCATAATGCCGCAAATTAGTAAGCACCCAAATTCTCCATTCCTAAATTTTGTGCTAAATAATCAGTCTGTAAGAAGATAATTAGACGACGCTTAGTTCTCGACGGTTAGAATTGTTGGCCTAGGTGATGCAATAAGTTGATCGTATTCAGTCTCACCTTAGACTTCTATACTAACCTCTCTAATCCTACAATAATAGCCTATTGTCAAAAGATTATAAAAACTCAAGCAATTATTTTAAGCGATTGAAATCAATTGAGAAAATTGGAGTCTACATTTGAACACGAGTACGTCTAAATTAATCTTCAGCCTTCTATCGGAATACTTATTCAACAAAGCTGACTAAATTTTTCCCCTTTTTTCGTTTTCATATTTCTCCAAATAACTGCGCTTGAAAAATTCGTACATAACTTATTTAGCAGGGACAGAACTGAAATGTCGAATTACTGCCTGGTATTTGTGCAAATTCCCGACAATTATAATAAAAAATTTTGAAATAATTGAAAACAGACGAGAGAGAGCTCGTGAAAACGACGACGAGTAGACGACGTGCTCGATGGGTCTCGCGCGCTGCAACGGATGGATCGAAATTTATATTGCGCTGTTCGCGGCCTCTGGATAATCAATTTTCATATATCTTTGAAATTTGTTCGAGTACGTGGGTCCTCTCGATTGACATGATTGCGATAATTTTCTGTCTCTCCGGATATTTCTGCTGATATTGAATAACTATCTATTAAGTGAATCATTTCATCGTGTATAGCAGCGATCGATTAATGGGGCGCAGATTATTTTTGATGTGGCAGCGATAAACATGGATTTCCGCCAAATTCGCTTCGTCGACACTCGATGCTGAAAAAAAAACAATAGATGTAAAAATAAAAAGTGAAATATTCATGACAGTTTTGGTCTCATCACCTTATTGTTACGCAATAAAAGATCCGGATGGTTTTAGAAAGCGCAGTCGGGCTTTCCAGTTAGTCAATTGTGCAGACCAACGAGTACGAAACTAAGGTTGGATGTGCGTATTTACATCCTGATGTATATACCGGGCGATTTCGAGGCCCAGAGCGAAACAACTCGCGGCCGAGAAAGAGAACGATGGTGAAAGATACGCCGTGTAATAAATACGGGAAGCGATTAGATCGGCAAAGTCAGCATTTTCGTCGGGCCAATAATTCGTGTGAAATATAGTCCTGATATCAGTCTCACTAACCGCACGATATCGCGCGATGTTCAATAAAGCGTTAACAAAGTCAAATACTAACTATATATTACGTGACTTTTCATTTTCACGCCGTCCCGATATTTCGATCGAATGACATTTCGATTACTTAAGCCCACACGTTGGCTTCGCGCGGGTTATAATGAAGCTCCGCAAACGGCCTCTCGCGTTACGTAATGATAATTTCAAACGTTTAATTGGTACCGTGCCGCTAATGCTTCTTCGTTATACTCAAAGATTGCGAGCTGACATTTGAGCCTTGGAGAGGGAGAGAGTGAGCAGGCGACGAGATTGTAGCATTTTCAGTTCTCTCTCGCATCGACCGCCAGCGCTTTCGAATCTCTCGCCTTCTTTTTCATTTTACACCCTAGTGAATAGCGCAGCTCGATTTTTCGATATAAATAATTTCATTGCACTCGGCAGCTTCGTGGCAGGGCAAATTCAAAGTGTGACTGTTATTGCTATAAAAATGTATCGAAAAATAGAAAACTGATTTCCTCCGTCGTTGCGGAATTTATTTACCTCGCGTGGATGATGAACATTGTCTTACGGCGCTTGGCTGTAACTCACAAGATATTATTCATGAGACAAGTTTTTGAAATTATTGTGAAACCCATCGTTAACGTGACTAATATTTTAGCCGCCACCCGATTTCAGTATAGCAAATTCAACGGAATATTTGTCAGATGAGTTCCGCTCGCGTTTCACTCAATAATCAGAATATCGTATAAACTCACAACTTATACTGTTGATCATTGGCTGAAAGATTGATTCCCGGACTACATTCAGCTGACCAAGGGCGATTTTATTGGCTGGGAAAAAAGTGCTTGCATTATCAATATTTGTGTGCGAAAAGAGCTACCTCAAAAAATACAGATGAAAAAAAGGTTCTCCATGTTTCATCAACTTGAACAGCTATCCTGGTAATAATAATCATATATTTTCCATCTTGAAAACATAAAATAACAATAACGATAAATTTGTTTCTACATTGTTATCATATTATGAGTATATCGTCAATATATGATTTGAAAAAAAATAATATATATAGTGAGTCTATTGATACCATGTAAACAATATACGATCATTTTTGCTAGGATTGTCGTTTCAGAAATTCAATATATATGCGCGCATGAATTTTATCACGTACAACCCGAATGGAACTGCAAATAAACATCTTCCCCGAAAAATGTTGGGGAAAACCTTCGTGGCGTAGGTTTTGCAACGGACGTGCGAGAAAAAAATCGATTAAAAGGCACCCCTGAACAATGGCATTTGTTGAATGATATTTCTAATGTAGCTCAACATATTTCTTCATAAAATATCATCCTCATATTGGTTTTGCCAGATTTACGAGACAGCATACGTATCGAGCAGGCTTCACACAGCCCTGCAGCTTATTTTACGGCCATTATATGTGTTTGCGTCTGAGTTTACGATTTGCCGGGCCTCTCGCGGAACATCGGCCATTTTTTAAAAATCAATTTTTCTCGCTTCTTTTTTTTTCGTACGGTTCCTAACGCCCTGACCAAATTATGAAATCGTGCAACGTAATCTATCGGTCGCGACGCAGCTCGTGCCGCGAATTAGATTCTTCAGCTCACGAACTTTTCATCGAACTTGAACGCTCAAACTTCTTATCACTATAAAACTGTCTCGGCTAAGTACTGCGCCATGTAACTCGAAACCTACATCACGTCACGACTCGTTTGCAAGACACTCAATATCTCAATACCTTGGGTCAAATTAATTTATATCTCACGCCAAAATCGATCCGACAACATTTGCAATCAAACCGCGTCTGGTCGTTCTTTTTTTCCTATTTTATTTTTCCGACGCAACACGCGCCCTGGTCGACTTAATTCCGGCAGACAGATTAAATCATCTAAAACGACAAAGCCCAATATACGTGTCCAATTGCGAGGTTCAACATCAGCTCGCGATAAAAGGGGTGAAAATATGATTTGCCTCTTCGTTATGAAAAAATCACCATCGTTGAGCCATCATTTTTAATTCATTTTCAAAAAATGAGATTTACGTAAATTTTTAAATATAACTAAACGAACTTTTTACAACCCGCCGGTTTTGTTTCATAAATATTACTGTACTTACAATGTTTAGATTGAGTTTGCCGGCTGGATATATACCGAGCCATAATCAATTTATAGCGTGGAATAATAATATAACCGTTTTCAAGATAGTCGAATTGAACATTTAGATGGTTTGTACAGACCCTTGTTAAGTTATTGAACAACAAAGTTTGAAACGAGATGTGGCGGATAATTATTATGATAGCATGGTAAACAACGTGGGGACAGAGGATAGCACACAATGCCCGGATTGTTTGTGAGCGCGCTTATTCAGCGACAAGAAATTTAAACTCGTTGACGCGCTGGTTGATGAGAGTTAAACATCAAAAACCCACGCCGTACGCTAGGGAGTATGTAAAATCAGAATAAATGTAACCACGAGACAAAAATTTGAAATTTTCATTAATTAGCAATACGTGTTTTTTTAGTCGCATTTCATCATCGTCGTTTATTAGTTAAACGATCGTTTTTTGTTAGTCGTCCAAAGCCCCCTTCCCGTTTTTGTAGAATTGATTACAGTTTTGTTCGAAAGCTGCTGGAGCATTGTGTCCATGTGGAGAAATAAATGATCCTCGTCTGACTATATTGACACTGATTCCCTTGAACGAGGTACTAATGATCGCAGCTCGGAAAAAGTACAATAAAATAATAATCAGACATTTTCCCATTCAGCGCTAGAAAAGAGAGAGACAGAGATAGAGCCAGAGATCGGAAGAAAAAAGTTATCTCCGCGCTTTGAGTTGTAAAGAAAAAGGATGAGCTATCGGCGCTAGTGAATCCTTGGTATAATCG
Source organism: Trissolcus japonicus (assembly GCA_030522925.1). Classification (NCBI taxonomy): domain Eukaryota; kingdom Metazoa; phylum Arthropoda; class Insecta; order Hymenoptera; family Scelionidae; genus Trissolcus; species Trissolcus japonicus. Next base: position 214,442 of record JAPYZS010000129.1, on the reverse strand, counting down.
TGCACGAATCCTGGGGCAAAACCTTCGACTAAGTTAAACCCACAGTAAGCAACGGACCGATAGCAATTCAGGTTGTATTCAAAGGACTCGGTCTCGCTTGTGACCTCTTTGTTGCTCTCTCGCTCTTGTCCATTGTGAGGTAACCACGTAACTCATTGGCATGGCCCGCTGCTCGACACACACAGCACACACACATACAGTGCGGCGGAATTGGTAGAACAGATCGCTTTATGGATCGTATTTCTGAAAAGCAAGAAAGGGCCCCGAGGAAGGGTTGAGTTTCAGCGGCATCGTTTCACATGTTGCGTTAGATTCCATGAATACCATCGTCGGTCTGGCTGTCGGATGTCTGTCTGTCGGCGACGCATATATGCGGCAGAGTGCGCGGCGCGTGCACGTGCGCACGTAACGCGCGCATATTATTGCACGAACGCCTCTTCCCTTTGACGCCCTTTGTTGGGCTCCGCGCGCGCTTCTATCTTGACGTATTCAACTAGCGAAACTAAACGTCGGCGATCCAGTTTTGCTACTGACTAAAATTGATTCGACAATACTACACTACTTGCAGTAAGTCAAAGGAATTCCTTTCATTTGAAGTCCGCAGTTCAAATCGCTTATTACATTTCCTTTGCCACAATCTGCATTTCAGTGACTCGCGTAAGGAGCTTTTATCACCGTTACGTTACACGAGGATGCGTTCCGATTTACTCAACTGACGTCACACGAGACTCGCTCGCTCTTTCCCACGACGTTTGATATTAGCGCGCGAGTTTACGGTTGATGTTATAGTTGATTTCTCCGCGACGCTAACGTGTGCAGCCGAGACGTTTTTAGATGCCGGCGCAAAGTTCGTCCTCGGCGCACAGTCATTGTAACGCCGTCGCTGCACAAAGAAGCTGAACAAAAAAGCAAAGCACTCGAGCGGACTATGTATCATTGTGCTGTCGAGAGTCTTGAATATTTAAGTTAGGCAACAAACTGTTGTCTTATTATGTTTCGCGTCCCCTGTGCTTTACGTTTTCAAGGCATAAGGGAGCAGTTTGGACGACAAACGTTTGAGCTTCTGACCTATCGTCTGACCTAGAATGCACCACCCGACCCAGACACGAATAACAAAAATAATGATTCCAAGATGCGCGCAACTTTCTTCAAAAAAAAGAAGAAAGAAAGAAAGAAAGAAAGAAAGATAGGAAGATGAAACGAAGAAAAAACTCTACTGCAATGAAAAGTGTAAAGGCAAAAAATGAGCGGAAAGAACGCGATTTAATTTTTCAAAGCCGAAGAAATTGCAATAAAAGTGTTTATAAGCTTAATATCACTTCGTCATAGCAAATTAACTTGATGCTTAATTTTATTTGATGCGTACAAAGCAGAAGTTTGCCGCGTTCTGCGAGTACACATGAAGATTTTTCGTCGAGCCACTTCATGTGTCTTGTAAGCGAGATACGACAAAGGGAATTCACAATGTAATCTAACCATCCTGTAACTCTCCGCTCGTTATTTTTGTCTCGAAGCATTCAATTTTCGCTGAATTTGCTTGAGCCGTGCCAGAGTTGACTGGGCGTTAGCTTCATTGAAATTTCATACTCGTTGACCTATCGACCCGAAGACTTTGCCATTCCATCCAAGAGAAGTTGGCTCACCGGTCACTTAACATTCTGAAACTTGCCACGGAAACTCTAGGAATTATGCTCGCGGTTTGGCTTCTTTTGATGTCGCTTCGCTTCACTAACGGGCAAGTGAATTTTACACGAAGATCATTTCGACAAACCCAAGAAAATTTTTATTCCTTTTACGAAACGTGATGAATATTACATCGTTATTTTTGGCTCATACCGACGAAATTCTTTGTCGATCAATCGCTTTTTAATATCGCAAATCGAATGATCGTGGATAAATAGCCGCGATAAAAAATTCATCGCCGTTTTTGCTATCGATCGAGGGGCTCCGGCGACAAGCTGATGATGTTGTGACACGCGTGATAAAAGGCGTTACTAAATACTTCCGTAAACATGATAGCTTCAGACAAAATCGATTCTCTTATTGACATTCTATTGTTCGACGATTGCTCTGCAGAATGAAAAGGATGGAATGTGGTGATTTCTATTTAACCATATAATACCCGCGGTATTAGTGATTAACATTTAATACAACAAAAAAAAATTAAAATTCTTTTCGTGCTCAAAATTGTTCAGAGAGAAACTTCATATAATTTTGGCAAATTATTAATCAGAGCTCGAGTTCTCCATTATCGTACCAAATATTCAGGTAATTACTAAATAATATGTAAACATAACAATGTGAACTGAAATGAATGCAAGGTACAATTAGTATGTACAATAATCGTAATAAGAACAATGTAATCATAACATTTAAAATGGAATTTATTGATCCTGTGTAAAGTTCTGTACACGATGATAATTACGAATTGATTATGACGTTAAGTTAACATTGTTGTTTAGAATAGAGAATTTCAATTAAAATATATTACAGCGATTTCGCAGTTTGTAAAAATTTGTAATTAGAGGCAGAAGCTGAAAACATATTTAGAAGTTTTGCAAATGACTGTAAAATATTTGTTTTCAAAAAAAAAAAAAAAAAATCGAACAAATAAAATTTTTTTCAAAATTCTTAAAAAGCAATTACTCGAAATTTTCTGAGATGCCCACTAATTGAGCAGTATCTCGGAACTTACATACGGCTGGAGTAACGTGATTTTCACATTTCACCAGAGCTGAGTGTTTTACACGTTGAATTTGAACTTTGGATCGTACATTTTGGTTGAAAGTTAGAAAGCAGATGGTCGTTACACTGAGAAAGATAGAGAACCGTCCAAAGTCCTTACACGGGAGGAAAGAGATAAACGTGAGGAATCATAAATCAGTTGGCCGCACATTCACAACCCCTCCTACACATACACGGACGCATCAGGAGAAAACGCACATAAAGCTGCGGGAAGGCGGACTTTGTCGCTTTGTCTGATGCAAATTTTTTATACTTTCGGCCCCGCCACTTGACACCGCGCAATATAAACTGGCCGAAAAATTGTTTCCCGTCTGACAAATATCCTCGAGTTGGGGAAGAAAAATTTAGCTTGTCAAGAGTCGATGCGAAGAACTAGGATACACTTTGCTATCACGATTCATCATTATGAATGTAGAGAATCGATGCGATATTAAAGATGCTATTCCCGTACGATTGCTATTCATTGGGGCGTTACTGAGAGATTTAACTGTCGACCTGCCACGACATCTCATGCATGAATCGAATTTTCTTGAGACGCGGCGCCTCCTGCACCGCGCGTTTTCACTTGTTAGTGATTCGTAGTGCTTTTCAAAATCAAACTAAACGCGCCTTGTTACGTGATGGCAAGCGCGCGCGACGCTCCACTTCTGTAATTTAAACGTTTTCACTCAAACATCATTTTCTTATCTTTATGAGCATTAAACTATTTATCTTATTTCCCTTCGAGTCGTATTTTGTTTCGCCTTTTTTTCTTGCCCCCTCCCCTCAATTGGGGGGAAAAAAAACTTGGAAAACTCATTTAGACAATTTATAACTTATATAGTAACAAATGAGGGTATAAAAAATGTATCCCCACGATGGTCGGATGCAGCTATCGTATTGGAACATCGCTTTAACGTCTTCTTGCCGTACGAAGTAGCTTGATGTAGTTATTCGGATAAAGATCTCTCGGAAAAGTTACGGTCGTTTGCAAACTAATCGAACCATCGCTTTGCCACTGGGTGTCGAAACTTTTGGAAACTGTCAACTTCGCAGAGATTCCCGAGCATCGACAATTCGCGAACGGGAGTAATTGTGCATTTTATCTGTCGCGTTGTTTTTTGTCCCGTGCGCCACCGCAACTTAAATAAGTTCTTGAGAGAGAAGTATAGAGTGAGAAAGAGAACGGGAGAGAGAGAAAGGGCATCATGCACGCCGCACTCGACTTTGTAATTTGCTTAAACGTTTGTCGACAATATGAATTTATTGGTCGACTGGAACTTGAGTGTGCTTGAGCTTCAAAGGGCTAGCGTAGTTGAGAAACAATGTGACTACCTTGGTAGCATAAATGGAGTTAATTTGCATACATCCACAAGTGGCGCCAGGTGAAAAGAATGAACGGCTTGACGCCAAAGAGCGTAATCGAAAGGGTAAAGAAAGCTTCGATATGGAAACGTAAAACGACCCGGCTCTTAGCAGTTTATTGGGCTCTCGAGGACTCGAGTCGAGGAGCAAAGAGCGAGAGGGAGAACGTTTGGAGAGAGAAAGGTGAGATGATCGTAAATCGTCTTCCGGTATCCCGAGTCTTTCGAATCTCGAACGGATCAGCGCTTGTAGTACGGGCAACCACGGATATATAATTAATCTTAAATGTTTACGGCACCGGAGGCAGCGCAGGCGTTTTCATGGAGATATGTTCGGATGGGCCGAAAGAGAAGGAAAAACGGCAACTTGGGCATGAAAAAAAAGGTATAAAGAAAGTGAGCTCCGCAGCGTTGTAGGGAAACAAAATAAAAAGAGGAAACCGCCGGCAATTTTTCACGAGGTTTTTAAAGCGCAGCTTAGGTACTCGCGGAAGCGAGTTTGAATCGATTTTCCTAGAGGGCTCCATTTTTCCAGCACTTCCCTCATGCTGCCTGTAAGTACACTCATACATAGCTACTCTCAACTTACTGTATCTGGCCTGCTGGCTTGCATTGAAATATGGCGAGTGTCTCTGAGACTTCATTTTCGAGCTATGGACTGCCGGATTTCCCTCCCTCGGAATCAAATGCTCCGAACCCGCAAAGGGTCTCCTATTAATCGCCCGACGTGTCGGTTCATCCTCGCAATTCCCACAACATCTTCGTCGATTCATCCCTTTCAGCGCCGTCCCTTTCACGTTTGCGCGTCAAAAGAACAGCGTGAATGCAAAACGAGAGCACATAATGACGATTGTACGGCCACAATGCCACGTTATGTAAATTCGCATTGATCGCAACGGCCCAAAGTTCAATACGTGTTATTGTGTCACGGCGCACAAAAAGGGATCGAAACTTATACCGAACGCAACAATCATCGGCGTTTAAAAAATATTAACTTACGAAATTTCGCCGAAGGGTGCGAACGCCTCTCGCAGGGTCTGCGTCTCGATCTCAGGACTCAGGTCGCCAACGAATATGTGATAGTGTTCTGAAACAAAGAACGGATCAAATTCAGTCGAATTTTATAATAATGATCAAATTATATTGATTTTTTTTTTCAATTTTAAATTGAAACATTGCGAATGAAACGATTTTAAAAGGTTTCAAACAGTAAAAACAATGCCACGAAATTAATCAAACGTTGATGCTTTTAAATGGAAACATTAAACATTATAAAATTGAAAACAAATCCAACGAGAGTTTTGTAATATAATAATGTAATGTCTGATGGAGTTTCGGGATGTTATATTTTGAAAGCTATTTTTTTGTTTCAATTGAACCAAATATAGTATTAATTTAAAATGGATTTATTTTTTCTCTGTGGATTCCTTTGAAAAGTTAAACACAAAAGTCTTCCGTGATTTTGTGTATGGACAATTGCTTTCAGAGGATGTGTGTCACAGACGACGAAATTCTTTGGAAATTTAATTGGAACAAAACTTATTTGCATTATCATGAAGTAACAATAAATTAATTTATGATTTTAATTGCAATTTAACTACTTCTGCAGGAAGTTGCATAAAGTTCACCCGTGCCAATCGATAAGAAATTTCGTTTACGAAGCTTTGGTGATTAGCATTACACGATTATGCCACGTCTAATTACTTTTTTCTTCATCGCTCAATGTTAATTTTCCATTCTCAAACCATTTTGATTAAACATTTCAATAATAATTCACTTCTTTTTTATTATCACAAAAATTTTTCCCGGGGTGAAGATTTTGCATTCCATAAATTGTCTTGAGTTATCAGCAGTCCTTTGTTAATGATTGAAATGGGGAAAATCAGCGCTGAATGTCTTGTAATTTTAAATTTCTGATTGTTTTCAACGTAGACTTGTTGAAAACGAGGTGTTGAAAATGAAGGCTCCGCTCGAAATGAGTCGCAGTTATGTCAGACATTCTGCATTCAGAGAGCACAAGATGGGTCTAGCCGCTCGGTGGAAACGAAGAGTGGTTTTGCTACAAACGGTTCAATGCCTTATTCTCTGCGGCAGAAGGTTCCGGTGGACACACATGTTGGCCTCGAATTAGTTTAAAACTTGTCATGTTGACGAACTTTCATGCTGTTCTCTATCACTATACGAAACGCTGAAACAGCACCGACAGCAATTGCAAACCAACGTTGAATAGAAATCACTTTTGGACGCAGCTCATAATAGTGTTTTCGTAAACCCCGAACGAATTTCATATGAAATAATTTAACGATCTGCCACCTATCGTTTCACGTCAGGCATGACTTGAGACAGTTAGTTTAGCGGATATGAGAATAACAACAATAATAACAACAATAAGAACAACAACAATAATAATAATAATAACAATAATAGTAATAATAATAATAATAATATAAATAATATACATAATATACATAAAAAATGAAAAACAAAAATGAATAAATTCAAAAGAAAAATGATGAAAATGTTTTATGGAAAAAATTTTCCAGTCGCTTTGAAAGACGTGAAAGTATATCTTAGCGATATATGACAAGTGAAATGCCATGAAGGGATAATGTCGTTCGAAAATTCGAAACCGCTTAGAGGTGAGTCGGACATGAAAGATAGGAAATGTAGGGATATGAGACGTCGTCGTGCTACACGGATTTTCTTCGCTCTCCGATCTGACTGAAGATCGAATAGCCGAAATCGAAGAAGCTTAGATTTATGCAACGATTGCAAGCGCTATTACCCGAATGGAAATCGATTAACAGTGAGGCTGATAGGGGCCCATTAGGTTTTCGAGCACACGCCCACACCGACATAACTTTTTCCGGCATCAATCGCTTGTCAACTGCATATACTTATCCACCGCAAGTCATTTAAACATGAACTAACAACTGCGTTGATGGTCTAACCGCAAGCTTAGTTTGTAGCCGTGGTTTTGCGGGGCTAAATTAAAATGGCGATATGATCCGAACCAAAGGGTGTAGATTAACATTATTTATTACACTGCAGTAAAATATCTACAAGCACATATTGATCGCCAGCGAGACTCGGTTTTACTCTTTTTGTTTAGTTGTTGACCCTAAACAGCATCGGACACGTCCTGTGAAACGCGAGTGCTTCTGCATCAGCGAAAATCCTGCGGTTTCCAATAAACCGCAAGTAATAGAGCGTCGTTCATTATTGCAACTAGTAATGCGCTATTGGTAGCCCAAGTGTTTCATGTTGGGATTGGTATTGTGTTTAATTATTATTGTTCAGTTGCTATTATATAATGCCCAGTATTTGTAACATCAGTTGAGAAAGGTGAAATTAAAGTTAAACATGTTGAATTCAATAGAACCCAATTATCATCTTGACGGGGACATCAATTTGGAGAGAGTCTGAATTAAATATTGGAATTTTTATGCATTAAAAATAATTTCGGATGTCAAATGATTAATCATTCAAAAAGTCTGAAAAATATCGGACAAAAAATTTAATCAAATCGTATAAAACAAACCAATGGGATAAAAAGGTTTTGATAGTGCGCAGGACATTAATCGGATTGCAAAATCCTTCTTTTTTGAATTCCGGGATCATTAATAACGGTATTCGGTGGGGTTTTAAAAGTGTGACATAACGCACGGCTAATGAAAATATATATTTTTGGGTGTGTGTGTGTGTGTTCTTCATTATTCGTGCGTTTGATTGTGAAAAATATCGCGGTGAGATAAAACGTTCGCGCTGGTTTGAAATGTATAAATTACAGTGTAAACGATGAAGAATTAGAGAAAAGGCCAATATTTTCATTCAATTGAGCATCGGCGCGCGATTCATAATTGAATCAAGCGGAATGTTACGTCTTGAAAAATCCGAAAAAACGCCAGCGCTGCGAGTGGGAAATTCGGTCTGAAGACAATTTCATTCGGACAATCGAGAGAATCGTGAAACGACTCGGAGTGGGATTTTGTGAGAGATTATAGTGACACGCGTATAAATGCAATCAATTATCGAATGGAGCAGCTTTTGCCGGAGGGCTACACGCCATTCCGAAATCTATCATTCCACCCTACGGATTCCCAATATGCTCCTACGTTCGTTCTCCGTTCTTCTTCCGGTGTCAGAAACGATAATGTATCTATAGGTAAAGAGATCCTTCACATACATCTCGCTCCATGGTGAATACAATTCCATGAAGGAAATTTTAAATGTAATTTCAACTTTCAATTGCCGATTATTTATTGTCGGACAAATCAAGCTCTCTTTCATTCAGACGCCATTCACATTGTCAACTATTTCCATTGTCTGGAGATCGTCTAATGTTCGATGAAAAGCTCGTGAGATGTACACAAAAAGAAAAAAAAAGATATTAAAAAGAAAGGAGAATAAACAACCGAAGAAACAGAAAACTGCCCGACCGACCGAGAGGAAATTTGATTGTGTTTGCGCTGCTGGATTTTCACTGCTCGGTGAATTAATCAAACGTCTTGATGTACTCATTTTTCGGCTTTTACATCGAATAGATTCATTCAGCGGATTCGATTTCACAATTCAGAATTAAAGTTTTCAGCGATATCGCAGTAAAATGAAGCTTTCCTTGATACTCCGCGACTGTATTCAAATCCTCCTCTGTATACTCGGCTATGAAGAAAAAATACTTGCAAAATTTTCTCCAATTTGAAGGTTGTTTTTCCGCGAGTATTAAGATGTTTAAAACTCTTTTCACTTTGATGAGCGTGAAAAATAAAATAGAACGGTGATTGAAATTTGACCTATCCCCTAATGAAAGTAGATGACGTAAAAAGCAACGCCAATGAAATAAGTCAAGTCCAGCGGAGTTTCGTTAAAATTCTAACTAACCAATCACGCTGAGTTGATTGAATTGCGGCCAATCAGTAGTTAATTTGGACATTTGTATTCAGCGGCTATCGCGTTGTCCACCCCTGTCTTGTCTTTTTTTTGCGCCGTTTGCCGTCCATTCCGATATCTATGTAAACTATTTCACAATGCACGTAATAAACAGTCTTCTCTTCCCTCACGGGATTTTGACCAGATTGGTCTGTGCAACCTTTCGTCGATTATTTCCACCCCGTAAGCATCAGCGTTAGCGATGCGGGTTGGAGATGTTGCCAAAAGTTCATGCATCAGGAGGGAGTCTAAACGTGTATTGCACGAGAAACAATGTTTGGCATTCCGTCGAAGAAGAACGTCGAGCTTTGTTCGGCGCGCCAGATGAATTACACATGCAATTTTGGCTTTCTGTCGGGCGAATCATTGATTGATAAAAATCTGTCGAAAAGTGGACACACTGCTTGGCTTCGCGCATTAATAAACATTACTCGTGGCGTTACAAAAATCGCCGCCACCGACGCGCGGCAATCAAATTTAAATTTCTGATTCCGACACCATCATCGCGTGACGAATTTAGACGACGCTGAGCGCGAACGTCACGCGTTCCATGAGCACCCGATTCGGTCGCTTCATTTGCCAAATAATGTTCGAGGTTTATTGTCGTAATCTGCAATTACGAGCGCCGTCGTCGGCTCGCCTTGATCCTCAATCTTAGGGCACAAGTTTGAGATGCTTTGTGCCTCTGCTTATGCGAGCTCGCCTAACACCAATGCGCGATCATTGTCCAGGGTTTGTGTGCGACACACTCGCATACACATAGATGCACAATTGATGCATCGTTCCGTCGGTCTAGACTCAAGGCTTCCCTTTTCCGTTAACATTAGCGTTCGCCAAGCGCGATACAGCAAACATGCCTACACCTGTCTGCAGAGTGCACGGCTCGAATCGCGCATTATCCAATATGTCGACCACCTACTAAATCATCACGATTTACAGTCCTAACCGATGCTATTGACGTTATGTCTCTGAACTGAACCGTGCCATGTTCGTTTGCTTGTCAGTCATTTTATCAGGATTCGAAAAACGTCGTTTCATTTCGAACGGATTTGTAGTCGTTGCAGATAGAGAGTCAGTAGTAAAACACTCATTTCAATTAAATTAACAGAGGACCATGTAGATGAGAAACGAAAATTGCACGATTCTCTAATAATGCATGAGTCGACATTTTAGAGTTTGAATTTTTTTTTGTTTAATTTTCATTTAATTCCATACATGTAACTTTTTTCCAAAAAAGCAATTATGTATAAAGCATTATGTCATCGAATCAAAATCAGAAAATGTTGAAAAATAAACGAATACAAATATAATAGACCACCACTTTCAGCTCACAAGTTTCAAATCATAGGCAATGAACAGAATGTCTGTCACGGTGGAACAATTCGGGTGCACAATTTTTCTCCTTCACCAACCTCACTTGTTCTCAGATTGAGACTCTCACAATTGCTTAAAATGACACGAGCTTCTTTGAAAAGAGCAGCATTGAATTCTAGTGGAACAATCGGGATTTTCATAGTAACTGGATGTACACCGAATCAGCTTAATTAAATCATTTGTATGGTCGTCATCGTGTACAGGTATATAGTGTTGCATACATCCGTCATGTATCCATCAGCTTGCGTGGTGGCGCGATGCCAAAATGATGCTGTTTGCTGTCGCTCTAATCCTCAATCTGTTGTATTACCAAAGCAATAGGCCTGCTGAAACCTTTAAGTGTAAGCATTATGGATTCAACTAGATCATTAAGGCGCGACCTCCTTAGACTTCTTTGATTCATTAAAGAAGTCTAATTGATAAATGATTAATCCGAATGATGTGTTTGCGCAACAAAGAATCAGCTTTATAATGGCTGGTTGTTATGACGTACAGAACTACTTGCCAGAAAATTTGTTTGCTTGACTAGGTGTTTTGGACTTCGATCATTTACCTCGACCCTCATTGTTGCACTTTCATCCAGATCATTATAACTAGAAAAAACGGTCCATCGAACATCAACGAATGCAATGAATGAACATTTAGTTATGATCAAATATGATTTACAATTTGAAGACAAGAAAAAAACTGCACTGCCAAAAAGCAGTCGACCTAAAAGTGTCTTTTGGTTCTTTCCGGATTGTTCTACAGTTCAGCATTTTTATGCAACGATTCAAAATCGAAGTCAAGTTTAGTGCAGAATCGTATTCAGATATATCTGTACAAAAATCTCATAACTCAGAATACCTTATCATTTAAATTATTAACTGTGACATAATTTTGCATGTGATGTGCTGATTCGCGCGCATCAGCTATTTGCGGTGAACTTCATAACATCAAAAAGTTTTTGGAGATAGGTGGAAACCATATTAATATTGAATGTGGATTTCAAGATCTTCGCTTAACTTCCTCATCCAGATACCAGACTCTATTACAGCCAGACAAAATCTACTTTTCCTACATCATATATAGTTCATAATTTTAAAAATTGTTTTGTTTATTCATCTATTGTAAATAGATAACGGTGTATTTTTCACAGGAAATAGTGATTTTTTGTTTAGAAGCGCCACTTTGTTTTAGTAATAACAATTTCAAAAAGGCTATTTTATTAACTACATACATTCAACTTTACGCTCATCCATTTTGAAATGTTAATTTTCATTGAAAACTGTATGAGTTATCGTAGCCAAGGCAAACTGCTACAAACAAAACATGTTTCAATGAACTTATCAACATTTCATTGTTTGTAACATTCAAGTGTGCTTAAATATTCTTCAAATGTTGCTTAAACAAAGATAATTTTTGTTTTGAAGATTGGATTTATTCATCCTTAGTTAATCACTTGTGAATTTAAGTATGACTTTGATAATTCTAGTTGCGATTATTAAATTAATCCACCATCTTAATTTGCATTACATAAAAAATCTTAAAAATTATCGATTTTCCCGGCCATTACACGATTTCTTCCTTTAAATCAGAATTCTTAATAGACCATGGATTCTTTATTACCGTTATCAAGAAATGATACCAGAATAAATCAAACTTCGTGAAACTAGAGGAACAACTCGCACCGTGTGACTCGCAACATTTCACTGTAACGTTACTTGCATAATACTCGCGCTGCTTGAATAACTCTTTCGCCTTACTATGAATATAAGATAGGCCAGCATCTAGCTTCCTCTCGCATCTAGGACGGTCACGTTCCAAGAAATTATTTCACCTGACGGATGAAACGAACATCACAAGCGCGAGAGATCAGTCGCGAGAGCTTTCGTTCCCGTTCCTGCGCGAGGTTACTTGTTTATTTCCATGTTGAAACCCAACCGCTACATGTTTCAGTGGACAACGAGATTATACTATAAATAAGGTCGAATGAGCGGAGATATAATTTGTATTTAAAAAAGATACACGACAAATTCATCCGCGGTATACAAAAATGCATTCACTTTGAAGTGATGTTAATTCGAGATTCGACTGACAGGCTGGTAAGAGAAACATGATATTGCAAAAGTGTTTCAGCGTCTTCATTCCAAAGAGCGTTCAATGGAACTATCGAACGAATCCGAGCTTGTCCAGAGTAAGCGATAATTCGGTCTTACGATGCAGTTTGTTTGCGGAAGGTGATGTCAATAATGATATTGGAATCTTGTAAGGAAGCAAAAAAGGATTGCTGAGTGGGAAATGCAGAAAAAGAGAAACTTGAATAAAAATAGCAAACCGGTTGACAAAAAGCGGTTGATCAAAGTGTTCGTGCTGCTTTTTTTTCTGCGTCGTTGATTCGAACTGAAGTCAGTAACGAACGGAATAACGTGATGCAAAAAATTGCGAACAAAAAAAAATGAACGAACGGTGCGAGAGAGAGGTTATTAAAAAATTGGCTGTCAATTTCGGAGTGACAGCCACGAGGCAACACTGAAGTGACAAAGCAAACGTGAGTGAGGTGCTCTAAAAGGACCGAGAAATTGTGAGCAAAAAAGAAAGTCTTGACTGTGGCTAGGAGTGCGCATTCAGCAGCTTCAGCCTGTTCGCCATTGGAATATAAATTTGCAATATTATCGCCTCAGAGGCGCCTAGCATCCTTTCATCCTTAGCTGAGGGGCTCCCGACACGCGCGCTCAGGTTTTCTTTCGTTTCCTCTCCATTCGGAAATATTCCGTTACATTTTGTAACGTTATTTATGACAAACTTGTTCAAACGTGCTAATAAAATGGCAACGGAACAATTCGATCTCTGGGATCAGTGCACCTCTCGGCGAACAAACATCCGACAGCGCGGTCTTGTTTGACGAATCAATACCGGCGACATCGAATGATAATGAAGACGCCGAACAAAATTCGAGAAGTTAGTTGCGAACGCGCGCGATCTTTCAGCGTTTCAGTTGCTAAGCTCGACGAACAATATTCGCCTTCATTTGAGGTCGTATCCTATTCTGTAGAAACAACAAGCGAGTGGTTTATGGAATATCCTGATCTAGAAACCACAATTAACTAATGGACGACGGAACCTCGAACTTGTGGCGGCAAAAGTTTCCACCGCGAAAGCACTCCGCAACTCGACGAATCTCGTGATACATTCACGGGTTGTACATGTGCTCGAGTCCCTTACTCTTACACCTAAACCGCGAACCTTGGGGGAATAGAAGTTTTCGGTATACCGGGAGAGAGAATGTAAACCTAACATCGATTCGCGTTCTGAGAGTTGCGCACTTCTTGTGCAGTGACGCCACGCATCCCGAATGAAAATTATAACAATTATCGCCCGGCCAAGTCATAATTCACGCCCTGAAATAATGTAATCCCGAAGAAGGAAAAGTGTTATTGAAACGAGCGCGAGGCCGTATGTGAGTGACAGGCGACTAAAAAAAAAAAGACGAAGGAACGTTGACGAGAGATTTATAATAGTTGGAATAATATGAACGGAGAAAGAAGAAGAAGGAAATGATTTGGCAGTGCAGAGATGACACACTCGTTCGTTAGCGTGCCGCCCCCTTAAACTGCTGCGGTCGTTGGGTCCACGGCCCAACGGAGTTGTAATTAATTACCAAAGTAATTATCTGATGATTTAGGAAGCTCCGGGCAGGGTGCGCCGAAACTGAAACGAATTACTATTACTTGCATCCGAAAACTACCCTGCAGCCGGGGCGGCAGAGGGGAGCCGTGGGGTTTGAGGTTTGGATTCGGGGTCGGGGTCGGATGCCGGCGAAGAGACGGGTTCTTGGCTCGAATCGACTAAAGCGAATCGGCCCCTGCTGTAAAACCAGGAGTCGGCCACTCGAGCTATAAATCTTTGGGCTGCGACGAGCAGACGCGTCTCCGCAAGTCTCGACAAAGTTGCTCTCTCCTCTTAATATCAATAATAGTGCGCCGCTCGCTTTGTCAACCCCGGGTGTTATTTCCCTCTCCCGCGAGCATTCTCCATTAAACGACTTAAGGACACGCTGGTGTGCGACGGAAAATAGTTGGGCGTCTCTTTCGTGCCCTCGAACCAATGCAACTCCATCTCCAGAACTCCATTGTCCACTAATTTGCACAAACTCGATAACGAGTAATTAGGCACGATCACTAATGCACGCCGGAAAACCTCCATCGGGATCATTACTATCGATAAGTGGAAACTATTTGAAACTTGGCATCCACAACGCTGAGGTTATATCACTGTAGGGTGGCTGCGTTATCTCTGCTCGATTTTAGATTCATGACTTGCATTCTTTACCATGATGAAGTGTGTGCCGAGTTCAAAGCACTGTTGACCGGCTAACGAAAATGTCAATCGCCCGCTGAACAACCCTACAAAACTTGCCGCAATTTCGCTTGAATCAGCAACACACACACAAAATGGTTTCCACGAATTTAGGTTCAATTAAAATTTGTTAATTCTTTCATTATTCTGATCGAAATGGTATAAAGATTGTTAATCGAGTGATAGACAAGAGTGTTTAATTAGAAATACTATACTCTGACAGATTTGATTATCTAAACTGAAACTAGTTTTCTTGTCAAATCTTTCGGACGATCCTTAATCCCTTCAATACTTTAAAGACATTAACTCGAAGTGTTCTTCCGCTCGACTATTCTCCCTCGGGCTTCGTTAACGAGTAGAATTCTAATCCTGTAGTCTTCTGACGGAACTTGGTGCGATCATTAGTGCGCAAAAAATAAAAAGTTCGAGATTGATGGCTTTCATTCAACGTGCCCACGTGAATTCTAGATAATTCATGTTTATAACAAATTCAAGAGGCTTGTAACGATGATAATGGTTTTTTTTTGGTACAATTAATGTTATAACAAAAGACGGTAGTTAAAAGTTAAGATAAGTGCAAACGTATAACTGCTGTAATTTGGATGCGTATCATTTTGTGTAAAGTGGGACAATCGACTGATGCACAGTAATGTATCGTGTACAATAAAAAAATTTCGGAACATGACTGTGAGATAAAAGAAAGGAGTAATGATAGGGTTTGTCGACGCAGTATTACCCTGTAACTGTACAGCACCATGGTAGAAGTTTAGTTTCCGAATATAAAACATTCAAAGGGCTGTTTTTATTTCGACGCGATTCAATGCATTCTATAGTAAAGTGACGCAGAGCGCTACATATCCCCTTTTCATTCCCCCATCCAATCCATCCCCATGTCGCCGATAGACCGACCTGGTTCACCCGCAACCTCCACCTATCCAACGCCATCGCCCGTTTCCTGTCTGCATTTCAAATTGATGGATTTACCCGGAAAAAAGAGTGGTCGACCAAGCACCTCCTGTACGTTTCCTTTTTTTCCTCATTACCCATAGAATCTCAACAGTGATACTCAATTTGGTCCACAGTACACGTTTCAGCCAGCTCTCTTGTCGGACTTTGATCTCCTGACACAATATATTATTCAACGAAAATGTTCTGAAATGCAACAATTACCGCTCATTTATTTCCCAACAAAGATAGGCAAAGTGAATTCATAAGGATTTTTTTTCTTTGTCGCAATTAAATTGTGTTTGACTCGATTCTATTGGTTTGTTTTTATCTCAAACGTTCAAAGTTCTTGTCAAAGACAGGCGCGGAAAAAGTGTGGCGGCTAATTGGCAAATAACATATAATCGTTGGCCTATTTAGCAGGGGTATCGACTTGAAAGATGTTTTACATTTTTTTTCCTTCCCTTTCGTCTTTTTTTGTAGTATCTCGATAGCGAAAGCTGGCGCGAATATAGCGCGAAGAATGACGCGTATCGGGTTGAACAAAGTGAGCTGGCCGCCCGTTTGCCTTTGCGGGGGTTAATAATGGAATTATGAATCGCACCGTGGCTAAATTTAATGCGATTACCTCGTAAGCTCAGAGTAAGCGTCTCCCGATCAATGCCGGTATAATAAGGCTCGAAGACCTTGCCTGGCTTCCTGTTATATCGTTTTCATCTAGGTGCTGAATTCAAAACTGCTTCTCAAAAGTTCTCTCCTTTATTCAACGTTTGTGGTATTTTCACGTTCGCTTTATCGTTAACCCGTTCGACTTGTGGCGAAACGAGGCCGGAAACATCTCTTCGGTTTTGCAAAACTAAAAGATTTCTAGGTTAAGTGTACGGCCGAAGAGGGAACGGGTAGGGGATGGAAAATGAGTTTTCGTCATGAATAATCTGCAATCGAACTTAGACCGGGATAAGATGGCAAGCAGCGCCGCATCCTGGCTGGTTCATACTAAAATATAACTCACAATGCGCGCGAGGTTGGAGAACAGACACACCGTGGCAGTTAGGAGCACGTGAGCAGCATCCTAGATCGGCTCACATATTCCGGGGGAGCCAGCCTTTCTGCTTCGAACCCGGACACACTTGTTCCATCTCACACATTGACTCGACTACACCTCCGCACAGTGCAAGCCAAACCCATTCCTAACTTCCGGTACGAAAGCAACTAACGCTTCTCTGCTATCTTACAGCCTCTCTCAATTCGCCCGTAGATTAGATTTTACCCCGCTGCCACCTTGATCTTTCGAATCACGAGAACTGCGATGTCTACGCTTGTCCTGAATCGAAACTTCTCATTGTTCACTCGAAAATACTTTAGAGACGCGGCTTGCATTCGATACAGCTCAGCTGCGGACTATGTGTGCCAAGAATACAGTTAATCATAGCCGAGGCAAGAAAACCCCGACCGGTTATTAAATTTCGTCTTTCGATTCGTTTTGTCAGCCGGCTCTCTCGCCTCTTCCTCTCCGCAAGTTTTGATGCCTTTACCTTTTTAATTTGTGCGCATCCCTGGCGCACAGTACTGCTTGACCAATGAATTCTATCACGGCTCGTTTCAAATGTAGATCAGACGATTATATAAGATTCGGCTAATACGACTCTATAATTTTATTAGCTAATTAAAGCCAATGCAGCTGAACTAACTGAACCAGCGTTATCATTCGATTAGTTTGCCCTCGTTGATAAAACCAAATCCTCTGAAGCAAATTCATTTTCGTAATTGCAAAACCACAAGAGTGTTGTCTAAATATGTCTCTGACTCATTTATTTTGACAAAAATGATAAGTACTCTTCGGCACTAATTTTTGCATCGAAGACAGGTGAAAAATGTTTGTCAGCATAAATTGCTCGTAAATGAAGTTGTCATTCATTCAAAGCTATACAAAGAAACATTGTTGGATATAGATTAATGTATCAAGTAGACTTTGTCGCGCAATAATGAAGTGCACCTTTTTTTCTTCCTTTTTTTTTGTTATTCCAACCAAAACAAAGTGCACTTTCGTGCCTGGAGCTCTCTTTGTTTCTCGATTCCTCCTTATTTTAACTCTTCGCTATCTTGTACAGCCGTTCCTGTGTAATCGCTGAAATAATACCGTCGTATTCCTTGGTGCGCAATTTTGCAGCGTAAACAAGAGTCACTGCTTCGACGCTCCCGATCCAGCACCACTGATAGAAGCAACTAACGACAAATAGTGAAGAAAGGGAAAGAAATACGGTTCTAGGTGAATGACTGTGCAATTTTCGCTAGAATTCAGCACTAAAAAAATGCACCGAACGTTCATAATCACCCGGTGAAAAAAGATTCGGATGCATAGCAGATTTTAATTCTCATGATGAGGCATGCCGGATTCATATTCACTTCATACATTCTTCACTTTATTATGCATCTATGTATAATTAACAAAAAAAAAAAACAAAACAAAACAAAAAACCAAAAAAGAGTTAAAATAAAAAGAAAAATTGATGAAACTTGTGTGATACAATGTAAAATTCGCATTGACTTTATTTTTATTCGCGGCTTTTTACATTCAAGCTGGCTCGCCATTATGTATCTTTGCTTGAGGATTTATTGAGATTAAAAACAAATGGATTTGCAGATATTTTCTTGCTCCGCGCATTAAACGAGATGAGAAAAAAGAGAGGTGGATTGAAAAACGCAGCTAAGATTGTGAGACTTGTTCAAGAAACGGTGAATATCATTTTCCCTTGCATATATCTCGTTGAAAATGTCTTATTTGCGTGTTTTCGCACAGCCAGAAACTCGGAAAATAATAATTCCTGCTGTACGACTTTCGAATGGAAGCGTTTGCTCGGGTAATCAATTACGTTTAATCAAATATTTGTCGAGTCAACAACTCATGCTCATCATGATATACATTAATAACACTTAGAGAATCCACAAATTTATTCGCGGTGCTAATTAAACGATTTTTTTCTTCATCCCCGACAGCGGTTATTGTTCTCCATTTTCATTCAAACCCGACAAGAACATGTTCAATTATTAATGATCATTTTTTTTTTCATTCGCTCTCTTCCTTTTTTTTTGTTCTTAGGTACTCCGCTGTCGTCTAAGCTTGTTTGCGTTCGGTTTAAATTCTAGAATTAATTGATAAGCGATTAAATGCAAGGTTAAGCGAAATAACGTGATGAAATAATAACTCGAGTGGCGGCGCAATTCAAGGCGCACGGCGTATCACAGGGTTCATTCGAGTAAATAATAAATACCGGAGGAGACCAATTGTTTGCACAGCGGAACAAATTAATGTTTGTTTTTCGGAGACAAGAGCGCAGCGCGCATCTTTGAAAACAAACACGCGAGCAAGCGCATGCACGGTGTTTTGCGTTACGCCGCCCATGAAAGCATCTCATTGTAAATATGGGCACGTAAACGCATCTACGAGCCAACAATAAATACCGGGGGTATCAGCATCACATTATCCTGCACAGTGTTCTGCGCGAACGATCATTCAGCTCCCATTTAACCAACTCCACTTTTTTACCTGGATTGAGCAGCACAGAAAGCGCGTACTAAGTAGACATTTGAATACACCGACACGTATCCAGGCGTGTCGCTTGGATTTTTTGCCGAAACATTCATGAGTATCCGCCGTTTGACTCTGACTATCGCAAAATCACTGAAAAATCCGACGCTTTCATCTTTTTTTCATTAGCCCTTTATTTCTTTCTTTTTATCCCTTCGCGTCTCGCTGCAATATTTCCTCCACTCGTATATCTTTATTTTAATTTGCGTTCTCAAAAGTGCTGTCAATCGTTTCCGCGGACGCGACACGCGGCAAAAAGAATTTCGATAGACGTCGAATTTTATAAATATGACTCGCTATTGGCACTGATCAAATTAATAGCGCTCGCGTTGCGTTTCGTGCGGAGAAAAAAATAAATCGCACGAAATTCGTGTGAAATAGCAGAACGCGGAGAGCGCCATTGTCTCGTGATGCAGCTGCAATATCGTCACGCAATCGTTGTCTCTTGAACCAAACTCGAGTGTCGGAGTGAAAGGGCATTTATGCGTTTTCTAGTTTGCGTTTGCGCCCCTCGTCCTCACCGCGGCGCGATCGCATCATTTTCTTGCTCTTCACGTCTCATTTTTTTGCAACGAATATCCCCGGCGTTTTGCTTCTTCTAACTATCATTCCGCCTGACTCGCCAATCGATCCGACTCGGTACATTTTCTCGCGTTTTACGGCAGGACCCGCAGGCGATTTGGAATCGCTTTCGTAAAAATCGTCTGAGATCCAGATAGGTCAAGATGCTCCGCTGACTTATCGTTTTTGTTTGCTTTTTGTCCGAAAGTTTGCTCTTGTTCCACATATCATTGCTCTAATTGTATACTTTCAAATATCGCTTCCAGCGGAGCGGAAAATCCCAAGATTAATTTTTGTACCCTGAAGAAATGAACGTCTCGGCCTTCTTCTCCTCGTTTCTCGTCTTTCTTTTATCTATAGTTTTTCGCGGTACACACCAGGAGCTTATATACGTAGACTAAAAATCGATAAAGGATTGTACATTAGCAATAAGCCATGTTAGCAAGCCTGATGATAAATTACAGAGTTTACATTTGTAATGAAACACGCGTAATCTTTGATGCTGTCTCGCAGAGTGACGTGATTGAATATGCACGCGAAGCCTGTCGCATGGGAAATGTATCAATCATTGGCAACGGCAACTTATTCTTTAGCCGGATCTGGTAAGATTTGGACATCTGTGTAATTAGTTCCCGAGATCCTGCGACTTCAGAGAAAATTATTCAAATTAATTCTACCGTCGATCATTACAAAGTTCGCCGCTAATGAATATTTATACTCGTCTTTTGGTCAATTATTTAATTCCCCTTATTTACTCGGTTCTCCTCTGCCAGTAATGCAATTTTGGAAAATCAAATCATTCTCTATGATTGATAAAGTTCAATATTTTAAATGTTGTATCTTGAATATTCAATATTTTTCAATATTTCAAACATTATTCTGACTCGGTAATAATAAATTTTGTAATTAAAGTTAAATGAATGTACAAAAAGAGACAAATATTTGATAAGGATGAAGAATTCAAATTGCTTCGTTTTCTGATTCAAGAGCGCAGTGTTAGCCCAATGAGACATTATTCTTACAAATATTGGACTTTGAAGCGCGCGAGTATGAAGAAGAAATTAAAATATTTACCAGGACTAAATATGCAAAGACACGCAGGTCGTCTCTCAGAAGGAACCTTGCTTCGCGCAAACATGAATAATTCCTCTTCTTTTCTGAGCTTTCCCTGCGTAAAATTTACAGCTCCGCCGCACGCCGCATTTTCGCTTTTTTTACCACTCGCTGCCTCTAATACACTATATCTGGCTACTCTCGTGTGCTTTTTAGCTCTACTACTTATTTATTTTCCTCTGTCGTCAAAATATTATTGAGCTTTTCCGCTCGCATTTCCGACACTTATGACTATCCAGCATTCATTTTCTGTTTACTGCTTTCCGTTTTGCCACTCCAATTCTTGTGATAATCAACAAACACGTCCCCTGCCCGCAGAACAGCCTACAAAGTTTCAGTGGAACCACAAAATGATTTTACTGAATTATATTTTAAATTTGTTAATTGTTACAATGTTCGATGTAGCAAGTATAAACAAGTATAAGCTATAGGATGTATTATTACACGTTACTGAAACAGTTGATGTAATAATTTTGCGGGTAACTGAAATGTGTATTGAAACTTTTTTTACTAGTTGCGATAATACACTGCACTGAAAAAAATGCTACCTTGAATCAAGTATATTTAACTTGAATCAAGAAATAAATATCCTCACATACATTTAAGAATATATATTCTTCATTCCAGTCAAAACGAGTTGACAAAAGTAAAAATAAACTTCATTCAAGTGAAATCTACTTAATTTAAGTAGATTTTCACAAGTATATTATGTACTTGATGACAGTGTAATATTTTTTTTCTGTGTGTGTGTTATAGAAAATTGTTACCAACAAAGTTGCACATTAATCATGTACGCATTTTGCGTATAAATGCGCACACAGTTTGCTGGTGACTTTTTACCGGAGGGGTTTTAACCAACGGCAGTCCGAGCCAGCAAACTGAAACGTGGCCAAATCGAAATTAACTCGCGCGTAACAAAGCCGCGACTGAAATATTAATTATCTGAAAATTAGTTGGATATAGGTCACAGCCGGTGAATCATGTGGCTTGGCGTTACGAGCGTAACTGCCTTCATACATAAAGCACCGCTTGCAGACGTTTGCTTTCCTCCAAGGGAGAGCGAGCTATTTTTTCATCTGTTCCCTCAGAATAACGCAAAAATGTTTGCATAATTATTTTGCGTTTCAGAGAGAAAAATATTATTGTGGCAAACAATATGTCACAATATGTGTTACAATATTTCAGAACTATGCCGACAACCAAAACAAAAAAGTTCATCATTATTTGTTTTTTTTTGCATTCACAGTTTTTGATCTCATTTCAAATTCCTTTCTTTTGATTGCGGTTTGAATATGTCAACTTATGTATCCTTTTAACTGCAGTGGGAACATTTTTTATAATATTATATAATTTTCACCATGTGGTTGTTCATATTATGTGTTGAAATTTATTGTGAATCTGTTTTTCCCAAGTAAAAATTTTTTAGGGCGTGACTTGAAATTTTTCTGGGCCCTGTAAAGGCATGCCCGGGTATTGACGAACAGCATTGTGCGTTAAATTTTCGAAAACAAAAATATCGAGAAATGCGGTAGTATGTGAATTACATTTTACATATTCAATTGTTTACTAAATATTAAAATCACTGAAAAATATAAATAACTAATGTTTTATTATTGACCATTATTATTTAACCCAATTGTTTAATAAATGCAATGATTATTACAAAAACTAATTTAAATAATACAATTATGTGAGACTATAAGTGAAGGTTATGATAAGGTATCAAGTTTTCAAAGTGAGTTTAGCACAACGCGTAAGATGTTAAACATATAATTGACAATATCAGGTCCGATTCTCGTTAGAAATATGTGTCGATTCGTAATTATTCAATTTTTAATTTTATTATGGAAAATTTATTGAATTTTTTATTGCTTATTATCTTAGTTTGATTTGTTTTACATACAAAACAATAATTACAGGGTTTATAGAACGAGGCCTTCCCCGCCAAGAGAAGCTCTGGCTATAGCCGATAAAGTGCCCTTACAGGGCCCAGTTTATTTTCAGGACATTTCTAGGGCCCAGAAACAATTTTTTGTAGTGTCTGTGACGCCTAACATTTAACTTCACAGAGTACTGTTCAATAATTTTTAAAAAATTGTATCTACTAGCGAGTTGTAATCTTGTTATGTTTAAGATAACTGATTTTTTGTTCCAAAAAAAAATATCATCCAGACGTGTGTTTATTTCATTTTCGATCCGCTGAGGTATAAAGTTAGCTTACAATGTCACATGCCGTGCGCTTCCGTACGTGAGGGGTTAACGGCTTGTCATTGCGAAAAACTCTAATCTGAATAGATTCGCAAAATTTGACGAAATTCCAACAACGAGTCGTTCTCCCCGATGCAAATATCTACGCCAACGTTGAATTTCGTAATAAAAAAAAAAAGAAAATCCAATTGCAACTTTGCTTTCAAAATGCGTTTCCAATACTATCAGATCCACATTAAAATAAAATTAATTAATCTGATTGTAAACTAAATGGTACAACGTTGGTCTATTTGTGTGCTCATAGTTTAATTAAATGAAATTTATAAAAGTTTTCTGTTTGGTTGGAATGCAAGTTGAATGGAAACGTGGCTTTTAAAGCTTTCGACTTTTCTTTTTTTATCGTAAGTTCAAAGAGTGAGCAAGACTGCTGACTTGATGTGGAAAGAAAGACGCGCAGGGCGGGACATAGAGAGAATCGTCCGTTTTTTGGTATTTGAAAATACCCGGAGCGAAGAGGGTTATGACTGCAAACTTCAATGGTGGTGCATAAAGTGAGCATCTAACCGCCATAACGCAAGAGTAGAAGACAGGTAATTTAAACCAGACTCTCAGCCGCTATGTAGCTCAGCCTCAGGGCCAGATCTATAAATCGGCGAAACGAGAGCAAAACGTTTAGATTGAGGAAAGTTCTGGATAACTGATAGGACGCCATGCTTACCCTCTGGAATACCAAATAATGACGCCGTTCGAAGTCGCGCCATGCTTGCAGTGTAAAATAATGCTTCATTTAATTTCAAGTTTTCTCTTCCGTGAATTTAAACTCGTAGTTGTCCACGTAACAAGAGAGCAAATAACAGTTTTTAAAAAACAATGAAAAACAAATCCAATCAGTTTTTAATTTAAGAATGACTCGATATTTAGCTTTTGATAAATTTGCTGTGCAATAATTTTCTTTTGTTCGCAACTTCATCATGACGAATAAAAGGGATGATAAAAAACAATCATAGAAAATGTTGTAATTGTAATAATAAAAACAGTACGAACAAAAAATTAATTCCATTAGTTCGCTACATTTTAATTGTAAAAGGAAAATCTGACGAATGCATTTTCACGTCTCGAAAAATTATTTCTCCATGTGCATTACGGTAGTAAATACTGGCCGACCTTTTTATTTGAAAAGCGACTAAAGTGAAAGTTAAATAAGCATTTGTTTTATTAGAACGTTACCCACTCGTTACAGTGTTTGTATCAGCGAATAAGCAAACTTTGAGCGCGTAATTTTGAGTAATCAAAAAGGAAACAAATCGAAAAATTTGAAAAAAAAAAGTATTCTTTGAAACTGATCGTATTGATTTGTTAACAGTTCGGTTCGACGAAATTCGGCGCGGTATGTAAATGCTGGTTAAGCGAGTTTTCGGTCTAATACTTGTTACCAAATCAAAAGCGTTTCCAATAGTTTGCAATATCTCACTGAAATGTTTTTTCGATTACATCCGATAAAATTTGCCCGATCAGAATCATGTCGTAAAAAATTAATTTTAGTGGCCCTGATAACCAAGCGTTATGCAAGGCATTTACACAAAATTTATATAAATCTAACTCTTCATTGTCAAGCAAAATTTGCATAAATAATTTGCATTTAATATTTAGAAAACAAACGTTCGTTCAAATTCATAAATGAGTTAAAAAACAATTTTTGTTTTTCAAGTCTTCAAAATTTTTCAATTTGTAAATCAAATTTGTATAAATTATGCAGCATAGTGAGGAGTTAGATTTGCACAAAATTTCTGCATAGCATTTATGTAAAGCAAGAAATTTACAGAAATATGGTTCAGAGAGCGTCTCATTGTAAAAATTCTTCCACATTTAAAATTAATATGTTGTAATTTCAAGAAATGTTTTAATTACTGCGATAAGGAGTTTTTTGAATCAATATATTTTTCGGGATCATTAATAAATTTTTCATTTAGTATGTAACATATAAAAAAGGTAACAGATATAACATATATGCGCTATGTTTGTTGTTTTATTTCGTCTTTTTGTGTCATGAGAAACATTTTCTATCAGATAATTACAATTTCATTTATGGAGCAATGGACAGAGGTGTCCATTCTAAACTTTCGGGGCGAGGGTTCGAATCTCAGCCAAGCTAGCGTTAACAGTCAACTCGACCATCAATTGATAATGATATTCAAGTTGAAAATATTGCTCGAAAGTTAAGAGTAATTTCCGTAGGGGTATTGTTGGAAAATATCACCGCACATCTACTAATGAAAGTGTCAATCATTTACCAGCACACTGTTACTACCGCTAACTAACATTTAATGTATGAACATACCGAATAGTTCTTGTTTGTTTGATTGTTTGCCAGAAGCTGACAAATATTGGTCGACCCATTTACTATGCAGACTCTGCTCTCTATCAGAACACGCATCAGAAACAGCTTTTTATGGGGGGAGGGGGGGGGACTCTGAGCTTAAAAATATTTGAGTTTCATTATAACATTGTTCCGCTTGTTTAATCGAATAGCCGACTAGATTGTTGTTTGATCGAACATTGATTGAATCAAAATTGCACATACTAATGAGTTTTTTTGTACTCCTTGCCAACCGCAGCATTTAGCACATTTTTGAATTGATTAATTGGAATAAAGTTTTACGACCAACGTTCCAAATTCGCGATGTAACGTCGTTATGATTCATTGCTCTATCGAACCCTCCCTCCTTTCTGTTTAAAGTTAATATTTGTTCGTCGTCTACACTATCAATATTGCAGATACATTGGAAATTGCAAATTTTCCTATTTCGAGTCAAAATATTCGCATGTTCCATTAGATTTATTATGATTAATTACTGTACGTAACATTTAATTGCATCAAATACGCGCACGGTGTTTAATTATTACAATCATTCATTAAAATGCCTGCTTCATTTTAGTTCTGCAATTGATCATTTTTCATCAATGAGCAGACTATTACGAAATATAACAGAACGTTATAGTTTTCATTCTATTTCCGTCTGATGAGAACGATTTTTATGGACAAAAAAAATTGGTTTTTATAGCTTTCAAATAATGTTTCTTCTTCTTTTGTCACTAGACTGCTCGCAGTGTTCTTCAAACACCTCTGTAAACAATACCGCAGTGAGCAAATTATGTGCACGAGTTCGGCGAATTTATGATCCAATCAAGCGGAAGAAGCATACGACAATCTTGTATATGAAGATCACGTTCGAGGATCTACGAGCGTTATGGTCGTTACAGTAATGTTACCGTGTCGTAAGGTTTTCCGCTTTGCTCGTTCGCCCCATTTCGATCAGCTTGGCTCTCCTCTCCCAATAATCAATTACTTTGCTTATTCTGGTTCGTCAATTTTCATTTGACAACAAAACAATCTGTTCAGAAATAAGATTTTTATTTAAATTGTATTTATAACTAAGTTATATAAAATTCACTGCAAAAAATGTGTATTAAAATAAAACATTTCAGGGTACAGTTTTAAAACACTCACTAAACGTGTTATCCAAATGTTTTAATCTATAAAAGTGTTTTATTTTGAAACACCTAACCTCAAAATGTATATCTAAACGAATAAACTCCAAGTGTTTTAATTTCTCAAAACGTTTTATTTTAAAACGTTTCCTGTAAAACACTTCTGAAATAAGACAGAAAAGCCATTTAAATATTAAGTATGTGTTTTTTGTTTTATTTTAAAACACATCGACCGACAACATTTTTGCAAATAAATTTTGTACGATGAATGAATTATGCGGTCACATCAATGTTGAATAAAAAATGAACGTTGCTTTTATGGTAAATTACTAACATAAAATATAGTAAAGTAATTAACAACATAGTTTCGTGATAAATGTGTGCGGTTTTTTTGTCCTAGTTATATCACTGAAAGCTTTTCTTTAAGTAAATTCACGTTTAATCAGTAATCAGAGTTGATCTACTTTTTTTTCAAATTTGAAATATTAATAAAGATGAACGACATTTTTGATTGAATAGTTTGTGAGGTCAAGAGGAGCCTGAAAGGAAGTTAAGGTACTAAAAAACTTCCAAACAAATAAAAAAAATTCAGTTTTTTGCAATTTCTACACAGTCATCTTGTGATGCAGGTTCTATATGATAGAATGAAGAAACAGCAGTATTTTATATGACTAAACATTAACGTTCAGAATATATTTTGAAAAAATATTTTAATTGTTTTTGGATTTTAGTATGTTAGTAAATAATGTGTTAGTCTAAAAAAAAATTCTCGTATCAATTTTTGCAATGCCCAAAGCTAAGAAAAGAGTTTCGCATTGTGAAAAGCATATACAGTATAGAGGGATTGTACGTCACCTAAATAAATTTATAAAAATAATTTAAACATTTCAACGTACAGCTTCAATTCATATATTTTATAACACAAATTTCTTTATTTTTGTATATTAAAATCTTTTTTTGAGGTTGAAATTTTATTAATTAACATTCTGATATCAAAATAAAAACAATTGAGAAAAAATTGCATTGAAACTTGCAGTTTCTTGATTTTATCAAAGAACAAAAAAAAACTAGGTGCTACGGGATTTCTTTTTCACAAAAATCGACCAACTACATCAAACTCTTTAATAATTTCCAGAAACGTAAACATTATTACTCTTGTTTTGTAAGAATCAATAAAAAAAAAAGTTTGCGATCATGAACAGTTTCGGATAACCAGGACTTATTTTCAATTTCAAGAAGCTTGACAAGAACGAAGAGAGAAAGACAGAGGGAGAGGGAGGCAGCGAGTTGATGGGAGCCGTAAGGATGATCGATTGTATGATATATGGCGCGCAGCACATCCCTCGACCGAGAAAAGCCCGTGGAAAAGTAAAGTTTGCTCTCGTGTGATGGGAGTTAACGGCGGTCACATTTTTGCGAGGATGTATCTTGCCTCGGATTTCATTAAGGTCGACGCCGGGCTCTTTCTCTCTTGCTTCTTATTCCTCTTCACCGAGCATTTGTTCGTTTCGCGGTTTTCGCCGGTGGAATCTCATTTCCTCGCGCATCCAACGCATTTTCAGAGCGTTAACGAGCCGAGCCCTGAAGAATAACGCGACGCGCTAAATTCACAATTAAGACCGAAGCAGGCTGGGTAATGAAATAGCTGTGCCCGGTAGGTTGGTCAGGAAGATGGTGGAAAAGGCATTAAGTACGGTTACATTAAGGCACGCTCGAGATTATGAGCTTTCAAGTGCAGTCGCACAAAATATAAATTATCCAATCTCTTTTCGCAAACAAATCGAAATATATTGCTTATTTGCATCGCCCCGGCGTTATTGTTGCAAGTTATTACTTTGATTATCAGGGCGATTGTTGAATGTCGCCGCTTTACCCCGGCCGGGGCATTGATCGTTAATTCAACGCTTTGTTTTAATGTAATTTCATGCATAAATCGCGTCATTACAATGTGCTGTTCGATGTGATTTCCATTATCAAATTGCAATATCAAATGGTTAACTGTTAACGGCGTCGAGCGGCGCAGCAGCGCACGGCTTTGCACAACGTCTCCCGCTCGCGAAACATTTGACTTACACCAGCATTCAAGACAAATATCAGACCTGGCATCAACACACTGTATTATAATGTAAATTTACAGCATTTGTATAACCAGTCACATAATTCTCATCAACGAATGCAACTTATCCGCCTGAAGAATATAATGTCAACGCGTAAACCCAGGTCGAAAACTTCAAAAGGTCCCAGTACTAATTATGCAAATGAGCAGGAGGAGGGGGGGAGGGAGGGTGCAAAAAAGTCATCGTCGAATTGCAGCACGCATAACGATCCAAAACGAGCGCACATAATAAGCCTTATTTCGTGGGCATAAAACGTGCCGTCTAATCCAACGTCACGGAATCACTAAATTTATTACTCTCCCGATGATTACACGCAATTTCGCCTCTCATGTTGTGTTCATGTACGCTTCATCATGCTCGCGCACAGTCGCGCAAAACAAACATGATGAAAATGATAATTAGATCTCTCCCCCTCGTTTCTGCGCTGAAAACTTTCGGACACCGGACGTGAATTTAATACTCCATGCATGTTCGTCCCAAAAAATCATCATTCGCAAAAAAAAAAAAATCCGAGAAAGCTGCGCAGGTTTTGAATTTCGATGGAGTTGAATTCGAATCTTTATTAGTTTTGCCGTAGCCGAGTTTATCCGAGGAGGTGAAAATTGGACAACATCTTCGTTTTTCAGTAAAATTTTTTTCGCAGAAATGCAATTTTTCAATGTCATTGACGGGAGCGAAACTCCGAACGACGGCTTTATGTAAAAGAATATTTCGGTCACGTAGCAACCATCGTTCTCCCAAGAATGCTGAAGCTTGCACGAAGCCTCGGTCTGAGTGATATTTTGCCATTTAATCCTCTCTGGATATGTCCCATCTACAATCTCATTTCCCCCCCTCGCGTCGCGGTACTTCTCGCTATTGCACTCGGGCGACTTTCTAATTTCTCGAACAAGACCGCTTCGTTGCCGTCGTCTTCATCCTTCGTCGTGTTTCGTTACGGCGTCTCACGTTGAGGAATAAAACATTGACCTACCTATGACAACTGTTGTTCTTCTCTTTCTTCAACTGCACACAACTTGATATCACAACAAGCGACAGGGATAAGTTAAACTGGTGACTACAAAATTCGTTATACAAATCAGCATCCGTCGTTGCTGATTTTGTATTCTCACTTTTTTCTTTCTCGTAAAATTTTTTTTCACGAAATAAAATTACAACTTAAGTTGATCAATTGATGAAAACTTGTTCACCGTGTTTCCGTAACTGAAATTTCCAACACAATTTTGTAGTTTCTAATTCGTCGTTGAGATTCGTTCTGTCAACAGTATTATTAAGAGATTTGGCAGGAAAAGTTGTTTCTACTTAAAATGTTCGAACGAAAGAAAAAGTCGAGTCAACATCTGAAAATCTTGCTGTAAAAGATGTAAAAGATGACAAAGGTTGAATAAAAATTATGCAAAGAATGGTTTGGCCTACATTTGGATATTAGTTAGTTTGTAACCTTTAGAGATTGTCAGTGAAGAAAAAGAACGCCAAGGAAAGAATAATTATCGTGCACCCTAAGGTATACGAGACCGCAGACTTTATTAGCTCGGGTCGACTACCCATCGTATTTATAAACTAATCGTGATTTATAAAGTATCACGAAACAATAGCGGAAAACGGCGCGTGCATCGCGCGCCTCGCTCGTGGCACGGAAACTTGTTAAAGCCTCCGCGAAAATTAAAGAGCTTTCGTGAAAATTAACGAGGGGCCTGGTCGCGACGTCCCTTAAGGCCGTCCCGAGATTGAATAAGTTAATTCCGCTGACTGAAATTTATTGCCTCAAGTTATATCACGTCTCGTATATACGCGATTTTCTCTCTTCTTCTGTGCCATCGGCCAATTTCATAAATACGAAAAACTTTGGCGCTAAGCAAAGTATCCTCGGTGCCAAAATTTGTTGGACCGCGATAACTTATGATCCGCTGCGAAAGCTCAACAAAATCGGCCCGAGTTTAATCGAGTATGAAGACACCGAGATGTTCCTCAATTAATCCAAGTGTTGCTGCCGCACAATTCAATGGAACTATCATCTTAATTCCGCTTGACGTTTTCATTTACTTTTTCCTCTCATCTCACTGATCATGTCGTTCTGACATAAAACCACTTGCAAACGTCGTCGGTTGATAAAATTACCAACTCAGTCAAACGTTTGAATGAAAAAAAAATCCATCGCAAATCTTGTCTCAAAGTTTATAAACATTTGTGCTGTTGCTGCGGCTACAACATTTCTTGTGTTTTGAACAATTTTAAATTAAATATAACGTCACTGCACCTTCTTTTTTTCAACAAACAAAAGTAATTTGAAAACATACAAAATAAAAGAACGATAAAATAAAATAATCAGTTACGTGCTCTTGCATGATTTTTATTCTTGCCAAACTTCATTTTGCAAACAAATGATAATTAGCTGCTCTCGAATAACATCGAGTTCAATCTAAGACTTGCTAGCAGAAAAAAAATGCAACAAACTATTTTCAGCTGGGTGAAACAAATTCCTCGTTAGACTGAACAAAGCTCGGCGAATTTTAAGCAACGTTTGTTTTCTTGGAGAAAGAGCTATTTGCCGAGATAGAAAATTACAATTACCCTTTTGAGATAACAAAGAATACTGCTAAGAAGAGGAAAAACCGGACAGCAAATCGTTTACTGCAATGTTAACGAAGCATTGTTCCAACAATCAAACCGAGATACTTGTTCCAAGTGACGAGCTTATCGCTTAGATTGGGATAAAGGCAATCAATTGATCGTCTTTTGCGCACAGTTAAACATCGAAATACCAAATATGTGATGTGCATGAAAAAAAAGTCGTATGCAACGTTGGCTTTTGCTTGGATTCGAAACTGAAATGATAAATTATGGAAAATGCCCGGTAATTCGTGTATAAAGCCCAACTTGAAACATCATATTTTTCATACAAACTCTGCAATAACGCGAATTTTATTGGCGCTGGTTTATAATTTGAATTTATGGGCTCGAGATGGAAAGAGAAAGAATAAGAGGGGAATAAAAATGCTCCGCAGCTGAATGACAGAAAATGGCACGATAATTAAATTAGAATGATCGGAATCAATTTTCGCTGATCGATCGCGGCGTGGCGACGCCGTGATAATTTGCATAAAAGGACTTATGAAAAATGAGGAGGTATGCACAAGATGCACATTTATTTGTCGACACCAGGGGGAGAAAGAGTATGAAACACCGAAACTGTAGTGTGATATATGCAGAATTTGTAGCGTATATTTTTATTTTTTACACTTATTTTCCGCAATCTGATCCAAATGAAAAATTTAAAATAGCAATAAATCTTGGCACTCGCGCGTAAGTAATTCCAACGTCACTTCTTTTTTACTCGCAAAATCCCCGCCGCGCATAACTGACTCGCGAAGTTGACACCGCGAGTTCATTCAGGCCTTCTCCATTCAAGTTAGCGAGTTATCAAGTTAGCAATGAGATTTTGGCGATCCGCATAAACGTCAGAGCATCGATTATTCAGGGATCAATGTGAAAATAAGCACGACTTGGCAGCTGCAAAACGAACGCAGGAAGAGGGCGGATGGCAAAGAAAAAGCGATATTGTGAAATGCGTGCTAAGCAAACTGTGGATAAAAGCGCGAGAAGGAAGGAGCTCTGGCAGGCGAATATCTGCCTATTATTCACGCGGATAGGCGAGGGCGGACGATTTAGACTGATCTAGGCATAAGGGCAGACTTAGGAACGTGGGTTAGAGGTTCGTGGCGAATTCTTATAAATCAAAACAGACACGCCATCTCGGCCCTGCCGCTGCCTCGCAATCCATGTTTTTCAGTCTTTTTTACCAGCACAGACCGTATACTAGAACAACAGAAAAAAATTTCACCTCCGTTAAGGATATACCAAATTTAACTCGCTACACGAACAACGCAAAGATATCACGCTTGTAATTTTATAATTAATTTCAGTTCCAGGGAGAGAATGAAATTGCAGAATCACTGAAATTCAAATTTTTTAGACATTTTGCTTTTTCGAAATCGATAACCCCGAATGGAAATTATATATGATTAAGGGAGGTAGGGCGGGATCCAATTTCTTAACTATAACTATAAATTTTTCCTATGAACATGATTCTTACTCAGGGAATCGATCTTTTTCATTTCACTTTTGTTCTCATGAAAAATTATTTACTTAATAGAAGTTTCCCTCTATTTTGTATACGGCAACAATTTTATGTGCAAAAAGGTACAACAACTCGCGCGTTATATCAGCTTTTAGATGAGAGAGTAAAAATATCAAAAATTATTACTCTCATCGAACGAATGCGCTTTCCATTTTTATGAAAAGGTGTAACGCGTTTTTCGATGAAAAGCATATACAGGGCGACTAGATTTTTATTTTGTTTCTAAATAAATCTATTGAAAAGAAATAAAAATTCGATTTCAGTAAAGGAGGTAAAAAATATTGACAAATTGGCATTGCCAATTACCCGGTTTTCTGTTTTTCTTTCAAATGATTTTCAAATATTTGAGGTTGAAATTATTTTGAATTTAATAGTTGACTGTAAAAATATTGAACAAGCAAAATATAATAGTGCTGAAGCTTGAAAAAACTAAACCAAAAAAAAAAAAGAGTTAACAAACAAAGGAGCACAAACAAGAGAAACTAAAAGACAATAAAAATATATGGCATAATAAAAAGGAAAATAGAAAAAACACTTACGAGGATTTTGAATGTGAATAGACGATGGTGTACTCGGTCGCGTTATTGTCAAAGGTTGAATTTTCGAGCGCAAAGCGGCCAAGTGAGAGTTAGCCACGTCGTAGATCGAGTAGACTCCGTAATGGCACGCACTGCCCATTTTTAATTTGCCTTTACTCAACATTTTATGACTCTTCGATTCGTATTTTCATTTGTGTTCTCTCTCAAAATGACACGAGCGCATTTATCCGTTGTGTTTTTAAGTCTGCAAAATTTCGTCAGTAATATCTCTTATGTTTTATGCCGTTTGCGGTGTGCATGTGTTGTTTTATAATTTGTAACGAGTTCATTGTTAAACGAATGTAATTTCTGTTCCATTCTCATCGGCCAAAGTCAACAAAAACGCAGCACACGTTGCGTCTGCTCGCATGAGAGATCCCGAAATTTGCATACAAGAAAATTTTTCGAGGTAATGTTACTGACAAACTACAGTTATCAATGACAACTAACGTTTCATGCACTTTAGAGCACAATAAAGACTTGTAATATGAATCCTCAGTTCAGCGTCACGTTCAACACTTTTAACTTGCAGCTATTTTAAATGAAAATGAATGTTCACCGGGAGAATACATTTTAAAATGGATAAGTGAGAAACGCGCTTCAAATGGATGAGAAAATAATGCGATGAATTTGTAAAATTCACCTAACCAAATATAAATTGCAATGCCAACAGCCATTTTTTAAACTGAAATGCGTTTACCAAAATTGGAAACTGGAGAACAGTTAGTTGAATGTGAAATTAAAAAGTATCGAATAATTATTAATCATTGAAACAAAAGAACAAGTATTGATTTTAAATAAATAACTTTAAAGGCATTTAAATTAGTGCGAATTCAAATTATACATCATATGGAAGTTTCAAGGCCATCTTATAATGTCAAGTCGTAAAGCACGATCTTAACCGTTTTGAATGCTAACTTTTTGTTTTATTATTTAAGTGTCGTTTAAAGTTTTTCTTGTAACATATTCTATTCATCGGCGGTTCAACAGTAAATTCAAAAGATAAGAAACAAATTAAAAAACGAGAAAAAATTGAAAGATGAAAATAAGAGAATAAATTAGAAATTTGAAAATCATGTGGATATTAATTTTGTCAAATACAAATTTGAGATATAGATACACGTGAAGCGTAAAACATTGTACTTACATGAACATGTTTATTCTTTTAAAAAGGAAAAATATATGCATCAAAATATAAAAGAAATATAAATTATAGTAAAATGAAATTTAAATAACAGTTTGAAAATTATGGAAATAGCGTCGTTTTGTGTTCTTAACATCGCAATTAAATTACAGAAGCAAACAATTTACGCGAAACTCTGGCAGTAAAGATACAATGGATGTTGGTCATATCAGTAGGCTGGGCCAGCGAACGGAAACGGCGCGGTCCGCGAACCGGAAGCCTCAAGCGGAAATGTCACGAATCAATGGGCATCTCTCTGATTATACGTCGTAAACTTGGCCAGATAAAGCGTATATGTTAACGCAGCCTCGTTGAATCGTAGGCTAATACTGCCACTTTCACATAATAGTTTTTTTTAAATAAACCAACAGAAAAGTGCAACTTTTTAACACCATTAAATCTAATAAACTACAATATACATCATTTTTTCCTCAGTTAAAATATAATTATTTGACAAAATTAACATTCAACAATTGATTGTAATCAATATTTGATATGTTTCATAAATTATTCTATTATTGATATTAATGGTAAATAATAAACATGTACGTGAAGCCAAAATAATGAAAACTGTATAATGTAACGGTATAATATAATATTCAGTAGAACCGATGTGTTTGAATTAATTTATTCATTGGAAATAACAAAAATTGTGATATTGTAAAATTCACTGCTATACTCGCATTGCTTTTCGTTGTGTAGTGCAACAAACGTCTAATTGTTTCCTCATTCTGTATCATCAGATTTGTTCATAATTATGAAAAAAATACCGTTAGCACAATAAGCAGTTCGGAATCTCGATGAGATCGTATTTCTCTGGCGCTGACTGTTATAACTGGCGATTCATTTCTGACTCGATTATGCTTTATCAAACAAATTAGCCGCGAGCAATCGATGCGAAAGGAAAAATAAAACTTCACTTTGATGAACGTCTTTGTCGTGGCACTTGAGATCCGTGTTTTTATGTTACAGAGAAACAAAAATCGTCGCGTGTCCCTTTTTTCGCGTCGGTTTCAATTACAACGCGACGAGTGGCTGTCAAATTCGTGCATCGGTATGGCTACCAGAAGGACCGTAAAAAAGGCAAGCGGCACGCGCGATACCGCGCATTGTACTGGGCGCGTGGCAAGCGTGGCGAATAATAGTTTGCACGCAACGTCGACATATCGGTAGCATATCGTATCACCGTACGATGTGCACGCAGCTGACAATAGCCGCCGACTGTAGGAGAGACGCGCGACAGGAAGGCGGGCATATCAAATGCACGCCGGTTGAAACAATAGTATACGTTTCCATTACAATGTTGCTTGAAAGCATTCAACACCTAGCAGACGTCTCTGGCGTGGCTCAACATTCACAAAACTTTACTGCCGCATGCAAAATATAAAACCAACGTTGTGCGGCCGCACGAGATAAAACATTATTTGTGACACACGATTACGTCGTACCTTTTCATACTCCTCGATACTTTTCGCGTGCTGATTTATTTTATGATTTATACACATTCGCCGCAGATGCAGCGGGACATTCTTTTTATGCGACCGTTATGTCAATTTTTCGATTGTATTTACTCGAATCAACGTACGAATGTTGTCTATATAAAAGTCGTACTTGTAATATTCAAAATATCGTGATGATCAACGTAAGGCAATAACTTAGGCAAAATGAGCACCTTAACCCTCAGGAAAATTACATATAATCAAAATATAGGTATGTCTTAAAATATAAGAACATTTTCGTCTGAAAGTTTTACATCCAAGTATAAATTTATATATGACTCCAAAAATGTTATTTTTACATAACAGAAATATATGTTAAATTTATGGAACCATTTTATATCAATATAAATATATGGTCCATTTATGGACACATTCATGCGATATTATTGACACATATATGGCTCCAGATATGTGCCAAAAATGGAACATTTATAAAATATAAATATAAATTGTTACTTGCCCTAGTTTAAAGATTCACCTGTATACTGTCCATATATTAATACATAAACGATAAATTAACAATATATGAATAATAATATTATATTAATATTATGTTATATTGATTACCCAAAAAGTTAAATGTTTTAAATATGTTACAATACATTATTTTTTTATAAAGGGTAATGGAAATTAATTATGTAAACTTTCAACTACACTATATATCGGTACATTTATAAATTTTAATTCAAAAGAAAAAAATTAGTAGTTAATAAAATACGCGTCATCCCGTCAATTCTGCCAATAGAGTGTGATCGTGTTATGAATTGACGAAACATTTTTCCTCGCCCGATATATACGTTTCGATTGAAACATTTGTTTTAATCCAACTATATTCTGACGTCAACTTCACGCACGTTTGATTGCTTATAACAGGTGCTTTATTGGTTTGCCGTCTCCAAGATACGCGATTGCACTTGGGAAACTGAAAAAGCAACGGTAGAAAAGCTGTTTCACGTGTGATATGCAAAAGCCATGAATAAAATTCAAAGACAAGTGGGGAGGGAGAATATAAGTTTTGGTATTGGAACAAGTTGAAGCATTGTAGTACTTCGATGGAATTGAAACTAAGAAATGAGATAAGTTTAAAATATTAACCGTAGCTTTTCTCTGTGACAAGACTATAATTCTTTAATCCAAACTTGGTTTACAAAATTTCATTAAAGTTTCCGGACGAGATGCACATACAACTTGAGACGACGTAATCGGCGACAACAAAAAAAAGTTAATTTACATCAGCAGAGATGTCATTTACGTTGTAAATAAAAAATTTTAAAAAATGATAAAAAAGATGACGATACACGAATTGGGAAAATTAATTCAATCGTGACGATTATAAAAAAAGGTGTCATTGCTTTCGTATCAAAATTACAGAAACACTATTGATTTATTGTCATCGTTGACTCATCGTCGTGTCTTTTATCAACTGCGGTATAAGGTCTTGGAGGACGGCTACTTAGCACCTACGCAAACGCACTCAACAGGTTACTACAAGCCTGTATGCCACTCTCATCTAACTACCACACCGGTTACATCCTCCGCAAAGCAATCTTTCTGATAACGCCAGTCGGATGGGCTTGAGCTCCGCGCGACGAAAAACGCGCAATTGGAAGCGCTATTTTTCGTGGCAATCAGCGAAATTGTTCTTGTCGCGCCAGTGTGAACTCTGCACGTTTCGTAAGCGCGAAAGGATTAAGATAAGGTTGACATATAATACGATCCAAACGCGCCAGATAAATACAACGTATCGTCGTAAATTTACGGCGCGGTTTTTTGAAATCACGAGCGATTTCTCTCACTCGTTCGACGAGTTTTATCTCAAAACAAGATGGAAGCGCTTTGGCACAGATGGGTTTTTAATTTGTGAAAAAAAAAAGAAAGACAATTTGATTATAAATCCGCAGGGGGAGACGACGTTGTGTTGGCTTATGATTCAATCTTGACGAGGTCGTGAAATTCTTAACCCGCAACAAAATAAAGCTGGAATTCAAATAAGGCGCGCGAAGAGAACAGCAGAGCGGATGAATGCCATCTTTCGAACCGGTACACATAGTTTCATTCAAAATAATATCCGCCTTTATGTGTTTCTCTTTTAAAATGCTATTTCTCGTTTGATGATGGGCACTGAACCGGAGATAATCATAAAATTGTATTATTTTCAGGCGATGGAGCTTCTTTACGCGTCGAACAATCGAATACCAAAAAGTCCGCTGACATTCTCTCGCGTAAAAAATAATCATCAAAATTAGAACGCCGTTTTAGACGTAAGTGCCGCTCCTTTCGTTATAGTTTCCTTCCTCGGAGGCAGTAAAAAATGTTGGTATAGGATCAAGATTGCGAATGTTCTTATCTCGGGAGCAAAACTTTAACTACAGTTACATCTGTGAATAAGTCGAGTTGGCAATAATATGATTTGGGGGGTATTGATGCGGGAATCCGAAAAATTCGGTGAGAATCGAATTTTTTTTTCGCCTGTGACGTTGGACGGCGAGACGATCGTAAAAAGCGTCAATTACAAATTGATCAGAGCTACTGAAAATGGAACTGTCGGAGCCGGCTGAATTGGAAAGCAAAGAAACGTGGGATAGTATTAGGGTAATAGGCATTATCTCCATCGATCCCGGACTCACCAGCCGCAGTCTAAACTCTCCGCTTCGGCCCTGTATAAATACACCTGCCGGTGTGTGCAAGCACACATCCACCGAGAGTCTGGCTTGTGCAACTGTGTACCAGATAACTCGTTCCTACGAAGCTGAACCAAAACGCCATGGGAAT
This sequence comes from Trissolcus japonicus, assembly GCA_030522925.1. Lineage (NCBI taxonomy): Eukaryota > Metazoa > Arthropoda > Insecta > Hymenoptera > Scelionidae > Trissolcus > Trissolcus japonicus. Next base: position 175,521 of record JAPYZS010000129.1, on the reverse strand, counting down.
TTGCAGTTTGGAAAACGGACTTTCACGCAAAAGTAACGCGCCAGGTTGTATCCACGAAATTAATTTACAGCGCTCGCGGGATTACTATGACTGACGCTGATGAAAAATTTCACGAAAAGTGACAGCTTCATTCGCGAGAATCCGATTTCTCGCTTTCCTCCTTTTCGTTTGTTAACATCGCCAGCTCGAGAGTTCCGATAATCGAAGAGCTTTCTTTTTTTTGTGTAGTCTTTCTCTCTTCTTTTTTTGCACAACTTCTTTTTTCGATAAGATGAAAATGTTGCCGAGTTTGATTCAACCGAATGTAAATACTTTCGTGCCGAAATTCGTTCTTGGGATGCTTATTGATCTGAGAAGTGGGCGTCGGGACGCAAATGAATCGAATTTAATTAATCAGTCAAAAGCGGATGATTGCAGTTTAATGATTGATAAATAACAACATCACATGCAGCCAATATACCGTAGAAGAGGGACCCCCACGAAAATTAATGACAACGAAAGTCTCTGGTATTGATGTATCTATTACAACGGCAATAGAACGTCAGTTAAGTAAATTGCTTAGAAGTTGGGGAAACTTTGTCTAAGTGTTGAAATAACTGAAATTCAATACCCCAACTTAAGTGATTTTGTTCACTTAAAGGATGTTACATATGACTTGGCCCGTTCTTCTTCAACTTGCGTTGTTACCAGCCAGCTATTATCGTTTATTTGTTAATCACCAAGTTATTGTTTACGGTGCAAAGAAGCCACGCTCGTCCAATTTAAAGTTTGATTAATGCCTAATGGAAAACGTGCGACGAATAATTATATGCGGGCACATTTTACACGAAGCTTATTGAAATGCTTGGCAGTTTTTGATGGATCCCGACTTTTCGCGGACAAATGATTTTCAAATTGTGCAAAAGATGTATGGTGCTTGGCGGAACCAAGGTGCGTGTACCCATTTATGAATGTAACGTAATGGAGACAGCCGTCAGCTACAAAAAAAAAATTGTGACGTTGACTAATCATCGTGTGGCGATTGCGCTACGTGTCGGGGTTTGTCCCGACCTTGGCCACCTCGCCCTTATGCGCCTCGCGCTTAGATCTTTCTCCCGCTCTAATGTTGAATGCATTCAGGGTCGGCGGCGCATGATCGATATCGCCACTCTCAGATTCTACTGAACTAAAAATGTTCGAAAGTCGTGGGCAAAAATCATGGCGCAATTTTTCAACGATAACGAAATGCCCCATTTTTCCCTGAGCTCGCACCTAAAAAAAGTCGCCGATGAAGTGCATCCACTGAATATTTTTAAGGCACGGAAAACTTTCATGAATCAGAATTCCACGGACCTTTTGAATGTCTTACACGAATATGAAATTTGATATTCCACATTGAATTCTTTTGAGTTACAATATCGCTAGAGTAAGTTTCTGTTTTTTTAAGTTTTTTTTTTGTAATCATTGATGCAATTATTATATAAAGGTTTTGTTTTTGGTACCAATCGTGACGTATACAGGATGAAATAAAATAATTGATTTTCACAAACAAAACATTTGTCCAGTGTTTTTTGCTCACAAATTTGTTAAATGTTATTTTATTCTTTCGATTAGACATGATTGGATTTCAAAATAATTGAATAAAAATAATTGGACTTTATTCATTGTATAATTGTTATCAAAATAAAACGTCTGAAATGGTTGTTGTAACGATGTTTGTTTTCGGCTGCGACAGACAGAGAGAGAGAACTCGACGTTTGCAAAATCATAAAAGTCATCTTCTCGTTTGTAACAAAAAAAAGAACACACAAAAAAGTAACAATAAACGCGGGACCTTTTTATCGCTCATTTGCAAATAAAGATTTTCTGCAGTATAATGTCGCAAAAGTCTTGAAAAGTAAACTGGGGACGCCGAACAACAATACCAAAAGTTACAAAACACTACTTCACGAAACTCCCAACTTGGTTCAGAATTTACAAAAATGCGCAAAGTTGAAGCAGTTTCTCGAAATTGTCCGGATCGTTTTTCGATGCGCGTCTCGGGACACGCGATTTAATCATTTTCGTTTTCGGCATAACGAACATTCAATCCAATTAAGCTTGGCTGACGATTTGTTATCGTAACCCAAGCTGGAGCGCGGAATTAAAACAAATCAAACCGAGCTCTTGGAATTTAATGCGAGGCAAACGGGGGAGGCGACCAAATCGAATTATAAAAATTGTCCGAAAATGATGAAAAATGCACAGATGATTGCCAAGTTGGTCGCAAAAAAAACCAGCCATCGTCGTCCGCCGCGTATGAAATATGAAATAATCAGAAAGATAGTGCAATGTGCCAGGGACATTCTTTACTAACCCAATAAGTAGATCTCTATCGAGATTATTCGGAGCGCTGGGTAACATTATTACGTCCATTTTCAATATGAGAAAGAGACAATCTAATAACCGAGAGACGTCCTCTGCAATTGATAGTCGGTCAGTTCTTCTCACCTTTCTCTCCATTTTGCTTTCGACAACAGAGACGAAGATACGTGCAAAAAAGTGACAAGGGGCTTTTAACCCTTTTTTTCCTTTTGAGATATCGATGATACGAATGCAGCTCGTCGTTTTGCCCGATGCAAGCTCACTTGTTCCCTTGGGAGTGAGAACGTATCTCTCATATCGGATATTTAAATGTAAGGACTTTTACAGGAACATCTGCGAAGAAACTCAGTAAAGGCTGGAACACAGCCGAGACACTGTCAGGTTATTCCATAACACATTTGTGTTTTTCGCATATTGCATTCAGCGAGATATCTAGAATATATTTCTACTTGGCAATTTTTGCCAACTTTGCAAAGTGCCATTGCGTGCAGCAAAAGTGGATACAGAAGATGAGGAATAACGATATATATCTGGCAGGGGCGTGCGAGTGTGCCTGTAATTGAATGTTGTCTTCGTCAGAAACTAATGCAAAAAGAGCATACCCCTGAGTTCTGCAGAACTGCTTCGTGCGTTCCACGAATACGCTTTTCTGATCGTCTGAAATATGCTATTTCGATAATTTGCATACAGACCTCGACGCGGTTCATTTGAAATTTTTTTTCCTCTCCTTTTTTTTCATTCGCAATTATTTTCAATTCCCTGCTCAATTTATCGCCGGATGAGCTGCGTGAATGGGGTTTTATTCAAAACGTGTGTGAAGAATAGAATTTAAAAAAAATTTCTATTTATACTTCATTCCGGGAAATATAAGATTTCAAGTGAACGAATGTTCGAAAGGTTATATAATTAAGAAAATGAATTTTCCAATTTTCAATAAGCTTCTTTTAAGTGATTTGTATTTTTTCCAGTTTAACGTGTTCATAAAAGTATGTTATTAGTAATCAATTTACCATAATAATTTTTAATTTGACTGCGAGATGTGGCACGGAATTTATACAACGAAAAAAAAAAAATAAATAAAACAAGAATTTGCGGCGCGCAATGCCTAGAATGTGCGTTTGACAAAGCACCGACTAATTTCAGCGTGTAATTTAAATTATCCAGCGAAAAAGTTTGCTCACACAAAATATATTGCGATCGCGCGTCTTTGTCTTCGTACAGTCGGTCGGTTTCTGTGTGAGCGTTTTGAGATAGCCGTCTTGGGACAATAAATACGCAAATAAACTTTTCTCGTTAACCTATCAGAGACCTGAAGCTGCGCACGAAGGATGGTCTAAATAACAGAACACAGTCTCGCCACGACTTCCGATATCAAGCACTTCGGAAGCACCGTCGGGGGATTTATTTCGCTTTGTTGTACCTCAATCCACGTCTATTCTTTACCTCTAACCGACTCTCTTCATTAACTCGATTTTTCGCGCGTTTATTTTTGTACCGCCACTCTATACTTTGCATCGCACTATATCGGCCTGACTTCTTATTAAAACGAATTGCTGTTCAGGTGAACCTTTTGATTATCTTTATTGCGAAGCTCGACTTTTTGCGATAAGCGGATGATCCGGTGTAGCGTCGCCAAAACATCGACGCCGGGATAATTGGACGTGTCGGATCGATGCCGACACGCGCGCGAATTATGCATAACGGGTATTCGCATTCAACGCTATAGAGCCGCGCGCGCGTCTAGTTCGATCACGCCCGGATATTGGCAGTTGGGCAAACTCACTGAACGAGCGGGGAATGACAAAAAAAAGAAAAAACAATCAGGACCGCTGTTCACAAGAACGTGAACGTCTTGCTTTAAAAATCCTTTTAGTCAAAAATGACCGGGTGTTGAGAGGAACGAGCTGAAAACTGCAATCGCTAAAAGCTGCCTTGAAAGCACCGGTGAATGAGACTTTTAGGCGTCTGCGTCTTTGAATCAACTATCTTCTTTTGTGTAAGCGCACCCTCCGCACGGATTTCGACACTCATTACAAATTTTATATCCCCTACCTCGTCCAACTAGACACATGTATCAAGACACATTACGTTATTTAATTAACCGGATTTTTCCTCCTCGCCAATATGTCAGAGACAAATTGAAAGATCGAAAGAAAGAAGTCGCCTCAGTTACCTTGAAAAAGTATTAACATTAGTAACATTCAGTATTAACATTAATTTGATTCAAATTATATTCAATTTTAAGTTTGACAGTTGCGATAAACTTTCTTGGGTATATCTGAATGATCATTTGTCAAATTAATTTGACAGTTACGTCTGCGACAACATCTCAATTGTAACAAATAGAATTCAATGAGTTCAATCATATTTTACATACTTGTTATATTCAAGACAAGTTGTATTCAAAATTTCAGATTTCGATTAATTGTTCATTACAGTTTTTGCATATAAACAAAAAATCAAACGTTTCAAATGCATCTCTTGAGATAAACTGGGAAAGAAAAGGATTGATGAAAAATATTTGCCTGGGGGAATTTTTTTCGGTGTGTATTTCGATACAACGGTTATGTGTAAATACTGATTCAACAACTAAAAGTGGTTAAACTTTAAACCAGGGTGTCTAACTTTAAACACTAGTCGTAAAAAATTCAATACCCAGCCACAGCACGGACCGTTTCTCTTAGGAAAGCACAAGAGATAAAAATTTGAAATTTTAAACAGTTATCAAGTACCACATTGTAAGTTTACCGAACTAGAATTCCCGCGCGCGATCTTAAATAATAATACTTTGCAATTCTGAGGAGGGGGGAAATGTTCGGGGGCGGCAAAATTTGCGAGAGCCCGGCTTGAAATATTAATGACGGCGCCCATAGTGATAAATTAATGCGATGATAAATAACTCTTTTAATAGCGACGAGTTTGCGCTCCGGCCGACAAAACACGCCCGTCGTGGCTCGCGATAAATCATAGATTTACCGTTTGCGCCGCTTTTTCAATATACGGCCAAATAGTTTAAGCAGTTCTAATTCATGTGTCACATAAGTCAGATGCATAATTCGAAGCCCTACCGGCAGCTCCATTACTTACGTCGTCGTGAGAAAACTGACCCGACCAAAGCGCGGAAGTTGCGCGCGTCCGGAACTTAGCTGATAGGAGGATGTCTGAAATCGGCCAAGCAAGCCAGTAGGCAACCAGCCAGACCATTAACCGAGAGCCGCATAAGAACAGCATTATTCTAGTCATAGTCGCCACGTAACACGGCCCAAAGCTGCCACTAACTCTGCTTAACCACGATCGCAACATGTTTCTTATTGGCGCTCCCTCTCTTTCCCGAAAACATCAAATCATCATCGGAAATTCTTCGGCCATTTTCAATAAACATCCAATCACACGTAAATCCACTGGCATCAGAGAGAACCCTGCCGAGATATGTATTTCCCGACCTCGCCGCTTTCACAGCCCCTGCGAATATACATAAACCTTTTTTGTATGTTCCATAACTTATCCATATAAATTGTTTGAGTCACAATTCATATCTCGAACTCTTGCATGCAAATCCTCAAGTCGCTTGAAGCACTTGCGAATTAAGTTCGAATTCACGGAAATTTTAGATCCCGATGTCATATTTTAAATATCGTCATGACATCCACCCGCCGGTACTTTGCATCATCTGCTATAACTTTTCTCCGATGTCATTTCTGTATATGACACTAATCGAATGAACGGCGGATCCCATTCAGTAGGCAGAACTACAATTGCCTTCTACCGTTTGATGGAAGCATCGTCGATTCTCCATAAGGTTTTAGGGCGAAGTTGAATACATCAACATACATTACGCCGAACGATGGAAACAATTTACGAAAAATGCAACGCCCCCTACCCCCACCCCCGTAAACTAATACATACCATTGTCGGTATAAAATACACTCCGCGGAGAGCGAAAAAAAAACATGGACAAAATAATAACGATAAGGTAACGTCGCACTCTCCCGGAGAACTGAATTTTTATCTCCCGAGAAAGTCTCACTAAATTATGCATATCTCGGTACCATGATTCAAGCGGTCACATAAATTTTGCTACGATTTTCTGTCATTATGAGAAGGGAATATCTTGATTGCTTTGCATGAAAAGTGCGAGAATTCCGCGCGCGCGAAAGGAAGAACGATTTTATAATAGAAAATGAAATACAATTGGTGGTGGGCGATCCGGGAGGCCTGTCGGGGTTGGTGTTCGTTTTTCAACGGTGTCGCAGACTGCCAAATTTTAGATTTATCCGTTGAGAAAAGGGGTCAGATTTTGCCCTAACGCGGGACACGTAGCCAAATCTCACGCAGTCTGTGCGGTCCCCCTCCGGCGCTGTATAGGCGTCTTGCAAGCGCAAGAGAGCGACAAAAAATTGGCATATAAATATCGCGCGGAAAAGTCCATGAAATTGTTCGTTTTCTCTTCTCACGGAAAATATGCTTCTTGAGTTTCCAAATTTCTGTCACAGCATTCAAGAAGAAATAAGAACATCAATTTCGGTGACAAAAATATCGTACATTTTTGTTACGAGAAGCCATTTCAAGAGCAGAGCTCATACTTCATATGTGTTTTAACAGTAGACGACTTTTTCCGTTCATCCACTTGTAAATATATTTTTATTATTACCTTTCTTGCATCAAGAAACGGGCAATTTATCATAAAATTCACTGGGTAAAGAAGTTACTGAAACTAAGACAATTTTTTTGTCCCAATTCTTAAATCTTAATGAATAAAAAAAAAAAAGCTTTGAAAATATTCTTATCAGACTATAAAAAGTGTGGCATTATAATATATTCAAAAAGCTCTCCAACAAAACGGGATTTCTCACTTAGTTCATCATTTTTATTTAAAATATCCAAATTTAAGTTTAGGATTTTTCATTTAATGGATTCAGACTAATTTATTAATTTAATCTATAATTGGGGGCGAATTGTCTGCAGACATTATGCAAAGTATTTTTACAGTAATTTGTGATGTATAAAACGATGAAAAAGTAAATCAAGTTATTAAACTATCAAGATATTTCACAGTCTGTTAATTGGCTTGTTTGATAATGTATTACTAATGATATTTTATATTAACAATTGAAGAACAGATAAAAATGTTCTAGAAAAAAACTTGTTGTAGTCACTTGTTGAATATTTCAAAATTTTTTTCTGAGAAAATTTTGGATTTTTTGAAAAGTGACTATGGTCATAAAAACGTTTTTATATATAAAAGTTTTTTTCTAAAACATTAATTTTGCCATTCAAATGATGCAATGAATATATGAAGAAAATACGAACCTACTATGCATACTACAAAAGTGAGAAATTTAACTGTATGATAAAAATTGTTGGGATTTACATCTTTCAGAATTTCATGATGAAAAATTCCATTTTTGCACTGATTTAAATGTCCTTTGTAAAATTTTAGAATTTATGACCAATAGCAATAAAATTATTTTTGAAAATGATTTTTCTCATTCAAAAGGATTTAATTACATTAAATGTGGTTGGATTTAATTTTTGCATTCTGAAATTGCTTTTATATTGAAGCATCAACAAAACGAAATTATGTTTTCAGTTTTTCTGATACGCTGGGAAATTGATGATAGTGCGAGTGAAGTAATTTCACTGAAAATAAAGTCATAGAATCTAAGTAATTTGAAGGTTTGCAGACGTTCCTTCGGATCCTTCATTTCTCGTCCTCTCGATCAAGTTTAAGTTGGCGCAGCGAATTTCCAAGTACCGTTTTACGACTTTCCAATGCCACTGGGAATAGGGAGATCAGTCGTTACCAACTGGCCGAGAGGCATTTACTAAAGCGAATTCCGCCTCGCGCGTCATTCCACGACAAGCGATAAATGTTTTAAGAAAGATTCGACGCATCGAGACATTTGCCGGTGTAACCCAGCGCATTTGCATCGTGACGTTTTTCAAACATCAAACTCATAAGTTTTCATTTTTTTTTAGTCCTCCTTTGTTATAACAAGCGACGAGGTTTTTTTCATCACAATATATCCCGATCGCTAATGAGATTAACTAAAATTCAACGACAACTAAATTGGCGTTGAAACGAGAGCGAACAAACGTAATCGTTTTTCGATGAGCTGAAACGATATCCAATTCGGATTTTCGAGAGTGTGAACTCATCCGTTGGCCTCGCATGCGAATATGCACCACACCTTGTAAATCAAAAACCGATTTTGGAGACGAAAGGACTTCAGCGGCGCGGTTATTGAACCGGAAATAAGTCGGGGAACAAAAGGACTCATATTTTGAGAGCAAAATATTTGCATAAAAATTTTCATGCCCGCCTCAGTCGATATTTGATATGAAATTTTGCGGAAATGCGCTGCAATGAGTGCACTGTATTGATTTTTCGAAAATTCGTATCAATGATGTGTACTCAACTTGGCGTGTGAGATTTGTCCTTTTTCTAAATTAATAATCCAGACAACTTGATTGTGACGTAAATTATGCAACTGATCCCGACAGTTATGAACAATTTGATTTCAGCCCTTCAATAGTCTCCATAATTCAAAACAATGTAAAAACACTTTTAATGCCAAACTTTTTTACTCCCAATTGAACAAATTACGTTCATAAATAAATTAATTTCACTGCGCCCATAAAATAAGTATCACTTTTAAGTGTCAGTCGTAAAAGCATTGTATCAACACTTCAGCTAGTTTATGTTTATTATGCGTACCGAAAAATGTTTTCATTTTTAACTTGTTATGAATTTTTATTCGTCATGAGATTTCGTTATATTTTCTTTTTTTCGGTTGCGGAAAATTATGAAATTTAAGTTTGCCGTCGTGGTGAGAAAGAATCAATATGTGAGATGTTGAAAAGATTGTAGAGCGCAATAAAAGTGGTTATTTTTTTCTAATTCTCGAGAAAGCTTTTCTTTTTTTAACGAGCAGGTGGACAAACGGGCGAAAAGTGTCGCGTTGAATCGATGACGTCAAAGGAAAAGCGAGCAATGAAATGGAGGGAAAAAACAAAAAATAAAAAGAATGAAAAAACAAACAAAAAGAAGGTGGATGTAAAAAGACGTCGAAGAAAAACAGAGGACGTGCCATTTTGCCTCGCTCGAGGGCGCCCGAAGATCGAATTTACTGCCTGGCTGCCCAACGGGCACCCCTTGGCTCGGTCGGACAAAACCCTCTCTTCATCCGCGACCCCTTGTTCCTTTTCTCAGTCGTTTCGCCGACAGTAGCAGGAGCAACCTTTTTCCCATTTACCCGCTCACCTATATCGCCTACTTCTGTACATCGACTTACGTATACTTTGACTGATGCTCCATCTTCAGATAAACTTTAGCAACTTACAACAGTAATCTGTATTGGGATTACGGCAAGTTAAAAATATAACCGTTCCCTTAGTTCCAATCAGATGTATATATACCACAAACCTGTAATGCAACATTTATATCGATTATCTGTTATTTTATTACCAATACCTTCATTTTATTGAGAATAAGCATTTTCAAATTTTTTTAATTTTAAAAATTTTCATTTAAACATGTATAATAATTAATTAAAAGTTCAGACATATAATTTTGTAACAAAAAATTATGAACGTTTTGTTTCTCAATGGAGGGAAACTTTAATAAGGCAAATTTAATTTAATTTTATTATATGATTTATGTACGTTTTGATAATTTTTATGTAACTCAATATAGTCTAATGAATAATATGCTAGATATGATATGCTAGAGCAAAACCTGGTAAATCTCTAGTGAAAAAATTAACAAATAAGTTTATTCTTACAGTAAGCCTTCAATACCTGTCTATTGTTGGGATCGACGGCTTCATAAACGGTTTTTTTTTGACAAAAACATAACGGCTAATCAAAAGCGTTCATCAGAAACTTGTCAAGTAAAGTCCGTGCTCCGTGTTATACAATCGAAACTTAATACAAGTTAATATTCGCGCTTATAGATGTGCTTGGTGGTACGGCTGAATTGTACGTTCTGTTTATAAAGAAAAGATATGGTATGTCATGAAAGAACCAGAGGAAGTTTTTAAATTTAAAAAAAAAACGCGGTTTAAGGAGTGATATTTCAAAACAAATGATACATTGAAAATTAAAAAAAATTATTATACATAGTTCTATTCCTGTCATGTAAGATTTGACCTACTCAGATTTTACGTGACATGCGCCTGTTTACATAAATTTACAAATATTACAATTATTGCAATTCTAACGAGTGCATTTTCTACAGTTGATTTTTCTGTACATCAAACTGAATTTTGCATTAAATTCTATTGCAAAAATCATGTGTAAACTAATAAATTAAGTTTGTTTACACAGGTTCACTGTTATGTTTAAAAATTGTCTTTAAAATTCGGGAGTAATTTTTTTAAATTTTACACAAAGAATGCTTTCAAATTAATTGCACATATTTTTTTCATTTAATTATTATGAGAATTTGAATTCATACCGCAACCTCTTTAATCAACACAATTGATAAGAAATAAAACATGTTGGAATGTTTACTCTCGATTATTAGTTGGATGCTTGTGAATTAAAATACAACATGCGTACAAACTTCGAGTTTAAAATAAATGTACAGCATGCACGTAACTGTATAGTTTGAACTAAATAGAAAAAATATGTAAAACACACGAACGTTATGTTTGATACGCGCCATTAACATACTTTTGTTTCATTCAGGGCTTTATTTATCGCAAAACAAAAAAGCTTTTTCTCCCCCATACAATATGATTCTATAATTTCAATATATCAACATTGAATATTTCCTTGCTGTTTATATATTGCTTAACATTATGCAAATACTTTTTTGTTTTCAGAACAACCAATCAATAGCGCTCGAATGAGCATACATAATTCCACGTAATCACATTAAATGCTTCTAAACTAAATTTGTCGAGCATCGCGATATCTTTATTATGCAGCGAATAAGGCACGAAGCAATCACGCACATGCAAAATTTGCAATATTTGTCGCGATTAATCTTCGGTGTCGTAAAAAACGACACGTTTTACGGGCGGAGTGAGGTGTTTTACAATTGATTTGCATTAATACCCGGGCGCGCGCTCAAAGCACAAATGAAATCCCGGAGACCATAAAATTCGGATCGTAAAATGACGTCGCAGAAAAAAAAGAAGCCTGGTCTTGGCGAAGTAAGAATAAAGATGTCTTCAAAATGTTTGAAAGTTCGATTAGATTGACGTGACTTTTGCGCCACGTTCATCGCACGATGCATGTACACGTGTGCGCATTTTACACGTCCAGGGTTAGCGTGCCCCTCCCAGGGTGACAAGGGGCCGCGTGATGATACCAAACAAGATCGATATTCCGGTCAGTATTGCGTCTGCCAGTTGACTCGGCTGTGCCAATTGCAAGAAACCTTCCGTATCCGCCTCTATAAATTAATATACGAAAAATATGAAATCTTTATATATTTTTGATATTACTTCTTTTTACTGTTGTTGAATAAAAAAAAAGTAAACTAATCCAACAACGTTTGCTTCGAAATTATGTTGAACGAGGTACATGTTTCACTTTGAGACTTTTCGTTGCATTAAGTTGAGTGACACGTAGCGAAAGAAAGGGCAGGTTTTAATTAGTCGAGTGAGTTGATGATAGACTGCGAATCAGATCTTGATCGTCGACGAAACCTGGTTATTAGCAAGCTGATATCGTTAAGAACACGGCTTGCGAGGACTCGCTTTTGCCGGACTCTTATTTCTCGGCGAAATTTGATTTTTGCAAGAAAAGAAGCGTTACAAATTTTAATTTCTCTTGCACAGACACAAACAAGTTTTGAATGTTTCATGCTGTTTCCGTTTTTTTTTAAACATAATTAAAATGAACGTGCCTCTTAGATGATTAAGAAATGAAGAGATTGAGAAATTAAAGAGACGCAGCTAATCATTGCCAAAGGGCTTTGCACAAAGTCTGTAATCTTGCGTGAATAAAATATGCTTGACGTTAATACAGTAAACGTGTGGATTTCTGAATCAAGGAGATAATAAATTTATTTTGTAAAGTTTAAAGAAAAAAATGTATGTGAATAATGAATTTAATCAATGCGTTGGCTACTTTAATAATTCAATGGCAACGAGTATAGCAAGTAAAAGCAACAATAATAGTACATAGTTCGAAATTGAATGAAAAGTATGTAAATGTGAAGAAAAAATAGAATTAAACAAGACTTTTGAATCAGCATTGTTACTGCGATACTCAAACGAGTTGAATTCACTCGATGTTACGTATTTTCGGAATTTCGATTCAGCAGTTTTTGCTGTATTTTCAGCGCCAATAGATGGAAATATGCGATGGCCATTATAATAGGCGAGCATAACGTCCTGGTGATAAATAAATTTGCGCGACAATGTAACAGCGAAAGAAGGATATCGGCGGGAAAACATTTCGCATGAAACTGATTAAAAGTTTACTCATTCATCATGCATGACATCGGCGTGTTTATGGCTGGCTGCTTATCTTGCTTTGCCGCTCAAATATTTGTATAATGTGCAAGAAATGACAAAAAGATGGTCGCTCGGCGGACTTAGATGGAAAGCTTCGAAGAAGACAGAGGCGGCGAACGGTTGGCTTCGGTTTCCTGATGAGGTTACAGAAGTTTTGTCCGTAGATTGAATTTTAGTTGGCACGCCAAGCCTCGGCGTGTAATTCACCTTGGCCGGAAGAAAGCAGAACTGCACATTTGCGGTGCGAGGCGTCAGTCTGTTCGGCCCCCCGTAGCGCGCCCACGTCGTCTGCCCGAAAAGACCAATTCGTTATGCGATCTATATAGCCACTCTCTCTTTTGCACTGATTGGGATTTGTTTCGGTCAGGGAATATTCGACTTAATGAGCGGCGTTTAGGCATTAGCGCCGAGCCGTCAAAGCTTCTAAAGCTTTAAAACTCGCGCTTATAACGGTATCTTCGCTTCCACCTTATTGATCATCACGTTTCCTCAAATAACCTTATTAACCTATTTCCACATTGCCTGGGAATATTTTTATTTCAGCACGGTCATTACGTGTGTATACCCGAGGACCTCGTTTCCGTGTGTAATCTTGATTGAGTCGCGCTTAAAGCGATGCTTTTACGATAATTCATTTCGTTAAGTTTATTAGATCCATCAGGTTTAAGAAAATTGCTCTTTTATTGGGGTGTTAAAAGCGCTTTTAATTTTTCATTGTCGGTTAGCTCCAAGATCTCTCTCTTTTTCTCCCCCCCCCCTTCTATCTATTTACCTCTCTCTCGCTCTCTCACCGCAACGCTCTCTCAAATTCATGATTTCAATTTCATCACGTCATTTATGTTTTGATCAAACATAATGCATCGGCCAGGCGAATTATGCAGTAGTATTTTATTCGATTACATTATCGCGCTGCAATAATGTAATCATCGATAAAAGCTAGCAAGTTATTCTTTTGGGTTGATAACATTTCAGTTTGAACGAGTCAATATTGGTTTTCATTCATCGACGAACAGATATAATTTTCAGCATCAAAGAACCTTGATTCTGATTCGCAAATTAAATTGAAGAATAAGCAGTTTTAGTCCCCCCGCAATTTCGGCACATCAACGACCACGCGCTTTAGCCAAGTGGAAATAATTACCTTCAGTCAGCCATTACATTAGAAGCCGCGGCACAGTGAAAAAAAAAATCTCCGTCCGCGAACAATCCGGCGATTGGAAGGGCGAATGGAATTATCGTGTCATTAAAATGAATTAGAATCTTACAAAAAAAAGAAAAAAATTTATTCCAAGCCTTTGCCAATTGAAGCTAGCCAATTTTGTTTTCCTCTGATAATAATTCGCAATTTTCAAATATATGTTCAATCAAACGATCGATTTTATAGGTTCAATCAAAGCGAATGAATCCGAACACTTAAGCTCGAATTTTGTCGAACGCTATTAACGTGATTTTTCTTGAAGCGTGATGAATGCCTTTACCAATCACTCTTTGATAAATTATTCACTTATTCTTCAGTTTTGCTTTCGTCGTGTTTTGGCCAATGCTATCGAAAATGCAATTTTATCACTTGTCGAAGAAAATAATCTTCGACGATAACGATTTTGCTTCAAACGTATGGGTAAATTTCCTCTATTTGTTTTTATTTGGGTAATCCCGCAGCTGCACCAATTTTGCAGTAATCGAGATTCGCAATTGCAATAACTACTGCTTAGTTACAATGGTGTATACAAAACTTTCGTCAACTCAATTCATTGTTGTTTCGAGAATAAACTACGATTAAAATAATTGTTGAGTTTAATGTTTCCCCATTCTGAGCGGGATAATTTTAATATTATTAAATTAATATATAACGGATTGATATCGTGGCTGAAAGCGAAATAAAATCATTACTGCGAACCAATTACTTAAACTCGCATCACAAACGGGTATTACTGGAAAACCATGCTTTGGAAAGTTTATCAACACGACTGAAATGAGATTTCGGTGTCAGATGAACAAATTATATGAATCATGAATAATTCAAATACCACGTAATTTTTTAATTGCAGTAAGCTGGAATTAAGGTCGATGAGTCATTGAAGCAGGGGCTACGAATTTGCTGCAGCGGAATGCAAAATAATTTCGGTTTGGTATAAGAATGAGTTTAACCGTATGTTATGACAAGAGGGGAAGCATAGATAAGTGTGTATTGTTAGAGTTATTTGCATTGCCGTTGTTATCGATTACACAAAACACGGAATATGAATAAATATTAATTAATTATTCTGCAGAAAAAAATGTATTTATTTTCTTCTTTTCCTGTCGAAATATAATTGGTGACAAACAAAGCATGCAGTGAAAGTGCATTGCTTTTGACCTACCACGCCAATTTATTCAATGCAAAATCGAGAGTTGAAACTTTTGTTGTTATAAAAAAGATAGGAACAGTGTCTTAAAGTACAACATTTTGACAAAGGAAACGACATTTACATGGTGGCTAAGTGTTTTATAATGTGACATCAAATGAGACACGTATTTTTACCGTGTTTACGCCAGGGACATTAAGTGCAATTACGTATGCACATAAGGGCGATGAAATTCGCGTATCTATATTCCTAACGCGTTACGTATGTAGATCAAATTGTATCGAATGGGTCAGCATCGTAGGATTAAGGGCAGCCTTATAAAAGTCCGTATCGTTAAAGAGGAAGGAAAGTAGCGCGTGGAAATACTAACAACGAAGAACGCCAGCTGCGGACGCGATTTGCATGTTTTCTTCATTCACGCTCGAATTTGCAACACAGATGTGAACTTCGGTTACCGAACATTCGCTCCACGGCAAGACATCAAATTACCAATGTTCCGATTAGCTCGCGATTCCAGTTGGGCTCTGCAAACGTTTTCAGTGTATCGCACTCAAAAGCTTTTACTTCAGGCGATGCTCGCAACAGAGAGAGTGCAGTGTATGCTATCCGCCGATGTAACCGCACATCCGATGAAATTAACCATTTATATTCGGACGTGTTGACATTTTAGGCTGTGAAAAAGCGAGTTCGAAGCTCCAACAAAAGTGCACCGAACGTTTGACAATGTGATTTTTTGTAACGTGTGCTACGAACAATGTGCCTAGATTTAAGCGTGTTTCATTTAATGTTATAATTGAAATTCTTCGAAATTTATTGCTGCGACGTCATGATGACTTTTTTTCTTTGATAATCTGAGAATTTGCATATCTGGGTTGTAAATATATCTGAATTCACGTGAGATGTAAATAAAATGTTCATTACTGAAAATGCAAAATCAAACGTATTAATTTTCTTCTTCTAATTTTTTAACGTGAAACGTTAGTGCATTTGGTATGGTGCTTTGTGCTCATTGGATAAACGGCAGGTAACTTGAAACCCATCGCTACAGGTTATAGTGAAACGAATTACTTTAATTAAAGTTTGATCCAACCGAAAAAGGTTCAAAAAATAAAGACTTGTGCGCACACACGATTTCTAATACTAAAAACACGTTTCTTCTTTTACAGAATGGTACGTTTTGTTTTACAACGCAGCTGAAAAATATCTCTCACTGTGCGAGAACCAAGCTTTTAATGAAATATCGTGAAATCCAAAAGTTGGTGAAAAATTAATTTACAAGAGCTTGAAAAGTGGGCAAAATTTTTAAAAGAATGACTTTTTTCGTTGGACTCGCGTCATCCTGTCATAATAACATTTTGTCTGTTGAACTTTGTTTCATTGCTAGTTTTTTTTTTATCATTTGATGTATGAAATTCACCTGGTCGCGCGATAAATGTATACGTTCGTTTTACGATCAATTTGGCATAAAACTGTAAGCCGGTGGAACGTACACCAACGAACAAGAATAGCTTGGTTGTTTATGTCTATCATGATGATAAATATAACCTCTTATTATAATTTTGACAGCCAAAATTGCTGATTCCATGCGAGATATAAATATAATTCAAAATGTTCGACAGTAAATTATAACAACGGATAATATCAGAGGACATATTGTGACACTTTGTGTAATTCTGAAATCCAATTTACGCGAACATTATTTTAATTAGTGTTGAACAATCTTGGATTTAAATTAAATATATGACTTTGATGGAATATGAATGGGGCAACTTAAAAAATATAGTGACGCAATGATTTGAAACTAACGGTCGCGGGCAACGCGAATTAGCGTTAGCTTATACATTCCGCTTTTGAGTAATTAAGTAATATCTCCAATTTTAAAAGTCGACTTGGCTCGGCCCGTAGATCGTAGCTAATCGAATTGATTTAATCATTTCAGATAAAATCGTTCAAGCTTAATCGACTCGTTTTGAAAAATATTCAATTCATTACCTTTAACTTACAGCGTGTAATAATTTTTTAAGCTGCATGAATAAGCATTATTGCAATGAAGAGCTTAATCGAATCAAAATTATAAAAACTTTGGCCCAATGAAAAAATTGTTATTTTTTTTAATCTTCCATTGCGAAAACCGACACTTTAACAATCCGATTAGTGGACGTAACTACTGAATTGGATCTTTGTATAACTGCATCAGATGCGAATTTCATAAATTCATCAGAAGACTCGGTCCTATTTGTCTAAACAAATTTAACTAAGTTGGAAACCTCTGACTATAGCTTTGTGTTCGACGAATCAAACAGACGTTGCCTTGAGGTGGAAAAAAACTGTTATTTAATTTGCATCGTTCGGTCAGTTTTCCATTTACATTTCAATGCACAGTCGCTCTCAACGGAACATTCACCTGCGACAACCCTTAGCTGTATCGGAGTAACTTTGTGCAATCAATGAATTTTCTTGTGACTGCTTTTCGGCCACAGTGATTGATGAAATCGTGATATTGCGTCTGCCAGAAAGTTTATATAATGAACTACTTTTCTGCATTCAAAACTTTGCCTTTCCGGAGTATTTCGAACATGCTAATCGACAAAATATAGCGCACAGGCCGAAAATTATATACCCAATGTTGTGCACATTTTAATTTACGAATAAATCTCGAACAATCTAAAAAACCATGATAAACTGATTACTCATTACACTTCAGGTGATTCAAATGATTGAGTTAAAAGGAATATATGCGACGCGAAATGGGATCTAATGGATTCAGATGCTCGTTTACAAATAATAATTCCCGTTAATCCAAATATACGTTCGCGCACTGCGGTAAAAAAATTTTTTTTCCAGATTTTAATTTGAAATTTCGGTCGGTTTCAAATGCATTCAATCCTGTGAAGAAGATCCGAAAATCAGAACAGCTTTAACAGATATTTCACTGGCACGACTTTGTTATTACCCCGTGCGAAATTATGTGACGGGGTGAGAGCAATTTTTTTTCGCATTCGCAAAAATCGCAATCGCTTGGTCGCAACAAAACATGTGCATCAGCGAGATGCGTTTTTGAGCGGCGTTCTTTATTTACACTCGATTGGCCCGATACAACATCGAGAAAACAATTTTGTTGATTTAAAAAATCGTTTGCTTTTGACAGCGGCTCGTTTGTTTTTTGCACAGTCAGAACAGCGGCCGCGGCGATAAAAAATTTGTGCTCGTTTGCGTTATTTCGTTTTTATTCTAATTACTGTACTGAGCCCATTGATTACAGTCAGTCTAGAAAGTTTAACGAAATCAAGTCACGGTAAATTGGACTCGGAATTGGAAAACTGAAAAATGCAAGCTTGAAATAAAAATTTTCAAATTGAATTCCCACGCGCATATACTTGTTCGACCGTACGAACAAAAGACAAACAATATTAGTTTGCGTCGGAGAGCTGTTGTGCAAATATACCGCCGGTAAGTATAAATTTGGGGACAAATTAGGGCGTTGACGGAGATGACAGTTTGCATCATTTTGTTCATGCTAAGGAGTTGACGACAATGAGGAGTGTTTTTTTTTTTTTTTTATCGCGCTCCTGATTTGTTGGTGGACGAGGTGTTGTTGTGGGCGATTGTGTTCGCGGCGATCTTCGGTGGTTCGAGCTTTTGGGGCACTGTATGCGCCGGAATGGGAGCAGGGTTGGTCATAGTCGTCATGGTGGTCGGCATCATCAGAGTTGACATGGTGAGCATGATCGGGGCTGGTACGCCGGCACACGGCGCGCATAAAGATAGCACGTGTTCTTTTGGCACTCCGCAGCAGCACGGCTGCCCGTTAGTCCGCAGGGTAGCCAAACGCGGGGCCAGTTTAGTGAGGCCCCATCAGAGCCGCTACAGCAGTCAGCGTGTCATCGTGCTGCCACCAATCGATCCCACCGAGTGCGCCAATAACCAGCGATTATACAAACAATCTCTGAATCAAGATTATCTCAAGATTGCCTTGCACTGCACACCGAACCACGCTTTCGCACTGTCGCCCACATGCAACTACGAATCCAAATAAATTCGAACGAGTCGTCGGGCTGGCCAAGACCCGGTGCTGACCGAAGCTCGTTTGTTAATTGCAGCGAGAAACACGAGACGAGCTCTAGTGCGATCGCGAGCACAATGCGGCGCGCGTTACGTCACGTCCGGACGAGCGTACAGTCGGAACTCGTCTGGCGTCTGGCGGGGTGAACGCCAAGGGACGCCTGCCTGGCGCCCAGGACGGTCGCCGTCGCGACGCCCAGAGGCGCCGGCGTCCCCGAGCATCCGCGGAACTGCACGAGTTAAGACGCGAGGCAACAGTCGCGCGCCATCCTCATGAGAGCGAGCTTGCGAGCCATCGCTCCATCTTAACAAAACAAAGGATCGCCCTTGATAAGTGCTGCTATGATTAAAACAACGATTCGCTCATTCTGTCAGTCCGAATCGCTCATTTTAGTTCATTTTGTACATATTTTCATACGTAAATGGAAATTATTGTTGATATTTTGTAATTAACGATATACAAATTTCAATTAATTTTGTTTATTTGGTTCGCTATTTTAAATATATAATTATCATTTTAATTCAGCATAATAATTGCTGATGTAGAAATCATTCATATAATTATTAAGGTATTGCTATTTTTTACTTTATACATAACAATTCAAAATTTGATTTTTAATTATTTCTTTAATCCATCTTTTGATTAATTTTTACATTTGAACATTATCGAACGAAAAAAAAGACATTTGCCAGAACAATATACTTGGATACATAATTTTTATAACATTAACTGATTTGAAATGAACTTTAAAACAATTTCCGTTTGATTCAACGGTATAAAAATTTCGATTCATAAATTGGTTTTTCAGAATTGAAAAGTTATTATTATGTTCCAGTCAATTGCAATAACGATGTTGGTACAACAAACAAAAGGAATGAGGAAAAAAATGGCAAATAAAGGAATTTTGTTGTTGTGTTGCAATTACGGTTATTGTTTCGCGTGCAATTGACTCAAGTACCATAATATTGCTCATTGAACTTGCGTTACTCTTGCATCGCAGCTAAAACCGATGGCATCGATATAAAAACTCACTTCACATTATTTGATGGATATTATCCACGCATTCCTTCGTAACCGTGTGCAGCGTGAAATTTTGAATCATTTTACAACTCCCACACCTGGTGACAAAAACATAAAATTATCCCAAATTTTTTTCCACATGACAAAAATTTGTATTTTTCGTTGCATTTTTTTAATTTTTGTTCCGAACGTTAGAAAATCAAAACAAAATCGCTAACAAACACGATAAGTTACGGTTTATTATTTATTTATTGTTCTTAGTGCCCGCGCGGAATCTCTCGAAACATTGAAAAGCAACAAATCCTTTATTCACGAGAGTGACGCTTCCTCGTTTGTTTCCGTCATCCATTGTCACAGCTTTTTATGGATTGGCTGAATAATAAAAAATTTTCTGGTGAAACGTAAAACAACAAACGTGCGTATGACTTTGATCGTATTTTTGAGGTATCGAACTACGATGATTCTGAGATCCATACCGTTGGGCAGAGGCATATACCTGTGACGAATGGTATAGTTTTTTGTCATCTATACTGTTTCTACTGTACCTTTGTACTCGGAGCCATTTTCTTTAAATTATTACTTTCGCTATTCACTACGTGCTTGCAAGCCTATTCTCTTTTTGGGAACCTACTTTTTCCCCGCAATAATTTACAGAGTATTTGGCGCAAAATTTATCGTCCCTTGTTTGATTTCGATCTTTGAAAAATTTGGAATCTCCATGCGTCTGACTTAAACGTGCATCGACTACTTAATCCGTGAAGTGGCGCCGCACGCTGGGAACGTAATGTACTAGAGTGACTGCGATGCTACTTCCCAGCCGAGGAAAAGAACTGAGATGTCTGAAATGCTTTTGGTAACATTGACGCGTGGCAAAGAAAGCAACTTACTTTCTCGTTCTGATTTGTTTGCGCTTCAATGTCAATGGCGATCATGAATATTTATGCATTTTGTCGCGATAATTGTACAAAGTAATGAGCGAACGAAATAATTTTCGGGACTCTGTGCTGCTACTGATTACAGAATCGCGTTAATTTTGGACAAAATTCTCTGTGCAATTATTCTTGACTTACGATGCATGTGATTAAATCCATTTAGATTTTGCATAATACGAAAAGACCTAAAGATACATTCTCATTTGCATCCGTACATATTGCCAACGCACGAAACAAAGCAATTAGCAATTTTCATTACGTTTCTTTGATTTAAATTCAGTTTTCTAAATTAAAATGTTTGTAATCATTGTCTTACGCGGTGCAGATTTTTTGCAATTTATTAATCTTGTTCTAATTTGACAATAACTGCAGGTACCGAACCGAAGAATAAAATCAAAATGATCAATGCACAAAATGTATCAAATAAATTAAATTAATTCTCGCGTCAGTTGCAATTGAAATATTCATTTTATATATTGGTTCCACTTATAAACGCATAAAAAATTATCCCAATGTGAATTATTAATTTCCTGAACAAGCGAGCTCTCGAATAACATTTCAATTTATTCAAAACATACGGAATCAATTCTTACGGCTGCTGCAAGAATATTTATGTCAATTCATTTGGAACAAAAAAAATAAAGTTTTATCGATTTTTCATTTATTAATGACGACTGATATATTTTCATTTCTTTTTAAATGGAACCAACGATGCATACTGATTTGTATTCAAAAATGTTCAAAGACAATCAAACACGTTTAACAAACGAAGGAATAAAATCGAGTTAAAACATTAAAGAACAGTTTTCTTATTTAGTTGTTTCAAGATTCACAAACTCTCGCCCTCTGTAACGCGACGTACATTTTTAACGACGATATTTATGTTTCATCGCATAACCAGAACATGAATAGTAATCGAGTTGGAAGTAGGATTCATTAGTATCGTAATAAAAAAATCAAAGGATCGCAGTAGCATTTCATTAAGAACGCGCTGAAACTTGAGTCTGCTCTAGAGCGTCTGCGCAATCCGTTCCATTAGCAAAAGATTCGATGAAATATGAATTCGATCGCAAATGTATGCGGCGCGATTAACATGTTTTTGTAAATGAATAGCTGATCACATTGGCAGTAGTTTCGAGAGGCGATAGCTCGAAGATTCTCTGTGGTCGGCGGCGTGTCACCGCATGTAAGTTTGGACGTCAGTCGGATGCTGGTTCTCTGTCCCTCGTGTTGGATCATCGGAGTTGGCTCTGTGTGCTCCCGGGTGCTCCCCTTCCCCTACGCGGCACTCGCGCATTTCTGTGAAGTCTAGTCCGATAGACACGGGCAGCCC
The DNA here is from genome assembly GCA_030522925.1 of Trissolcus japonicus. NCBI lineage: Eukaryota > Metazoa > Arthropoda > Insecta > Hymenoptera > Scelionidae > Trissolcus > Trissolcus japonicus. The sequence continues at coordinate 153,013 of JAPYZS010000129.1, read as the reverse complement.
CGCGGTCACAAACAGAATTATTTATGAGCTTGAATGCGAGCCAAAGCTCGCCTGTAAGCCACTAAGACGTTGCTTGACTACGCGGCCACGGGCACGTCGAGCTCGCCTGACACAGTAGCGTAGTTAGCCCGTCTTACAGGATCTCTCTGTTCGACTTGCGAATTTCGGCCTCTTCGAAAGGTCCGACGGAGCCTGAGTTAGGCTAATTTCGACAACTCTTCAGCATCAGTCGAGCAGATGTGCATGGATCTGCGAGCGTGACTCGAATATCCAGACGTCCACGAGAATAGAATTGTTTCACTATTTTGTCTCTATAAATGCATGAGACGGGCCGCGTGTGCGTTTCGCAAACTTTATACAGTGAATTCTCCTATAGCTGAACGATTTCGTTAGTTCAATTTTCGAGTCTCGCATAATTTATTTCGGGCATAAGTTGAGTTACAAAAAAAAATAACATGATGAAAAAAGAATCCAACTTTGAGAGGTACCGAATTCCATTACGCAAGTTGAAGCTTGCTCTAATTAACAATTCGTCTTGCAAGAGACCCACTGACATTCCTGTCGACGAGAATAGCTGCGAGGGTAAAAGACTTGATTACGACGTTACAATAATTGTGATATCCCGGTGTAGTGTTTACGGTAGAGGTTGCTTCTTTTATTGATAAAATTGAATATTCGATGACAGTGTACACGCGGAGAAAAAGGAATCGTTGTTTTTTCTATTTAATAAGTTGAAATTTATTATATTTTATTAGTAAAAAGATATCTTATACACGAAAAGTTGTAGAAATCAAAACATTGTGAAGTAAAAAAAAGAAAAACGAAGGGATCAAAGATGAAACATTTCATTGTTCCTATTGCCATACAAATAATAAGTATTATGATCTTCATTCTATTTTATATTAGAGGTACTTGTTAAGAGCAACGTTTCTGATTATGAATTTTTACAATTTAAAATAGTAAAATAAATAGTCAAACATTTCAAATAATACCTACAAAGTATCGTCAGTTTTTATTATCAATCAGAAATGACGTTCTTTTTATGCCAAAAAATGTTAATTTTTATTCATTTAAATTAATTATGAAAAATTATTCTTTCTTTCCTTTTATGTCTATTCAGGTCTCTGTAACACTGTCGATACATATGAAAATTCGCATTTCAACAATGGTTTATAATTAAGTATTCTTTTGTTTACAAATTTTTTTAGATAGATGATTGTATAACATCGCAGACATTAATCACAGAACGTCATTCGCGGACGCATTTCACATACACACACTCGGTATCACTTGTACATTACTGTGTTTCGGTTCCTTATATACATCAGCCAGTGAAAAATGGCACTTGCGAGAAACATCCGCACCATTGCTTGTTATGAATTTCAAGGGAAAAATAAAATTTTCATTTATAAAAAATAACAAATCAATATAATCGATGTTAAATGTACGATGGTAAAACGAATTATTTTTAACATAAATTTTAAGAGTAATTTTGGCATCTTTTATCATATTTTAGTATATTTACATGTTAAAGTTGTAGAATTAGCCTATCTCTCATTTCACTATTTTAAGTCGTAAAAATTATATCAGTGAATTTTACTTTTTATTGTAAATTGTTTGACTGTTTCATATGTCCCAAAATCGTTGTATTGGGTCTCTGATTTCACAATAAAACATAGTAAAATCCTGATTTTTAATTGGAATAATCAAAAAATAGTCTGATATAAGGTACGTTTGCTATTTTAAATGATAAATTTCAGGAAACCTTTTTCTCCGTGAATACGTCCTAACGTAATTTCACCTCAGGATCAATATGGAATATTTTATGACGCTTCAACAACTGGAAGTCATAGTTTATTAACATCAAATCATAATTGATTAAACGTCTTGACCTCACATAATTCCGCATTGTTTGGATAAGCGGAATGGCTCATTGCTAAATAATTCGAACGAAATTCGTGTTCAGTTACATATCCCTAATATTAGTAAACAACCCTGACCTGGTTTTAAGCATTGGGCAAAAGCCGCCTACGAGTTCGAACATCGTTTGAAAATGAATTGCCAGTGAACTGTCTTTGAAAGCAATCGGAAGAGATGTCTGAAGCATCTGATGCAAAATTGATTTGCCGTCAATCAGCGGCAAAATAATATTGGCATAAGACAAACAGCGCAACTACAAACTAATATTGAGGACAGTACATAAGATTAATCTGTTTGAATCTTGTTTGATTGAACTGACACCGATCAACATTGTTTCACTCGGGACGGACGGTCTTGAATGATATATGCGCGTTTTGCGCGGGCGAAATCGCTCGAACACAAAAGCCCCTCGGTAATGACGAGCCCGTAGAAAATGCATTATTCAGAAAGTGGCTGCCTTCTGAAACTGTTTTCGCATTATAAAATGATCGTAATTCCTTTTCGCAAAAACAAAAGCTCGAAATTTATTTGCAAGCCTTTTAACGTCAATAATGAAAACACAAGACGAAACCGTGAGAAAAGCAATTCGCCGACATTCTTCATTCTTATTTTTTTTCATTTGCATGGTCACGGCCGTAATTGAAATTGCGAAAAACAGCAACAAAGATCGTCATTCATTTAACGCACATTAGGTTGCGATTTTTTTTTCGCAAATTGGCTCTTTTGCGAAGATTTTCTATGAGGGATGAAATGTACCAAGCAAAGATATAAGGATCTGCCCGGGGCGACCCATCCCTCTCGCTCGCTCCGACATCACAATGTTGCGGTAATTGTAACTAATTAAACGGTTGAACTACTTCCTGTACCATTCTCTTATACCCTTTATTCTGTTAATCTTGTCGACAGAAAAGACGATGGGAATATCCTCTGGCCTTCGAGGAATAATCCCTCGTCAAGTTTCATAATGGAACGTCATCAAAGATGCGGATCTTTTAAGATGCGACTTCATCAACAAAACATGCGGGTAAAGGTATTTCGCATGTCGCAACAACTACAAATATTTAACTGAAATCTGTTAGCATTTCCTAAGCGGGCATCATCAAATCACCTTGCATCACTTTTTCAACATTTCTTACAAAATAACGCCTTACAAGGAACGTTCCCGGAATTTTGTGAAAATAACAATACTTTAATAAGAACATTCATGGCCTTTTTTTGAGAGTCGCCTTTTTTCCTTTTTTTTTCTACTACAGGCTACGAATATTTATCTAAAGTGTTGATATTTCATAGTCAACGATGACGTTAGTATCGTGCCGGGTTATTGTTGCTGAACATTCGCTCTTTGACGAATTAAATTGGTGTGTAGATCATGGGTCGCATCTAGGAAACCGTGACGTACATGTGTTACACTACTGTTCGTGTCAGAGACAAGACTGAAGGGATGGTATGCGTGCACGATAACCGATGGCATATATTTCGACGTACCGTTTGATTTACTAATCCCTTACAAACATCAGGCAAATCATCAGTCAAACGAGTAGCGCGCGAAATAAATTCAAATTTTACTCGTCCCCGTTTGATGGAACAAAATTGTTAATTGTCAGCGTCGCGACAACAAGATTCACTTGACTCAATAGTTAGTTATCATAATAAGCCGTGTTAATTTCTATTCCATACATATTAATGTGGATTTTGATAAATGACTGTTTGCAAGCGCGACATATCATTAACAGCGGCGATTAATTAATTATTATTATAATGCAACCCAAGAATTAATTTCAAACTAGGTTAACTAAGTTTTCCGCAAGATACTGTCGGCATTTATTCCGAGGGAACAGCGAGTTTGACGTCATTAATAATTATTCTTTTTGCCGTCGACCCAGAAAGTTTAGCTATTAAAAATGTTGTATTCAAATGCATCCAAGTGACATGCGCCTCTATTTTTCAAATTACCAATTTTCGCATTTTATCCATTAAACAACCTTCGACTTTTGTCCTTGAAATCGGTTATGACACAATCAGTTTCATCATAAAAATCTTTTATTTTTTGCTATTCAGGATGTAGCTATGCAAGTTATTTCTAACTGTTGATCCATAATGAATACTATTCTCAACGTCGTAAGAATAGTAGGATATCACAGCATTGTGGCATACGATTGCAATATTAACGGCCTAGACAACTTTACTTTTCCAGATTATCTAAAAAAAGATTTGTATCAGTTTCAAGCTTTTAATTTTTATATACGACCGGTGTTCTTATTTCGAGACAATGGATTTCAATTTAGCGGTATTTAGTTATAGTGATAATCATATGTCTGTCCAAATGCAGCTTTTTAGACAGATGGAAAATAGGTTATGTACTGGCCGGAATAAATTTCAATCAATTTTATATTCTATAATTTTTTCTCTTAGACAAAATTATAGTCTTGACTCGCGTGCAACTGGATAATTTACTTTTGAAAAAGCGTTGAGGCCTTTTTAGTATTTATATTTAATGCACATGATATTGATAATGAATAAAAATAATTGATTTGGATCAATTTAAGAAGCAATTTATTGCAAGCAGATAAATTGCACATAAGTCGGACTGGAACAATACACAAATTAGATACAATAAAAATGAATGATTGAATTTCAAATACGAATTTCCGATGCATATTTATTTTTTGTATAAACTTAACAACAAAAATGAACAAACGCACACGGTAAGAAAACTTGCTATAATGGCGACACAAACAAACTTTTAGGTTAGGTTTTTAAATGCAATTTATATAGGGCTTTATACAAATTTTACCAAATAGTTTGATAATTTCTATCAAATTGTCATTTTATCACTGCTTTATGAAACAGTTTGGTAAAAATTCACAAAAATTTGAGAATTATTATTTCAAGTTTTCTTGCCGTGCAGAAATTCGTCAAGTCATTAGTCAAAAGTTTGCATATCAAATTGGAATATGAAACACACAACAGCTCTTTTTCATTGGTCTACGACAGATGCATAAAAAATGCATCTTAAAATTCAACATTCGTTTACTTGACTTGCGGCATTAGTTTGTACACTTTTTTTCATTTATTTTTCAAGCCGCAGCGTTTCTCACTGTCATGAAAAAAGTCAGTTTAGCATTAATATCTGTATGCCTGGCGTCGTTTTTAGCTTCTGCTAATGTTCAGTGTATAATTCATGAGTGATGAAATATTTCTTGTGAATTAATTGGGAAAAATGAGGGAGGCGGTGTCGCATGCGTACGAAGATTGGCTGCATTCCCCAAGTGAGCAACTAGCTGGCAGTTTGGTGAAGTTAGATCTATGCGTGCGTTAGTTTCTGTACGCACACAGATGGCTGTCGGTTTCACGCGAGCGACATGATGCCTAATCTACGGATACGTAAAGCAACACATGCACGCGAGACGGGAGTCCATAGCACACATAAATAAACGCACACCGGCATGCTAGAATAGGTTGCAAGATAGGAAACAGTCAATAATTCACACATTACTCTCGGTGATTATGCCGCTGCTCTCTGTCTCGCTCTGTATATATATTTATCTCTCTTGAGCCCGCAGTTGTCGTTTAGTTTGCACAAATGTCTTGACGCAAATACATTTATTCTGATCATGATATCCTGATCGATAGATCATTATCACCGTATTCGACATATTTCCCGAGGAATCATATTTCAACGTCTTGAATTGCATTCTAATCAATTACTATCTATCGTTGGAACTGTATTGTTGATATTGCCAATTACTGTGACCGAAGTTCGATCTATCATCTAGGCATATAATAAGCAAGAGAAGTAATTCATCTCGTTGATATCATTGGTAAATATCTCGTATCATTTGGTAAACAATTATAACAGAAAACCCACAAAATATACCAAGAGAGAGAGACAGCGAGAGAGACAGTAAATTGAGATGGAAATTCGGAGATAGAGGAGTTGAATTGTGCTCAATTTTTATTGTAATGCGATACAAATTTGCTTTTACTCTCTCTCCCTCTAGTCATTTTTGATATGCTAATATCACCGTCATTACATTGTCCAAACAACGGCGCATAATTCACGCGCCGCTATAACACACTTTCTTCTCGAAATTTTTATCGCCATCTCCTCCGGGACGTCATTACGAATTTTTATCAGCAGTTTGAAAATCAACGGCTGTGTATTTATCAAGAGATTTAAAATTGCTGCTGCAAATGCAATGTTAAAAAATATATACCCCAGTGCAACGTGACCCAATTTTTTCGATTAACGCTCTCATCCTCCATGGGAGACAAATCAAAACATTCTTGTTCCGCGCAGTTAAATAATACCATTAACTTTTATAATCTTCTAAAAACGCGATCCATCTTTTCTTTTTAGCTATAATTTGATTTGTTTCCCCCCCGTTCGTCTTGCCCCTCTTGTGTCACGCGATTTCGCACGAATGACGAATGGGACGTCCCTTATAACTGAATAAGCAATGCATTGTAAATAAAACAGTCTCATCCTGGATCGGAGGATCCTTCGTTTACATTTAAATGCAAAACAAACAGCCTGCCGTAAAATTAAAACATGTCTGTTTGCCATTATTTACCGCGTAGTAAACCAAGAGGTCGCAAGAGCGAGCGGCAGGGGGGGAGGGGATGCAAGTCGGAAAGAGCATTTCCGCTGTTACTTTCGTCTATTTGTCTTACGCTAATTAAACGAACGTAAAATATTCCACGTCGACACCTCTGGGCTCTTATGTTCCAAAGCAAGCACAGGAACGAATGCAGGCGCGAAAATGTTTAGTGAGTCGAAGATAAATTCTTGTCATTTCCACTGAATTACTGCTCAGTTAACACGGATAATTATTATATTTCTAGCGTTGCATATTGATGTCCGCTCGTAATTATGCACGTCGTTACTTAATCTCGATTGATGTAACGCGATGCGTATAAAACGCGCTAATAAAAACTAATTGAAACGTTACGTCGCACCGTAATCATTTTTACACCCCTGCGAACACAAAATCATTTCAGTTTTGAATTTTCAGTTTCAGATTTTAAGATTGATTCACCATTGTTGTTGTGTTTCTTTTTTTCTCTCAACAAGAAAAAACACTATTGAAAAAATGATCAACTTTCACAAGCTGAATATCAAATATCTTTTTCTCTTGGCGGAAGTTAGATAAAAAATCTTCATTCGAAAGAGTTAAAATCGTTATTTTTAATTTCAACTTGTAAAATATGGAAAATTTTAGCGAATGATAACGAATATAACAACCCCACTGGCTATTAGTAATTTGTTTATATTAACGAGAATAATTATTGTGTATAATTTGGTAATGAACATAATATTTTTGTTTTATTTTCATCGAGTTAATTCAAGTTTGCTGTGCTGAAAATTTCATCGTACAAAATACACAGTCATTATAATTCCAATCTCTGAAGCTATTAAGGGACGAAATTCGAATGACGCCCGGGAGCCTTTGCCTACTCGGGATTCTACTAGACTCGTCCGACATGACACTCCCTGCATTGGAGAGAATGTTAATTGTTCAAACAAGTCAACCAACTATGAGTACACCAGAACTTTAAACCTGCAAGAACCGTGACGGACGTCACTTTGCCTTTTATTATGGCATATATCTGAAACGTCATTTCCGATCATGACCTGTTTCACAACACGCATCCAACTTGATGTATGATTTCTACTTTCATTTTCGTCGTTTAATGTAATTTTTCAGTTTCCATAAATCATTGCCAATAAAATGTTGTTCGTTATACGTAAAATTATCATTGTTGGAGAATGAACATTTGAATTATCATTTGTTGAATACTCACAAATGACCCGTAGACAAGAATCTCATTTTCAAATTAATTGCACAATTACCATGTCACACACTAATATTTAATTTAGCTCGAAATTTAATCATCGCGGTTGAACGAAACGTACGTTTGTCCCAACAGCGCGGTAAAGCTCTTGAATTCATTGTTCCAACAGATAGGATGTAATGTGCATATATTTATCTTGATTCGCGTAATAAGTTGGGTTCTCTGTACAATAAAGATTATTGGCCTTATGATTACAAAGCAATCGACAGTATAACTTTACCCGGTTTCCAATCTTTACGATTGCATAACTTCACGATTATTACATTTGCATGAATGAAGAAGACTTTGTGTGCACTATTGTGTAATGCAATTATTGCATCAAGATATTTCATGGAAATATTCTCTCGGTGTTCGAATGCACTTCGTAGTTCTAAATTTCATTTGAAAATACTTTGACTCATCTATGATACCTGAGAACCGAATATTTAATTTTTTTGGACAAAAGAATTCTTACCTTCTTGAATATCTGGTATTTGTATTACTTTTTTTTTCTATTCTGAAAATTAGATTAATATACACGGTACACTACGCGGATGAATTACAAACCAAACCGAAACCTGTTCAAACACATAAACCACTTGCTATCAGGCGACATATTATCCAGTCGTCTGCTTGTACACCAAATGATGACTTGTGGTGATTTGTCATCTTTCTTTGCCCGTGACGAAAATTTGGCTTCCAAATCACAAAATGATATTCAAATGAATTTTACACCGTATAATAAACGAATTTCACATCTAAACGCTAATTGATTCGAAAGACAAATAACCATACATTTTATTCCCCAAACGTAGGAACCAACGTATCAGATCCATTGTGAAGACTATAAAGTAACTTCTTATCAAGAGGGCCTCTGAATTTGCATAAGTTCAACACACTGATACCAAAATGAAATGTTGGTTCAGCACAAAAATGATGAAATGTGCAATTTTCAAACACGTTGTACGTCATAAGATGGTATCGATTGGACAGCTCGAGCTAAATAATAGTGATTACACCCGAAATGTACCCTCGAATTCGAACAAAAATTCGCACACGACAGAGGATAATTCTCAAAATCACATGTTTCGGTTGGTTCCCCCGTTTGTGGAGAGGTATACGAAGGTTTGAAAGCGAGCTGGACAAGAGATTGCGGTCTCTAAACGGATTTGATTGAAAGCAGACGCGACAACGGCACAACAATTACATTACTGAAATCATTGGGCATGGTGGAGCACGTTCAGTTTCACTCGGATGTGTTTCACGATGTTCAGCGGTCCACGTGTAGGTCGCAAGAGGGCAATGCAAATGGCCTAAAAGTGGGATTACTTGGATACTCTAGCGCGTGAACACAGATCTGATGATTTGTTCAAACTGCAGTTCGCACTGCTACTCGATTTGGTACTGCGTCCGCCTTTTCTTTAATTGTTGAGCAAAGCTCTGTCTCGAAGCAACGTTCGTCTAGTCCCAATTTGTTTAGCGGGTTGTACATATTAGTCCAACCTTCGCATAAAAAATGTCAGATATCATTAGTCCCGAGAATCGTAAAGCTACACAGTTTCGGTTAATCTGAACAGTTTTGATTATATGATTTGGTTCTTGTTTAGATTACTCGTCGACTTTTCATCATCAAGAACGTTACGGCAAAGTGACTGGAGGTCCATTTAATTTATTAAATTATCAGACAAGGGTTGTGAGAAGTTTGGCAGATCTCGTAAAGTTCGAGCTTCTTCTAACTATACAGTCGTTAAGTTTAATGACGTCTAATGTGGTGAAAATGAAATCCAAATCATACTTTAAGCAAGTTGGCTCTGCCGTGTAGAAGTGCAGCGAAAACTCATAGTGTCCACACTACCGCAAGTTACGATGACAGCGATGTACGGCGTCGGGTCAACACAAAGTGTTTAATGTTTGAAAAGTTACCCCAACTTTGATTCATAAGAAAATTAAATTTCTCACGATATATTCAGTCACTTTTCATTAACAAGGAAAAGTCATTACGAGGACTCCGTTCTAATAAATTTCAAGCGTGATGTGTTGGATCAAATTACTCTCTTCCAAATGAAACCAGAGATATTTCATTTTAAGAAGTCAAACAAAATTCCCCTGCACCACATATGGAAAGCAAAAAAAGATCTAAACGTAAGTGTAAGGTGAAAATGTCGTGGAAAGAGAATTGTATTGCAACACTTATTAGACAGTGGGAAAGAGAGACGTTTCACGGTCGGCGTGGCTAGCGGTAACGGGATGTCGGGGGTTGGGTTAATGAAAGAAAAGAGTGTAGGGACTTTAATTAGGTTCGCTTGGAGAGCAGCCTTGACAAACTGCCGGCGTCCAGTTTTGCCTGGCGCTTTGCTCTGTTAAGTCAAGACGGCACTGTTTTACGAAAGAACGACGACAGACAAGAGGGAATCTTAAAAGGTCGCGTCGTTACTACTATCATCCCCCAATAAGAGCCGAGGCCCCCAAGCAATTTCTTTATCTGCTTTTTTTGCCAAAGAAAACGATCGCGACAAGGCAAAAGGATCAAGCAAATTACGCAACGCTGTACGAAATTGCTATGGACCACGTGGCTGGGTTCATGTTCTTCTCTTCCTTTTTTTTATGAGAAGACAAAGGGGATACGAGTATTAGAATTTGTTTTTGGGGATGGCTGTTACGATGATAATATCTCGGACACAAAATATCCAATTAGGCGAAAAAGGAGTTAAAACGTAACCAAGGGAGATGCTAAAGAGGAGCCGTGCGAGCATTTGAATAAGCGTGAAGAAAAGCTGAAAGAGGCTGGCGTGGAAAAAGGAGCACGAGGGTTGTTAAGCGGCGGTAGGGGATAGTAATGGCAGTAACTCGTTCGGCGGGAGTAGGCCAAGCTAAAGGGGTTTTGCGCATTGCGTCCAACGCCGACGTTGCGGTAGGGTTTATTTCTGATCTCTGCGTACGTTTCTCTCTCTGTTTTGCGGAATGTTATGTAGATGTGTACGCCATGAGGAGTCGTGATTCATGCGCCGCACTAACCTTTTTACGCCCGTGTCACTTAACAAAGACAAACGCAAGACATTTAATTATTTTAATGACTGCGCGCATCGCTTTAATAACAGCGTATCCGCGAGTCAAATTCCCCGCGAAGTGAGCCCCCTGCGCGCTTGATGCAGCGGAAAAGTGACGCCGTCAATTTTTAATCCTTTCTTTATTCCGCTTTTCACCGGTTTGTTATTAATTAATAGCTCTGCACGTCGCAAAATGTGTAATTTTTGAAAGCGCGGATTTCTCCGCTGGCTTTGTTTATTCGAGCTCCTTTGGATGGTTTATTCAAGACAACGAACTGTAATTGCTCGCTTGTCATGAATTATGCAATTTTTCTAATTTGTGTCATTCGACAGGAGTTTACTAAGATAACATAACGTGAATGGAGAAACAGTCGAAGAAAATTCAAGAAACATTGAATTGTCTGCAATTCAAGCAGACAAACTTTGCTATGATATTTTTCAAACGAGTGGGAGTCGCATCTGGAATGACGATCACGCAATTACATTATATGTTCGTCGTACACGCCGCGATCTCTATTATTCCAGCAGTGAGCCGGTACCATACGTCCTCATAAACGGCCATAATGGAACGCAACGTAAAAACCCATGTAGACGTACGTGTGAAACAACATTCAGAAAGTTGGCCGCCGATGTTAAATTTCCACGGAAAAAGTTTAGAACTCACTATCTTAACGAATATTTTCCCATGACATTGCTCGGTACCAATCGGTGGTTTCAATTTTTATTCGTGTGCGCAAGGATGCAACATTTGTTTAATTTAATGAATATCTTATATAAAATTAACTCTTTACTTAATAATAATTACCAATCTTAAAACTCAAGCGCTAATTCCATTCGTTTCGTTATTTATTTTGAAGACGGTTGAATCATATTCACAGTTAATGAATTTTATACATAATTGAAAAGGTAAACACTTAAGATTCGAAGAGCAAGTTTTTGAAATAGAACTGATCTTGGTGAAGATTTTTTCAAAGGTGATGTTTTTATTTTTCAATTTGGTTGTCAACGAAATATCTCTTGTAGATAAGAAGGGCTATCTCGTATAAGAAAATGGAGAAAGAATTTATTGAATAATCGAATTACTAACGCGTATGTTGCCACGAGGTTTATTATTTTTTAGTCGGCCGGGAATTAAATAAAATAATTTATTTTTTAGTTGTTTCATTTTGACATATTTTGAGAAAATTTTTACATCGTAAACTATAATCAGCGTCATTGGTAAATTTGAAATCAAGGCAAAACTTTTAAATCTCAATTGCACCTGCAAAATTGTAATGAAATTTTGTCCCAACAATCCCTTGGTTTGCGTCCTTGCGCTTTCTTATGAGAATTCTCTTGCAACCTACGATCGTTCCTCGATACTATACCGGATGAAGTTTGCATGTTAACTACCTTGGTTGCGTTTTGCAATAAACCGACGGGAGAGTTATTTTATTTGACTTTTTTTTTACAAAACGATTCGGTGCAAGAAGTTACAGTATTCACCAGCGTTGATGTTACCGCGCGTACATTTAAAAAATTTCATTAGTTAAATCAACTAAGAACTTTAGTTGTAAAATTTTCAAATTGAGTTTTCGTTGTTTCAACATTGCTTGTAATTAAAATGAAACGAAAACATAAGTTCAACATTTATCCGATCTAAGCCATGAAAAAGCGAGGTTTACAATTTTGATTATAAATTATGGGCAACGAACAAAACTTTATTTCAAAATTTTTACATAAAATTTGTGGCACAAGTTTTTATTGTAAAAAATACAATAGAACACAACTTTCTCTTGTGCGAAGAAGGTGTAACAAAATCGTCACAAACAGCGACGTTAGAACGTGTAATTGTAGTAAGAGAAAAAAGTAATATCAGATTATTTATGAATTTTTTGCGACAAAAACTTTCGTATCAAATTTCCGAAAAATTTAGATCTCTCTTTTCTCAATTAAATAACGCAGTATTGATTCCATGCATGTAGTTTACATTCGATTGTTATTCACTCAAATAACTCGTATTACACAGTATTGTAATACTGTAATACATATTGGACAAACGGGATTGACACAAAAGAATAAAAAAAAATTGTAGATATATTTTTATTACAGTTTACCTCTATCGATTTGCGTTTTTCTTGCTTACAGAGAGCATCGAGGGAAAAAGCTGATGACATGAGCGTTCGGGTAAACTGTGAATACCAGTGAGCATGTTGACCAACTTTTTGTTACATTGTTGAATTTTTTTTTTAATTTATTTTTTTTGGATCAGAAGAGACTCTCATGCTGTTGTTATTACGTGTGAATGTCCATGCTATAGGGTTAGTGCGTACTAATGCTATTCGTTGCTTACAAAACTCGAATTGCTTAAACGATTAATTTACCGCTCATGCACAAAGTACTTCCAACTGTTCAATTCTTATCTCAAAAATGTGACGGAATGAAAAGAAGAAAAACAAAAGCCATTGAATTCAAAAACAATAGTGCAAAATCCAATATTGAGTGACAAAGTTGAATAAATAATTCGGACGGATTCAGTGAGCTTTTAAATTTCACACCAATGCTTTCACTTTGTAATATAAAGTATTACTAGTAAGGATATCGTACCGATTATGTACAGCTATACTACCGAGTTATAAATCTTGGAAATCGTAAACGCTGAAATCATATCCGCAACTTCAGGTCGTAAATCGTTAAAACCATAAATTTTTTATGGCGGTATTCTAGACGGCTGCGTCTGCACAAGTACAGAAGGATCGTCTGACGAAAACGAGTATTTCTACTGAAAACCTCTTGCGACAGACTTTTGACGGAAACCACTTGTATGCGGAAGTTAAAATTGAACAGCAGATTTTCTTGACACCAACGGTATTGGAATTGATAATATTCTACATGACACATTCGTACACATAAATTATCATATCAAACGTCAATATTAAACTTGAATGGTGTGTAGCTCCTTAATTTTCGTCTGGTTGTCGAACCGGTGAATTTTTTACTCTGTAAACGTTTCCTAAAAGGTGTTTTTTTAATTTTTTTTTTTTTTTTCAATGAGTTATTCTTTCATCAACAAGAATATCGATGAGAGATGGATAATTTATTTGAATAAACTTGAATCGATTGTAGTCAGTGGTTCAGTAATTAGACCAAAATTAATGGGTAGCAGGAAATAATTCGTTTCAGAGCCAAATAGTACGTGTTTTATTTCAGTGGAACTGGTTTGCATTCGTGAGTATTATTTATACGCACGTCTGTAACTATTGACACATGTGTATTCGAAAGTGAGGGTGGATAGGCGGAGAAGTGTCGGCCAGTGTATTATCTGTTGACAATTCATTACTGGGTCTCGATACAGCCGCTTTCAAATTTCAATGGAGACCGGAAAAGTTTCGCAGCCTGTTTCCGCGGGCAAACACACAGTCCAACTGACTGTTTTACGCGCAGCTGCTGTCTGATCTATGAATAATAAACCTCCATATCGTTTATTACTCAAATATTTGACGAAGAACAATTTTTCTTTTGCCAAGCGATTCAAATATACAATTTCTAACTCCGGTTCAGTCGGCCTTCGTTCTGATTAGGCAAACGAGTTATTCGTTTCAAAAATGTTCCCAATGGCACTCCGTATTTGATCTTCCATATCATAACGAGAATTTTTATTTTTTTATATTCTGTTTGTTTCTACTTTAACTATACTCCTGTTCTTCTACTGCCTTTTCATGCAATAATATTTATTCGTGAAATTAGTACGATTAATATAGATAAATTCACCTATTTTTTTCCTGTCGTCAATAACAAATGATCATTCATAACTGCAATTTTTGACTTATGCAATCATAATATTTGTGGTGAATTGTGTTTCTAAATTATTAAAAAAATTTTTTTATTTAAATTTTAATAACACGTTGGAAAAATATATTATTATATAAATCTCTTATTACAACCTTTTTTGTTCTGCAAAACTTGCAACGAAACTTGATAAACAATGGGAACGTTTGAACATTTGGACAACAGTCCTGTAACGGACTGGTTTTTATTTTCTCTCGAATTTCATTTTAATTTTATATCATGTGTTATTTTATTCTAAAATGTTATTTTTAAATCAATCGTTTATTGATACTATTGTTCGTTATGGAAAACATATTCGATTGTTATAATTCCATTCTAAATAAAACATAAAATTCGTCAAGGATTCAATGTAGGTGTGTGATTCCTAGTGTGCAGATCAAATAAACAAATTTATAAAATCCACATTCATAATTTGTTTCACCTGCATGAAAAATTTGTTCAAACTAAGAATTTATTTATAAAATAAATAAAACATCGTTTTCGTATTTTACATATGAATATATTTAGATAAATTATTCATTTTAACATTTTTAAAAAAATTCATTAATTTCTTAATTTGTATTTCTAATGACTCCGAAAAAAGTATATCCCAAGTAAAGAACGATGTTTAATAAACACAAGAGAACCCAAATTACAATTTGCATCTTTCACAAAGTAACCGTACACTTAAAAATTGCTTCTATAATGGAAGTTATATTTTTGAATGAAAACTTACACATTTTTAAAACTTAAATTATAAAGCATGTTCCAAAAAAGTTTCCGACGCTTCAAATTTATTACAGCAAAAAGGGTCTATTTTCGCAATCGAAAGAAAACTCCGATATTGAATTTCCATACTGTCAAACTGTTTTATAAACTTATTTTCCAGTTACACCAACTTTATATCACACGTTTATTTGTGTTGTAAGAACTAATGACACCATATATTTTGAAACTTTTTCACGACGGTGTGTGCACGCAATAACGAAATAATTTCATGAATATTAAACTTTCAACTGTTAACTTTCCAATGCAATGGAAAAATCTTTTTCCAAGACGACATCCATACACAAACGTTGGAATACACACACCGCCCAAAGAAATAATTATTTTGATTTTCACGTGTTTGCCACGTAATCTTTTTCATGGCCTTGTTTTGAATTTTAATTGCATTTTGCTAATGCAGATTAACGAAAAATGCAGATGTGCATAACTCAGAGCTTTAATCACAAACACGGCGGCTGGTACGCGTAATGAAAGCTCGCACCTCGAAAAACGAGCCAGCTTGTATAATGGTGTTGACATCCACACAAATATATAAATATATATTCGCTTATGTACCCAAGTGTCGTACGACAGAAGTAACGTAGGAGGTAGCATTCTTGTGGTCGAGTTGGTAAACAGCCGCCTCTGCGGGCACGGTCTCTAAAAAACATAAATCTCACGCGAACGTTAGGCCGAGTAAAATGCCCGACCCACCATTTACGACTTTTTTTTCTTCTCTTGTATCGAACCTCGCGCGTTTTTCATACCCCGTTTTGTCGACGTAAACGTTGAATTGTGAAGTCCGAAATGTTTAATTGCTTTTCAAATTATTTTCATTATTCGCATGGCGCATTCTTTTTATTTTTGGGTTGCATCCAGCTGCATAGTACAGAACTGAGAAAGAGTCTCGTGTTAATTTTGATCGACGTGGCCTGCAATGTGAACCAAATACTGGTACTGCAAATTGATTGCAGCGTCTAATTATCAGTAACTAAACAGATAAATCTATATAACCGAAGGACGGCTGCAACAACGTTGCTTATCTTTGTACAACATTAATTGATTAATTAATCGCGCGGTTAAACATCCTTCACAAGGTTGAAGTGCGTTTTCTTGCTATTAAATTACAATTAATTAAGTACCTGCAGCGAGGTGTGTTTTTTTGATAACTGAAAATTGTTCATTTTCAAAGTTTAAATTACAAAACGCAAGTTTGTGAATTGCAGCAACTGCCGCGTGTTTATAGCAACATTATTATTCCGAAATGATTATCTCCCTAATTGGAACGAATGTTTAAGGATACGCTCGATAATAAAAAGAAGGGGGGGGGGGAGGGGGGGTAGTAGAATTTATAAACACTGTTTGTCACGACCATCGTAAATAAGCTGAATTATTTAGAAAGTTTTGGACGCGCCAACTTTACGCTGAAATAATTAAAATCAGGATTAGAATGCAAGGTTGATCCAGTTAGTTTAGTGCGGCGCACCAGAATGAAAACTGCTTCTCTCTCATGTATTGAGTTGGCGCGCTGTAAAACTGTAAGTTTACGCGAGTACTTTATTAATTAACCGGGTCGGGGTAGAAAACATCCGCACATTTGGCGCCTGTCGGCCTTATGCCCTCCGACCATCCCCTTTTGGGTCTTCCAGATCGTACTTTATCCCGCACTTGAATGTGGATTACAACGTTTTTTGCCAAGTGCCTTGTAACGGAAGAAGACGCAGCGCTAAAAATATGTTATTCATGCGGATATTAGCGCTTATCAACGCGGCATCATGCCAAGCGTATTTTAATATTTTTATGGCTTCGCCTTCACCTTGACTCAAATTTTTATTCCGCGCGTCATTCCGACAACAAATTTATAGATTATCCGCGCTTAAACTTTTGTCATTACGACGCGTTGACAAAAAAAACAGAAATTCAGTGTTGGAACAAGTGTACGAAACTTTGCAAGAGAGAGAGAGAGAGAAAAAAAAAGAATTGGTTATCCCCGAAAATGAATGACTCCAGTGTCAGATGCTCTTATTTATTTACTACGAAGTTTGGGCAAAAAATTTATTCCTGACCTACTTAACATTCACATATCTAATCTCGTTTATTACCCCTGTGAAGTTCAAGCTATCGCCGAGTGCATTCGCAAAACAAATGTACTACATGCTTACAACTTGTACTTTTGGTATCTGTGAAACGTCTCTTATATTTGTCACCCCCCCCCCCCCAATTATTTATAAATAAATAAATTAAATAAATAAATTTTGTATACAAAACATTTTTTCCAGTTCATCAGCACGTTTCAATTTAATGATCTTTATTAAATGAAACTCGCAAAAAAACTCACTAAGTCAACGAAATGAAGTCTAACATTTTGTTAGTTCGTGTGAAACTAAACCGAGTTTTCAGTTTGCATTTTGTTTGCAAGAGTTAAATTTATTCATAAGTATGGTTTTTGCGAATTAGACGAAAATGCAGCTTCTTTTTGGGTGCGATCAGGTGGCGCACGTCATCGTGTCTGGAATAGAGACTCGGTAGATCGCGTGTATTATTAAACGGTTGTTCGTGAGTCGCATAATGTGCGTCCACAAAAAAGACCGCATCTCACGTTGACACTTTATAATTCATATTCCACACGTCGACGATGGTACCATTTCTTCTGACGAAACGATCTCTATTCCTACGATTAGCATGCCAGAAGTTCCATTACTGCTCGCCCACCTTTAAAATCACGAATTCTGTTTAATTTGGACGTGTCGTCTGACCTTACAGGTGATGTTTGTTTTTAACCCTCCACTTTGGTTGAATTTTACTGAAATTTTTGAACTCAAATATGAATATGAAGTTTCGAAAATATGAAGAGCAATGTTTGCAGATGAAAACAAAACTTGTTGGGGATGAGCACAAAACTGAAAAAAATGCGTTGAGGTGTGAGAGATAAGAGGGAATTATTAAGGGTAAGATTGCATGGCGGTGTGTCTCGCCTGGGAAATTAAGGAGCATTTTAATCTCGCAAGACGAATTGCTGTCTGTCTTCTGAGGAAACACAATTCTCTCACCTGGTTAAGAAATAGTCTAAAACATTAGCGTATAATGTACGTGGTAAATAATCAGGAGCGTACGTTGCTCGGCGTGTCTTCGATCGCATGATATATCACAGACAATATTCACCAAGGAGCGATAATTTACTTGAACGCTGTATTTTTATTTATCGAGCAATTTTTTACTAGAGGGTAGCATTTTATTACAAAAAGATGGTTACATATGTTTCAAATATGCCATTAGTTTTATTTTTTTTTTTTTTTTGTCAAAAGCTTCAAGAGACAACGCTAGGAATGAGTGCTTTGACTAGCTTCTAATACAACCGCCATTACACAAGGAAACACGAAAATTTCACATCAACGTTTTGGTCTCGAAAACACAAGTAGATTCCGCGCGTGTGGCAAGTCAAAAATATTAGCGATGCGTCATTCCGTACTTCGTCAAAAGCCTGAGCTAAATATTTGGTTCAGCTGTTGAACAAAATGAAACATTATTAACATAACTGGGTTTTAAAAGTATATATGAGATACCTAAAAATTGTTAAATAAACTTGTTATATTTACAAGCGGATATGTAAATGTTGAATTTATATAACAATTACACTTCAGGAATTTATTCTGGACTGTCAAGTGAAACTGATGTATTATTACCACCTCACGATTTGATCAGAAATGTTCGCTCGTTGGTAAAGACAAATTCGATTGTCTTATTGTTTTCTTTTATGTGTTTTTACTTAACACAGAAAAATGCACAATCACTGTTTCAAGATCAAACAAAAACTTTTTTAAATGGATTTGCGAACGGGCAACGCAAATACTGTTCCGCGGAGTAACCAAACAAGTGTGCTACAATCTTTTAGAACGATTCCACGGTAAATGGTATCAAAGTCTGAATAAAATAATGGAATCATCAAACAAAGCGAAATTGAACATCGGTATAAATTTGCTTTGCAACTTTGACCATGTTGTTTTTTTTTTTTTTTGTATTTACTAAAAAACGCAATTAAGGAGGAGGAAATAAAGTTTGCGAAACATCAAATAACGCAAGGCCGCCTCGCAAACCGATATGTAAACGTTACAGGAACTTAAGTAGAGATAAAAGTTTACAGCCTGAGCATCACGTGTACATAGGCATGCATTTTTAATGAAATTTTCAAAATACGGTATCGGAATTTACCAATGTTTTACAAATGTTTCACTCCCCGTGCGGATATCACACTTTTCCCTCACAGTAGTTTCGAACTGGAAATAGACGGAGGGCCTCACGTGCCGCATTTAATGAAGAAGCGAATAATTTGTGCGGGTTGATTTAATTTCTATTCACAAGCAAGCAGCCCAAGGCAGTAGGTTAGATCAGCGGGTATTTGAAACTACCGTCGAAGCGGCTTTATCAGCGCAAGTACGCGACTGTTCCGTTGGAGTTGGGCTGACCGAGTTCCTTCGCATAAATGACTAACAATCACCGACGGGGCAAGACCTCATGGCGGAGATAGCCCGCAAACAATCGCGGCACTGAGGCAAAACCTTGTTTATTAATTAACTCTTTCCATCTGGTTGACTGGTGGATACGCCGAGGGCGACTTGTCTCTGGACAGTGGCGTTTCTGAAAGTCAAACGTACCAAGCCGAATCCACGCAAAGCACTTGGCAGCTCTCTCTTAACCGTGCGCGTATACACGTATTGTGTTCCATTCAAGCAAAAGCATGCCCACGAGCTGCGGGCCGCGCAGTGCTTGACGTCAACCCACGGATTTGCTGATGTCTTGCTTAAGGCGCTCGCGAACTTCCGCCCGCAAGTTTGTGTACAAATGTTACTAGAAAGGAGAAACCGCTACAAGGAAAACGCCGAATCGAATATAACGTTGTTTTGTGCTCACTCTTGCGTGCTCAGATCAAATTAATTACGCTTTGTACGCATGTTGGATTAAGTTGTTCGCTCGTAATTCAAATGTTAACTTCGTTAACTTGCGTGATGCACTTTTTATGAAAAACGCACACCCTCCAAGGCAATCCATTAATAAACCGAGAAAACAACAGTTTATCATCACGTTCACGCGATTTCTGATTAGCCGCCTCTTCATGCGGAAAAGTCACTACACATGTGGATTAATTTTTATCATACTCGAGGAAAATCATACGCCCGTTCGTGCAATGTGCATCACACTCTTGCATGCTTGCCAGAGGTTACGAAACATTTTGCAATCGTTCAATAATATTTTCATTTTGCTTCCGTGCACGATGGAGCGTTCGTATTTTAATATGTTTGTGATGAAAATTGAGGTGGAGCCTGAATATTTTATCGAATTCGACGACTACACCCCGCCGCTTGTACGTGAAATTTGAGATTCACGATTCGGTGACCAGTTCTCCAACGAATACTACTACCGCCGTCTTTGTTTGTCCAAAGCCCTTGTTTATAAATTCAAATTCATTTATCATTGTTTTTGGGTAAAATCAAATTGACATTCTTTGTGACATTTGTAACAAAAGTGACAGAATTTGGCGTATGACATTTTATTACATAATTTTGTTTAATAGTATTTAATACAAATGAAAAATGCATTACAATATGTACTTCTAGATATTATAACATCTTAAAACTTTAATATCAATTTCATAAATGCACTGTAATTTTTTTAACTCACATCTTTATTGCACTCAGACCGTCATAAAAAATTATTATCTTAAATAGCGTAAAAAATAATTACGTTCATATTACACCCGGTGATTATCTCATTATTTTTGATAAAGCATGCAGAATGCGTAAATTTGATTGTTTGTTTGATGAATCTGATGATTTTATTATCCGTATCAATTATGCGGTATTTACTAATGTCGTTTCATTTGAAAATATAAGGTAATTAAAAATCCAACTACAAATTTCACTTCAAAAGTTTCATTGTTTAAATTGTTATTTCCAATTGAATTTTCATTGTTTGTTTTCATTAAGTTTTAACTATTGCAACAGAGAGAAATATTAATTTTGTTAAAAAAATGAAAAAAAAAAAATAGTGAATGATCATAAGTGGTATGAATGTAAGTTTAGTCAAACTCTTATGAAAAGTTGAAAAAAATTAAATAAATGAGAAGATTTATCTTTCACACAAGTTGTATAATTTAAATACGAAAAGATACAAAACGTATAATATACCATGTGACTATCACATGGTTGGTTTGAAATAATTTAGAAACGCAGGTAACTGCCCCGCGCTGGTACGGCAGTCGTGGGGTCGCGGCGGGATGGGTGGCAACTACACTTTATCGGCTCGCGAGGTTTAATCTGCGAACGGTAATTGGGACAAATCGATTTCTACGTCACACATGTATATGCGGGTTACCTAATCGCGATCCGCGGCTGATACGCAGCACCAAGTGACACTGCATGAAGCGTTGTCCGTCACTTTATTTACGCTCGCGCGTAAGCTCCATTGTGCCTCTCTCCAAGGGTTTCGCACGCGCTCATAAATCGCAATTACAGCTGCCGATGGTACGCTGACCAGCGGCCTGACATGCTGCCGCAAAGTGCGACTGAGCCATAAATCGTGCACGCTCGACATCGCATCGAATTTTCCATGCAATTTAAATAAGAGGTACACACACGCTGCATCGATGACAAAAATCGCAAGCGCAAAAATGACCGCGCTCAACAGCTCGCTCCATCCGCGCTACTGCAGACATACTTTTTCGCGCCCCCGTGACAAATGTTACGATGCTTTTTCGTATGACGTTTTAAATATTTCATTGCCTTTTATCGAAGACACGTTTTTTTCATTATTCAGTTAAAACACAAAAAAAAACCCAGCAGTATGTTTTCATACAAACTAAATTTATAATTACAATTTTCGTACCGCTACGTGTTGATATTTGGCGGTGATAATAAATTTACAACTTTTGAACGAAATAAATGCTTGTGCAACATTTATCTTCCCTGAATGACAGAATATTTTGAATCAAGAATATTTATGTCGCCAAAATGTATTTTCAAAAAATATTCAAGTTCATTTAGTGTTACTGGATTAATGAAATTTGTATACAAAATTCACGGACAAAATCCGCACGGAAATTTTTGATAATACTCTGAGAATAAAAAATTAAACTCTTGAAAGAATAACATTTTCAATTGGATCAACATATTTGTCAATTGTTCCAAATGGTTTCGTTTGTTATTCACATGTATTTCAACTGGATTTTCTGTTGATTCAACCTCTTGGATTTCTTTTAGGGTAACAAATAATTTCGATTATGTTTGAATAACGAATAAATACTTAGCTTTGTGGTATTTCAAAATATTCATATTATTTGATGTGAAATTCGTTCGGTTGACAGATTAAATAAAAAACTGCTGGCTTCCACAACTTTTGTGTGCCGTTTGGTGACATGAAACTTTATTTACGATGTAACAACCGGTAATAAATACTGGTAATCAGTTTTGATCTATGTTATAAACAATCAAATTTGTCTACGCCCAGATCGTATCACATTGTTTAAATAATATCATTTTGTTTGAAGAACATCTATCGCTCTGTATAATAAGAATGCGATTGAAAAATTGTTGTGCAAAAACGAAACCCGAGAACAATCACTTAAATCAAACTTTTATAATTGTTCAACTTATAACTTTTAATCAAAGAATCAACTGTGTTAGCTGAATGTGGTACGAACTCATGGCTAACTGCTTTCTTTTCAAATATATCAGTGTAAATGACATTAATTCATTTTCACGCGAAAAAACTTTTCTACAAAAGTTGAGATTGAAAATTTCGATTGAATCGCGCGTTGCGAAAGTTCAAATCTCCCACGGCTAAATGAACCATCAGTGGCAATGTTTTTAATTATAATTTGAAAAATGGGATCGGAAAACAAACGAATAAGTGCAATTTCGAGTTAAGAAACATTAAAAAGATGAAAGCCGGGATGAAATTCAGCAGGAATTCATCCCTTACTAGAAGGAAGCAGGAGTAATTCAACTTCGCCAGCATATGCGAAATGTGAGTAAGCAAACCCACTTGCCCTGTATTCAAATTACTTTTGATTCAAAAAAGTAAACATTTCTAAAAACAATGCATGTATACTTTTCTTCAAAATTTTCCATTTTTTCAAATTCAGATTGTAGTTTCAGTTCGAACAATATTCTCATTTATAAATATTCCACTTTTTTTTTCTTTTTTGCAAATATTCGATATTCGCAACAAAAAATACTGATGTTTTCAGAAAAAAAAATGTGTAATACATCTGTCGGAGAAAATGTTTCAAAAGAATTTTCAGCCTCTAAATTATACCGAACGATCAAAAAAGTCCGTAAATGAAACAAATAAATTTCTGGATATAAAAATTGAGTAATGCACACGCGATAAGTAACAATTGAAATTACACGAGGGTATAGGATACACGAGATGAAACTTGTATTAACGTTTGTAGAGTTGTAATCACGGTGGTCCGATATTATCCTTTCATAGAGGAGCTGTATTAAGGGAGGCTCCAGGCAGAGAAAGCAGCTCATTATTACGGGAAATAAATCTTTCATGACTAAATCAGTGTGTAGTCAGGCTAGACATTGTCTCGGAAACGTTCAGCTTGCTTGAGTTAAATAATGTTGGCTGAGATACTCGCGGGTGCATATTCCAGGCCATGTTTCAAAGCTTGTGATGATTTGACAATTAATTTTCTGTTTGAGGGTGTTTTCTGCTGACGAGTTTGAAGGTGTGATAAATTTGTCTACCGCCCTGTATCAAATGTATTTTAGTACTGTGCATTTATATAAAAGATAATAATAGATGTAGGTTCATTTCGAAGCGTACACCCATGCAGCGGGATCCATTGTTCCCTCTAAAATGTTGAATGCTTGGATTTCATATATTGCAATAATGCGAGACTATAAACATTCATTGAGTTTAGGAGCACAATGTTCCCTCGCAAATAATATGGAACGGTACCACGTGTTATGCTCGATTTTAAATTAAGTCCATTAACGAAAATTGGTATTGAAAATTATTTCCCTCAGTGAGAAATTGAGTATCTTAGAAATAATCAAAACAATACAAATCAAAACAGACTGTCTATAACTTTTCTCCTTGCTATTCTTCGTGAACAAAGTATCATAAATTTTTTGTCCTATGAATTATGAGTACCTTACCAAATGATTTATGAATAAAAAAATGGTAATCTCATTTGGTCTTCAATTTTGTGATATTTGAAATAACACGAAATTCAGATTTGATCCCATGTGAAAGCTCGTAATCAGGTTGTAGCGCCATAAATCGTGTTAATCTCATTGAATGATTTATGAAGCGAGAACTTTGGATGTTGCTAAAAAATTTGTCATCTTATTAGAATACAGATATTTCGACGACACTCGAAAGTAAGGCGTCAGACAAAAATCATTGTTTTTTCATTTCAATATGAATCTGCAGGCGAGGATTTTCAATTCGTTTCTGTACGGGTTTGTTGACACACGCGAGCATGTGCAAAGACCCTGCAAAGTTGGGTCAAACAAAGTCTCAGCTGTCTTTGCAATTAGCAGGTAACGTTGCACAAAATTAAATGGCTCAGAATTTTGAATTGCTGAAATCTTTGGGTGCATTTCGAGACAAGTTCCCAAAGAAAAATTTGATTTGAAAGAGCGAGTTCGTGATCTGTAAAAGTCAAGACGCCCGACACTTCAGTCAAGAAAGCACTCGTGTGTTCATTCATTTGTAACTCAATAATTCGGATGCAAACATGGCACATGGATATCACTGCCATTTTTATGCGGAATAATTTTACGCGAAAATTCGCTCGCGATTATTCTTTGCTGCAGGGTTAGCCTTGATTCTTGAATCTCACGTTTCCCTGAGCGACGGCTTTGCTTGGGTATATGTTGGTTTTTAACCGGCATAATATGCCTGCTGATTTTTTGATACGATGGAATGACGTGTTTATGAATTATTCAGCCACTAAAAAAGCATATGTTACTATAATATCGCGCACTCTCAAAATCATTGTAAATTCAATGCGATAATAAAAGCTCTTCAGTTTTTAAATCAACTCTGATTATTTGTGTTTTTCCTGTTTGTTTATGGTAACCCTTAACTAACCGTATATGTCTGATACCCAAGTAGAAATTTCAATTGGGCTGAAACCAGGCCTAACCAGGAAATCATACGACCAGATAAGGACTCGGCATGGAATCCTAGGATGGCCCTGTGTATGAGCGTCACGCCTGGCATCCTTTAGGGCCCAGCTGGGAATCCTGTCCGCCGCCAGGGCCTGGTCGGGATTGCCATTTTTAAAATTTAATAAACTGAAAAAATCATTATTTAATTTAATTAAATTGAGAAAAATGGGAATTGGAATCTCGGTGCGGCCCTTAGGGAATGTCAGGCGTGACGCACTGTACCAATCGCCGGTCAGGAATACTGACTGGACCCTAGTAAGGGTCTAGTCAATATTCCTTTCATTGGGATTTCCCGGCTTAAACCAGACCTGGCCCTGGTTTTTGGCATGGTATACCATGCCAATTGGTATTATACTCGGGCAGACTCAGTCTGTTTTTTGTTTAAACAAAAGAATTTCTATATTCTAAAAAAATTAAAATTTCTAAATTTCTATATTTAATTAGAGACAATTTTTGTTACAGTATTCACCTGAAACAAGTCGAACCAAATTTTCCATTTAAAGTAATCGACACAGTAATTGTAATGATGAATTTGTGTATCATACATTTTCACAGAGATCAAACTTATAAATTCGTCCTCGAGATGCACGTTTCGTAAAAATGTTTTGGAAGTTGAGCGCGCATAATTTTTTTATATGAAAATAAAGTAAAGTGACACGAAAAAAATCTCATAAAAGTTATGACGTTTTGGAATTTCTTGAGGCCAATAAGTTTTCATATAATAAGCCCCTTCAGATTCCTCTTGTTATTAAAACGTTGCGAATGCAAACAATTGAAAAAAATATGTGAAGTCTTGGGAAGGAATAGTTTCTATTCAAGAGAGAACTTGTTTTCAAACGGCCGAGTCTATTATCCGTTGAAATAACTTTAGATGAGTGTGGTATTTCAAAAATGACATCACAGCCCGACATCATTTTTGTCGTCACAAAGTTGCCTCGGTATGTTAAAGTTCGAGAAATTACAACATTCCGCGAGCCTTTGTAAGGAAGCGCAAAAGCTTTGCGCCAAGTTTGGATCGTGCGTGCAATTTTGCACTATGTCAAATTTGCGTTGCAAAAACAGGCCGAGGCGAAAGTGTTGCGAGACGAAAAGAGTGACTTGTTTCATATTCATTATATTGCTGGCTATTTGTCACTCGGCGTGATATCGCGGTAAAATACTGCCCAAGATAGGCCACACTTTCATTGCGTCGTTGAACGTTCTGAAAAAGCGAAAAGGCCAATTTCATAATTGCCTGCCACTATCAATGCGGACTTATTTTTCACTCTGCATTAGCACAATTGTTTCGCCGGAATATTTCATTTACCTCTGTTATAAGAATCTCTGATTTCGTATTTGAGATATGCCCGCGGTAATGTGAAAGTAATTAAAATTCGTTCATTTGTGCCCGCTGCAATGAATGTTTAATGTGAAAATGGCGCTCATTTATGGTGCTGCTTTAACGACCATTGTTTAAAATTTATATCGAATTTTGCGTCGAGGTGAAAAATCAAAGAATTACTAAGCTACAATAACAGTGTAAAACAAGTTGGAAAAAACTGTTTAATGAATCATCGTAATTTGATCGGTTTTTGTATTTGATCGGTAAATTGTATATGATTAATTTCCGAGAGAAACATTTAACATAGAAAATTATATTATTTTACATTCTTTGACGTTGTAATAAAAATATAGAGATTATTTTTTAATTATATTTTTATTCTTTTAGATCTTTATACATGTTGATAATGTATTATGGAAACAAATAATAAAAATTAAGTTCACAAAATATTCTCTTTTACTTTATCGCCACTGCAAGTAATTTTGAAAGTTCATTTAAAAAAAAAATAAAAATAATTTTTCAATTAATTTATACAGACATCTGTTTTTAATTGCTAAATTATTCGAAGCAACGCTTCATCTGAAAAGAGTACCTCAAATTATAAAACTATGTGCGATATTACAAAACATTAACTTTGTTGATCTTTTGTCAAATGTTTGTTAAAATTTTGGTTTAAAATTCATGCATCGATAATTTTTGTGCCAATTATTTTCGCCGTGTAACAATTGCGTAATTTTGATCAAAGATAATGTTATTAAATTCGTTCGTAAACAACAGACAATAACGAATATCAACATTTTTGTCGTACGAAATGAAATGCATTAACAATTACATTTTCACATTAATATATTATAAGTTCGCAACGTTGTTATGATGGAAATAAATAATGACACGGTCGAAACGAAACGCAAATGATATACTTTGCAGATAAACGAAACGAATGGTGCAATATTGCAGATTGCAAAAATAAATGAGCGCTATTTCAGCATCATGTAATGTAATAAATGAAGGAAACAATCTCAGCGAGATCTGGAATTAATAAGAGAATTATATTTCGCGTAAAATGGTACAATTGGAGGCGACAATCCGGACGCGTGTGGAGCGTCATAAGTCGTAAGGAGAACGGCAGTTTCTTCGTTAATAGAAACGACTGGAACTCGGCGGCCGTGGCGTCATTCGGAATACTCGGCGTTTGGAGGATGGTGAAATGTAATTGCTGTGGGCCAGGCGCACATGGAATTAATAATTAAAACAAAATACAGCGCCGAAATAGGACGGCAGGTTTGCAGCCCCTCAGCCAGTGTGCGAGTCGCGAAGCACCGCTGCCGGCATCCTTCGCTTTCGGCCCCGCAGGCGGTAATATACATAATTAAACATACGTGACTTATCTGCTGAAAAATTTTGTGTTTAATAGCCGCCGGCCATGCCACGAACACTAACCTCGCCGAGCCCAAAGAGGTGACAAAGTACGCGTGTTTTTCCGCAGATATTTCAGCGACGCGCGCTCGTGGTTTTCCGAAATTATCTTCCTCGTTGCGCGCCCCCTCCCCTCTATCCGGTAACTCTTCAATTTTGCCTTCATTTTCCGTCTCACTAGCACGCCCATTAACTGTCCGCTCTTCCCAAAGCGATTAAATGAAAAGCAGAAAGTACACGCAATGTTGCGCGAAAAATAAAACGTGCATGCTAAAAAAGAGGGTGCACAAAAACTGGGCGGATATAGAGGCGCGCGGGACTGAATTTTTGTGGCGCTTTGCAAGAATTCGAGAGGCATACGTTTGTTTGGCAATCGAGAGCCAGAGTAAGGAGAAATATAAACGCGGCCACGTGCTGGCACGCTTATATTAAATTGGCGAATGAAAAAATGTCCACGGCACGTATATTATGTGAATCTCTCTCTCTCTCTCCCCAGCTTCGTTCCCCTTTCAATTTCGTATAAATGAAAAGTTGTAACTTTGTAGGCGCGCGTTGTTTAATTTCTGCACTGCACTCGGTCTCGTTCTTTTTTGCCAATTAATTTTGCTCGTTTCGGGCGGTTTTATTGAAAAATTTTTCGAAAATGGATCATTTGATTACGTTTCAGGTCAGTTGAGATCAACGAGAGAAGGTATATTGCAAAAAATACACGTTGACCCCCCTAGGCACATCGAGAGTTCGAATTGAGACGTGGAATTGAAAAATATTAACAAAAATTATGGAGGGCTGAAACACGCATACAAAGTTCCGTTTAAGTATTGACAACGTTTAAGAATTAAAGCAAAGTCTTACGAGATGAAATTGAACTGAGGGAAAGAAACGCATTAAGGGTCGGGGTCTGAGGACTATGGAATACGAAAAATGAGTCGGGTGGAGGCCGCCGGGGACCCACTTGCTCCAATTTTGTATTATCTCTCTAATGGATTGAATCTTCCGTTTGCCCGCGAGAGAAAAGTCTCGTCAAACCTTTTGTTCGAACAAACATCGCACAATAATTCATCAAACACAGCGAATTTATCTCATGAGCATTGATAAATAAATTTGTGTTGTAATGTGGCAGCCGTAGATAATGAAAACTAGCGAACTGCATTATAATTCCAGACACGTTATCGCGCGCCAGCGATCGGGGAATAATTAAAAATGAAAATCAAATGCCTCGGTGAGGCTGCTATCAATCACGTCGCTCAGTGCACGTGCCTGTTGAGCTTGCACGATTCACAATCGCAAGTTGCACGACCTCGGCTGTAGATTTGAAAAAATAATGTGGTAATGAAACGGTGCAAAATCAACGAAAGTAATTCGTATTTGGTTGTTTGAGGGAAATTTTTCATCTAACAGCCAAAAAATGATACGCCCAAATGAGTCAAAACGCGTTTGACTTCTGATGAAAATGGCTCAAACAGAGGTTTTTGAGGATTTTCTTTTTTTTTTTTTTTTTTTTTGACTTTTCGTCTTGCTAGCTGACTCGAGTTATTTCATTCACGAATTCACCATAAAATCCGGGTATTGAGAGCCGGCGTCGCACATTTAATAATGCAGCCGCCGGATGTTCGTAGCTCACACGACGCGAAGCGAGGGAGGACGCTGTAGCGAGGCAAGAGGAGACTCAGCTAAATATTTCACAACGCATTTCCGCCACCACATGCCGCGGGGCGCAGATAGTATCCAAAGGGGGCGCAGAAGGGTCAGAAAGGGGAAAAAATATCGCACAATTTTACGCGACAGATTTTGTCAGAATATCTATATGTATAAATACGATCAGCAATACACATGGTGACTACTGCATGCATGTTTGGTCTATCTACGTTTTTCGTTAAAAAATTCATAAGGTAAGCTGGGGAAACACTAATATCATATTGCTCACGATCCTGAAATAATCGCTAAAGTGCCATCCGCGTTTAGGCTATGAAACAACATAGGGAATGCATTAATCGTCCAAAGTTTGTTGTTGATTCACAGTAAGACGAGCCGTCAAAAACGTTGTTCATCTATTTGAATAGGTTTTCTTATCAGTTTTAGAATTATTTATATAACAGTCATTGGAATCCAATGTTGAAATGTGAAAAATAAAGCTCATGTGTATTATAATAATTAAACGCAAAGCCAAGTTATAAATTAGAGTTATCATACTGAAAGTTTGCATACATTTTACTCGCTATGATATTATTTTTAATTTTTACGTTCTTTATCCTGAATCTTAGAAGAGTTAACATAAAAAGGACAAACGATGGTGTAATCTATTAAGTATAAAAAATGTGTATAGGAGGACAAAAAATATTGAACAATTTGTTCGGCATATTTTTCATTTTTGAGAATAGAAAATGGAGAGATGTATTTTCCACGGGTTTAACAAATCATAACAAATAAAATTACATGATTAAAGCCTTAGCGTGGATTATCTTTTTTATATGGAAAAGAATACAACATAAAATTATTTAAGAAAGTATTTAAGTAAAATAAAAAAACTATTTAAAAAAAACAACAAAAAATGGAGAAAATTATATTCTATTTTAAGTTTACATGTGACAGAAACAATGTGATACTGACCAAAGTTACAATTATCATTGTACATTATCAAAAGGATTATCCCGTTAAATGAGAAATAAATAAAAAAGATTAATAAATAAAAAATGAACAGTTTTTAAAAATGTATTTTTTGTAACCTTGCTTGGATAATAATTTTACATAGATCCGTATGTTCAGTAGGACCTCATATATACGAACATATGTTGATTGATGTCATATACCAAGACGTATGTGAACGTTCATATCATGCTGAAAGCACTGATTCTCATCTTTACTGTTAATTACCTCTTAATCTTTGTAAATAATGTATAAATATATTCTGTAACATTTTTATTAGTTTCAAACCACTAGTACTAAGCACAAGAAAGAGTAGCTATAGTCTTTGCTAGCCTTTTTGCTATAGCACAAAATGTTCTAAAAGATTTTTCTGTCAACCATTTTGGAACACCACGTGACGTTCACTTTTTTTCTTTGTTTTCATATTTTATTTATTTATTTTTTTTATATAAAAAATTTATGAAAACCCTGATAGAAATTTGTGTAATTGGCCAATAATAACAAAAGGCGCGATGTCGAGCTAATACTGGTATACAAGTGTCGGTGTCCATTATATAGGCCCAATAAAGGCCCGTTTGTCTTATCAGTGATTTGCCATACATCGTTTTACCAATGAGTTGCCATCAATTATGCAACAGTCGGTGCATTACTGTCACTAATCACTAATAAAAAAATCAATAAGTGAGTTTTCTAATAACATCTTCAGATTTAAAGCAAACTTGGACCAGAGGACAAGACGACAGACTACCACTTTGAAGGCTTGGGTTCGATTTTTCAATAAAAAATTAAATACAATATGAATAAATACATTAACAACAAATAATTTTAAAAAAAATTTAATAAGTTGAATAAGAAATATAAATAATTTTTACGACGTCGAAATGCCAGTACGGGCGTCCAATACTGGGCCGACATATCTACGCGTTCAATGCCAGTATCGCATCATTACCGCTAGCCGACAGTCGACCACCGTACCCCGGCACTGGTTCGATATAGCGCCATTCAAAAATTTCCATTTGGGAAGCGGCAATGAGGACTATAAATTGAAATATATTTCAGCGATTATATTTTCGTATGTGAAGGTAAGTAGAAAAGGTTCAATAAAATTTTGATTTGATCATACTTTTCAATATTTTTAGTAAATATTAATTTTTCTATTTTTTGATTATATAGTTTGCTTCGTTGCTCAGAACAGCGATAAGTGCGGCATCTATCAATTTTAGTCTATGTCACGATAGCCAGTTTGTACTGTTAACACTAGATAATCCTTCAACACTTACGAGGGGGCTCAGGTGTGTTGTCAGTATAATCTGTCGTGTGGCCTTACAGTCTAACCTTAGCTCAGTGGATAATGTTGATGTTAAAACAAGATTGCATTGCTTCTTATATAGTTCTCAAAAAATGTTCATGAAATTCAATCTTATATCATATTTGTTTCATTTAATGTGCTATTAACACCGTCACTTCATCATCTTTAACGAAAAGAGCGAAAAATCATGAATCAATAATGACAAAAAAATCTTAATTTCTTTTCGTATCGGAAATAAAATAATATATCCAACATTACTTATAACACTAAATCTTATTAATCTTCCGTGATTTATATTACAATTAATTTTCATCCCCCTGAAAAAACGATCCCGAACGACTTGGAGAAACTGAAATACTGTGCAAATTCAGCATCGGGATTTTCGTTTTTTTAAGAAAATAAAAATGTCCCGACTTATTGGCGCAAAAAATGCTCAATCTTCCTGGGTATGAAAATGTTTAAACATAGAAGGATTAATTTTTTAGGACCGAAAAATGTATTCAATTTGAAATTGTTACTTTGGTAAAAGCAATTTTGACGATCGTCAATTTGCTTCGTATTAGAGAAAAGTCATGAGCGAGTTTAGTGGCTGCTTTATGCGTTGCACGCGTTGAGCATTGGTACGGTCTAGGATCAGAGATTCCCGCGAAATTTCCATTAGTCTGAGCCCCTGGCATTAGCGATAACTATTAACGTTCTCGAATAACCTGTTCGTTGGCCGTGAGCGTACGTTCGTTTCTCTTCGAAAGGAGTTCGCTCGTATCCTCGATGCACGGCTCACGCTGCACACTATAAGTACATGTAGAAGCTTATACCAACTTAGTGATTCATATTCATTTCCGTTGGTTGAAGTTGATAATGCAATGAACGGTATTCATTTTAGTATCAAATGTACGTTCTCCTGTCGTTTGTGATTAAATTAGATTGTATGTTGTCTAACATGAACGTGAAACGAAACAAAACCTCTGCAAAAAATTCTGCGAGAAGCAAAATTATTTTATCATTAAGGTAACGTCAAACCGGGAGTTACCGACATTGCAGATTTCTTTAATTACTCTGGGTAAAGTCTAATGATCGTTTTGGGTGTTTGAAAATTGGTGCCTCTATAATAAAAGAAAATCATAACTATTTTGCTTAATTTTTTAGCTTTACGACTGCGATGAATGAGAAAATTCATAATAAAAATTTGGACATTTAAAT
Source organism: Trissolcus japonicus (assembly GCA_030522925.1). Classification (NCBI taxonomy): domain Eukaryota; kingdom Metazoa; phylum Arthropoda; class Insecta; order Hymenoptera; family Scelionidae; genus Trissolcus; species Trissolcus japonicus. The sequence continues at coordinate 119,566 of JAPYZS010000129.1, read as the reverse complement.
ATCGATAATTAATGAAAATTCATATTTTTTATTTCGACTCTCATAAACTAAATTTTTATTATGATGAATTGATTATTGATTAATGATTATTCGCAATCGTAAGGCTAATAAATTATGAAATTGTGAAATTATGAAAGCAAAATGGTTGTTTTTTTCGTAATTGAGGCACCAATTATGGAACATTCAAAATAATTATTTGACTTTAATGGCTGTCAAGTAATTTCGGAATTTTCGTTTTGTTATTTTCATCCACATTTAAAAATTCCACTTTCAAAAATTCAATGAAACCCTGAATTTGGCAGTACTTGTTAATTTGAGTGATTATCAATTTTTGCGTCATATTTAACAAGCGAGTTTGTTTATATTTTTGGAAATGAAGAAAAATAAAAATTTTGATGTGGTACTGATTTATGATTCAAAATTTCTCGATAAAATCACTTGAAATAATTATACACAATACGATACGCTATCTCCTAAAAAAATTATAATTTTATATAGTTTAATACAAATTGATATACAATTTCATATTGCTAATACAAAATTTCTGTTGCATTTTTCATACAGTTTCAGCCTCAGTTTTTTTAGGCTGAAACCGTATGTTCGTTGCACCAGGGATGTGACATTGTATCCTTCAATAGCTATAGCGGACCTAATGTCAAAACGCAAATTTTCAAAATCTAATTTTCAAATAGAAATACAATTTTGTAATTGCGAAAATAAAGAGAAACTAAAGAGAAATAAAGAAACGTTTGTCAAAACGAATGAATGCAATATCTTTAGATATTGCATATTAAAAAATTGAATTTGTCAATTTTTAATAACAATTAGACTTGTCAAAAGATTTGAAGTAATATTATGAAATTGATTGAGAATTCGATTTTTATTGGTCCAATCTGCAAAAAACTAGTATTTGAAAAAAAGTTGACTTCGCAGTCACGTAGAGGCACGTGATGTGATATGCGCGCGCACGTATGTCCTGTTATGTGCATTTGCGTTGCGGGATTTTATCGTCGGAAGCGAGGGAAAAAACAGGGAAGCGTGTACGGGAGCAACGCTGCTGCCATGTGACAATTATCTTTGACAGGAATTTCATTTTCGTCGAATGCTGTCGCAGAAACAAGACGAGCGATGCACATTGGGAAAATATACACGCGGAACAAAAGATAGATAATAGTAGGCGAATCATGAAATAACGATAAAGCCGTGAGAGAAAGAAAAATGTTCTGGTCGTCGAAGAGAAAAATCCTGACGTGACGTGTGTCACGGGGAAATGTGCTGATTTGAGTCATAATGTTGTAAAATAAGCGTTTGAGATGATTTACGTTCAAATTTCATGGAACAAGAAAAATAATGAAACCATTTTCATTTAATGAAAAAGCGATGAAACACATTTCTTAAAAATCAGAAATAAAAATGTTGATTTTGCTCCAATCGCAAACATGGCAATGTAAAATTTTTTGTGTGTGAAATTGTGCCTTGGATAATACGGATACTTTTAGGCGCAAAACCATGAAGCCGTGTCTAAGTAGAGTCCATAATTATGAAATAAGCTTTGACTCACTTTACCCTTTTATTATCATGTGCTTCTTTTACTCTGAAAACCACGATGAAAATTTAACATCATTCCCCATGACATCAGTGTTCAATTTGAGAAGATCTGAAAATATGTAAGCCAATTTAATTGCAAACTTTCTGAAATGACTTTAGAAAAAAAAGTTATTGTAGCGAACCATGAGAAAGTTGATTACTTTAATAAAATGACTGCAACAATTGTTGGAAAATTGAATTAAATATCCATTAAAATTCATTGTTTACTACATTGTCATTGCAGTATTCCGTTCTACAAATTTGTTAATGTATTATTGGATTTACTGTATTTATACTAATGATTGTGTTTATGTTGTCTTTGATGGGTAGGCAAGAATTGGCTGAGTTCTCACATACGGCGGACTGCAATGATTGTGTTTATCAACAGCTTATAAAAATGTTAATGGGATAATTCATTTCGTTGTCCTAAAAAATCGTTTTTTTATATTTTTTTACTATAATTAAAAATTTCCGTTTTGATCAAATTAAACACTTTTAAAAAAAATATTAGAAAATAAATAATATATGTATATAATAAATAAATACAATAAATAAAAAAGTGATTTGAACACAGGTTATATTCGTAAGATTACTAAACACATTTTGTAAATTTGATTGATTCGCGCAATGTGGCTGTTTTTTTCTGCAAAAAATTGGATATGAAAATCAGTACCCATTAAAACTGTTGATACATTTGAGTACCCCGACTTGTAAGTATCTGTTCAGCCTATAGTGGGTTTGCTGGTATCGAGTAGTGGAACTTGAAGCTAAGCACACAAAGTCAGTCAGCTACGTACACACTAGTGCTGGTAAGCAAACATGCGCTCCTTGGTACCTGTATACTATGTTGTATACATTTTGCGTTGCTCGAGAAACTTGATATTCACATGCATGTTGTCCTTTACACAATCAGAAATAATATTTTTTTTCTTGAGTTCAAGATTGGTATCATTTTTTTCTGTCTATTCAATTACAGAATACTATTTCTCAAAATCATAACCGGATCAAAGAAAAAAATTTTTTTCTCAAATATAACAGCCTTTCTTTTGAGACCTATAAAATTTGTTTTTAAAACCTTGTAACAAAATAAACAGTCATTTTCATTGTACTTTCGTATTTGACCAAATGAATTTACCCAATGAGGAAATATTTGTGAAAATGTAATAAATTGGTACAATAATAATAATAATGTTTAGTACATAATAAAATAATGATATACAATTATTTCATTTGATTTCGTGTTTAAGTGTATTTTCTGAGTAAAAATGTCGTATCTTTTTTGCAAGGGCTTTTGATTGAATATTAAAATATACTTAAAATTAAATTCACATCAAATTGTTTCGTTCCCATGATCATCTGCAATAGAATTTAACAATAGTTCTTAAGTTTCTCAGACTCAGAGCAATTTCATTTGTACATATATTCAGACTAAAATGAAGTGGTATTCTCTAACGAGGTATATACTAATTGAGAGCATGTAGATCATAAACAGTCGTGTGTAATTGGGATGCTAAACAATTTTCTGATCAAAATGCAACGGTAAGTAATTTTCTATTACAGGGAATATCGATTTCATCAAGTATGGACGTGTTTATTGTCGAACTTTGACAACTCTCTCGCATGGAGCTATTGGGTTAAATCGATGATTCGCGTAACAATTCAGACAAAGAAAACAACTCATTTTCAGCAGCGGGCATTCGAATCTCCAGACGGGGATCGTTGCTTCAATAAGATTTTAAACCCTTTGTGCACGCAAGCTGGCTATGTTCGCGCGCCCGCTTCCCATCTCCCGAAGATTATAATCTTTCCCGACGGATTTCAGAAGCGATTTTCAGCGGTCTGGTTGAAATCACCCTCCGGCTGTATTTAAATAATTTATATGTCCGCTGAGGGCCCTTCCATTGTGAAAACACAGAAAGGTCACGTTGCCTTTGCAATAACAATAGCCTGTTACGCTGTTTATTATGAAAACACCCCAGCTTATTTGAAATTATCTGAAAATAATTAAACTTCAAATAGTTTTTCTTCCAAGCGGATGCAGCCTCTCGGAAAAATCTCGCTCATTGGACAAAATGAAATTTAATTACAATTGTGTGATGTCAATGACATCTAATTCGGATATGACTCGAAAGTAAAAGTTTACTCGAAAAGCATTCCATCGGCAGAGTGAGCGTTACAAGCGTCATTGTCGCGAAAGATAAATGAATTTAATAAACGAAGGCCGGAACCACTGACTCTGGATCGAGGTTTTCAGAGGCGGCATATGGAACCGACGTGTGTCTGGATATGAACTGCTGCGTTGCACTCGTGCTAATCCACGTTTCCTAATTATCACCGACCTGATGTGTCTTAACTTTGGCATTTGTTCATTTTTAAATTACACGAAAAAAGGATTTCCTTTCTTCCATGCAATGAGGTCGTTTTATGAATCCGACTCGCACCTGCCGCGCCTATGGTGTATATTTTCACTTAAAATTCGGTGACGATTATGGAATCCTTTTTTTAATCATACCGTTGACTTTTATAATGTTCGTTGCCTGTGTAATATTCGCACAAATTAGTTTCGCAGGGAAATTTGTTAGTGATTTAAGGATCGATCTATGGTTCGTCATAAATTCAGTGGCAATTCCGTGAGAGGTGGACAGTTTCTACGAAATATAACATGAAGATAGGTTTGATGGTTGCGTCCATACCCCAGTTAGAACAAGTCTGCAATTAAATTTGCACAAGCCGGTGCGTGTGTGTCAGACGCAGAAATATCCCTGGTCGTTTGGCCCCTGTCAGTGGGCATTTGCATTTTGCCTTGCTTTATGCCTTTTCGATATTCCGAACAACAGAGAGCGCGCCTCTTTATTCCGCAGGACTCTGGACTAATTTAAACCTTTCGGGGCTCTGTGGGCACTGGCCGTTAAATAAAGAGCTTACGTTACGATACGATCGTTGGTACAACATCTTATGGCTATAGCTGCTTATACAAATTCTCTTTTGTTTATATATAACAATTTCGCGAGCACAATAAAATATGTTATTCCCCTGAATGTTGTTACAACTTTTCATCTATATTACGTACCGTTACTTTACCGCCCGCTACGTCGCTTGTGTACGTTTTATATATGTAAATTTAAGGATGTATTCAAATTTGAATATTGCACTATGAACAACTTGAATATTAAACTTATACCTGCAGTTGACTTGGCACAATTTTACGCCACAGGTTGAAACTATTTTGCCTTAACAGTAATCATTCGGTTATTCTTATTCTCAACTATAAAACTGAGAGCGTCGCATTTCTATAAAAATAGTTTTATCCTCGCGGCTTTTATTTTAACGGTGCTTTTATTGTTATTCACTAAACTCGAGCGAGACGTCTTTTCAGTTGCATTGAAACTGACATTAAAAGACGTCAATCCCAGGGCGCTTCTTCGGTGGAAGCCCTCGGGCGACAAACATTTTTCGGTTGACTTTATCTGCACCCGCGAGATTAACTTGAACATTTTCAGCTTCGTGCGCAAGACAATCATGCTTCTCAATTTACGGGTAACATAACAAATTTTAAATGTCAAACACGCTGATACGTGCTTTTTTGTTTCCTGGCACGCATAAAGTGTCACTAGCACCTAACCACAATATAAACTCCCTGACAAAGATCAAAAGATTATGGTGTGGCGGCTCTTGTTGGAATTTTTTTTCATAAAGTTTTGATATTATTTCGATTTCAATAATGTAGTAAAAACTGTATCATTTATTCAGAATCACTGATATTGTACGGTGTTTCACTAACAAATTTAATTTGATCGAATTGGGATTGCTTAGACTTTTTTCAGACAGTGTCAAGTTTATTATTTTTTAAAATCATTAAAAACTGAAAAAACTCGTTTTTCGTTCAAAATGTAGTGAAACATGTACAGGTTTAAAAAATAAAATTTCCGATGGAATGACGGCAATATATCACGGAAAAAATAAGTGTCGTATTTTTTGATATTTTTTTCTTAATATGCAACACTTGCGCTTCGTAAGTATCTTTTATAGTTAAAATGTTTTATTTTAAGACACTATATGTATCTTTTGAACAGTGATTTGGTTGAAAAAATAACTTTTGTTCTATGTGTATTAAATTATTTACCATTGTGTTTATTATGTTAAATTGACATGTTAAATTTGCTTTATATAATTTCTATTTTAAAACGGAGTGCATGCCCGTTTATGGATGTAAATAAATGAATGAATAATATATAATCAGACTAGACATATTATTTTCTGTCACAGTAATAATGGTTAGCGATATTCAATAATTTGTAATAGACATATGGTTATGTCTGTTACCTCTCCAATTACACACAAGTTGTCATAAATATACCTGTAAAATTTTCAATCTTTTATATTTAGTCTAAATATACTATATAAAAAGTACAACAATAGTTATCATGCAAAAGCTTTCAATAATTCAGCTTATGAGTTTAACGGAAAGAAAATTTGAATTTCACAAGCAGTATTGAATTACTTGAAGCCGAAACAACGAGTTTCTCATCGCGTTGTTCAATAATATCTGGTAATTCACAAAACGTCGGTGCCAATATTTTTTCCCGTGAAAAGCGCGGACCGTGCGCATATATGTCTATCGGGGCGATGCCGCGGGCAAGAGCGCAAAATAAAATGCAAAAGTAAATAAATGAAAATTCACGAAGATTTGCATTGAACTCAACCGAATTGCGCACTAAAAATGCAAATAACTCGAGAATCGTCAAACGCCGTGTTGTGAAGTAACAAGTGCACTCTTGGAGGAACGTTCTCAAAAGCTACTTTAAACTTTCGCGGTCAATTGTTCATGCCATTACTTCAACGATACTACAACGATCATGTACTTCGTTTGTATTTGTGTTAAACACTCTCATTGATGAATTTTACAAAACAAGTACAAACAAGTTATCAAAGGAGTAAATATATTTTTTTAACTCGTTGTTGCAATTGTGTTTCAGAGAAATAAAAAAAATGCTAATTACATTTCGGTATTTTTTTATGTAAATATTTTAAAATAAAAACAAAAAATCGAAAAATATGTGAAATGGAATTTAAAAAAAATGAAGGCAAAATATGGTTGACAAAATAAGTCATTGACAATGCTAGAATCATAAAAGTCATTAATGTATGAGAAGATGGAATAAACCAACACTTTCGGGCGCATATTCACGTCAGACCGAAGTTATCGTACGCGTGGGACCGACAGGCTTCTCGATATCGCATGAAAAGAGGAAGATACCGTTAAATATGACTCAAATAATATTTCACGTCTGCGAGACTATGGTATGGTAAAATATCGAAATTGCAATAACGTGAGTGCAAGATATATCGAGCTTGCTGAAAAAGCCGATGCGATTTCGCATGGAAGAAAGCTCGCTATGCTTTATCGAACTCAATGAATAATTATTATTGTCATTTTTATTAAATTGTGACATCTCGTCACGGTGAAAAAATTCTATAATTCTTTGGCAAAACATTTACGACGTTGCCGAACGAACTCTACCTCATTCATATTTTTTCTGCATGTATAAATGTCAACATTCTACCGCTAAAAAAAGCAACGAATGATATTTTGATTTGATAAAAGGTGCAATAAAAAATTTCTTTCTTTGAATATGAAATTCATTCAAATTTTAATTTAAAATTACTAGCTCCACTGGTCGGCAAAATTATTATCACCGAAAGACTTTGAAATTCGAAAACGTACAACACAATTTCGTGCTGATTAAGTTGCAACCGTTACTTTTATTTTGTTCATGATTTATGTTACGATGAATTTAACGATTCGAAAAATTTAATTAAACTTTGCAGTCGTTCAATTTAGTTTGCGCGTAGAAACACATGCACACACACCCCGGGCAGGCCAAGGTCTGACCCAAATGGCGCAAAACCTCTTATTTCCAAATTGACAAGCGATCACATGAAGCATTGCAAAAAATTACACGAAATAATGTGTGCTTTTTTTTGTTTTCGCCGACCATGTCATTCCACTGGCATGCAATACAACCATCACAGTCACCCGTTCCTTAAGAAAATAACCATTTAATATACAGTACAACAATAATTTAGTCGGCGGCTCCACTCTGACGTGCATCAGCTCGCGCGGTTGCATTAACTTGATTAAAAGCAGTATCCTTCCATTAACCACAGTCGTTTGCAAACCACTCATTGTGACGTGAGAAAGATGCTTAAGGACTCGATGTCGAGAGGGTCATTTGTAACATCTCCGTAAAACAACGATAGCAGACACTCGATTCATCCAATTATGTTCTCATTGTCACTGAACTGCAATTTTTAACCATTTCCGAAAACGTTCCGACTATAAAGCATTGAAAACAAATCACTCAAAATATTTTTGCCAATATCACTGCGAAATATTTATTCAATACCTCGCGTGGACAAAAATTTTCTTTTCATCTCAGAAGAGGTAAGAGATGACCAGACAGGATTCACGATCTACAACGTTGCTGCACTTTCCATATTAAGTCCAACCTTTTGAATCATGGTACCTGCAAACATGCACTGAACCATATATATAATAATATTTAAAATCGGTGTTTTCTTTTTCAAGACGACAGTCTACAGCAAAATATCTTAAAATTATCTAACCGTGGGTTTTCGATTTGATTCAACCGATTGGCAACCGGAGAAAAGTCGAGGGTTTTGCAATTTTTTCCCATTGAAACAGATCGAGATTGGTTGAATGTTAAAGCTCCCGGGAGATTAACGCGTTTGTCGGTTTGAGATTGAGGATTATTTTTCGGTGAAGCATCTGGGCCTTGTAAAACACAAACTTCATCGGATCGCAAGCACCGAAGCTGCCGATGACACGTGAAACAATCAGGTTGCAGGGAACCGGGAAACCACAAAACCGCCAACATGGCACGTCGCAATCAACATTTTTAGGCTACCGAAAACATGATGGGATTTTGGCAAAAAGTTTCCGAGGCTTAATCGGGAATTGAATCTAACTGGTCGAAACCGCACGCGATCGATGTTTCCTTGAATTTTGCTAACTGTCCTGTCGTATAAGTTATTCAAATCGTTTATACAATCGGCAGCCTTTGTAGCGCGCGAGCGTGATGAATTGTAATTCAGTGATTTGAAAATGAGAGGGAATGTTTGCAATTTGTTTTATCGAGGCAGAAGTACTGCGCGGCGTGTGTTTTCACTAGGCTTTCATCACGGACATTTTTCATTGACGAACTTACCCTCAGCCCAGTAATTACACACCGCAAAATGTGCATAAGAGCCAGTCAGATTTTTAATTGAACGCATGAAAAATAAATGCATCGATTGAAGTTACTTTGCGGTTTTCAGCTTTGCCACTACTGTTTTTGTGTTATGGCGTGAATAAATTTCATCGATAATGGTTAGACAAGAGACGGGGTATCAAAATTTATTCAGACATAAAATTGGTCGAAAAATGCGGTACACCGCATTTTGTATGTGTGTTTTTTTTTTTTTTTTTTTTTTTTTGAGTTACTTCGCTGGACATTTCGCGTAAATAACATTGTTTTCCAAATGTAGTCTTTTTTCTTTGATGCATTCCTCTAATCGGTCCAGTGCATTTCCAATTAATGAACTCATCAAATTAAAATTTCATTACTTTTTCAGTTCTCAATAACATATGGAACTTTTGTTATCTCTGTGAACGTTACATTTTTTGTCTTCATCTTCATGAAAGTGTGATATTTATAAAGTTTAATTTACACAGACTCTGAAATGTTGTGAACTATGTCAATAATTTTTTTTATTAATATTGCCATTAAAACAACATTCTGATTAGTTTTTCTAATTTTCCAACAATTAATTTTATATAATTGAAATAAATACGTTTAAAAGTAACGCCTATTTTGTCTACAGTTATTTCATACAAGATCAAAATTTTTTACTATAAATAGGTCAGTGAAGTAAGTATTTTTGGTTTTTATTTAATCTTTGTAGCATTAGTTTTTGATCGACGTGAACTATGCCAAGATTCGTAGCTAGAATTTCTAAGAAGTAGAAAATGATTTTCGTTTTTTATGTCTGAGAAGAGTCAGGTTTTCAGCTAGTATTAAATGTCCATACAGAAGAATACGTTTCAAAACCATTTTCAAATAAATAGGATGGGTGGGATGACGTATATCCCAGAGACCTACAAAGGATTACTCCTCTCAAAACAATTCATCAAAATTAAATTTATACCCGATTAAACGCTTACTATAAATTTCACGGAAATGTTGATTTTTCAAATATAAAAATATGCATGGTTTGTATAAAAAGGCGTCGTCATCACTTTTCGATTTTCAGAGATACTTTCTGTCACTTTTCAGAGAAGATAGAAGAAAACCGAAATATGATAACAATGCACGCCCGTAAAATGTGAAACGAAAAAATGAGTGGCATTTTCTGTATCGCTCGAGTCCACCTGCGCCCACTTTTTATCGCCCTCTCACTTTTGTGAGTACCGCAATCTCAATTACATTTATCATGATTTTTTATGTGCTACGACAAAAATGTTGAGAGAACGTGTAAATTTGTTGGCAAAACGTTGATGAGAATTAGAAACACTTTTACGAAATTCGGCATGATCGGAAGATAATGGTAAACTTTCGAGCATTACACCCCCATTAACAACTTACAAACTTTTCATTCATCGAGTTGGTGTTCCAACGAGCACTCTAATAGCGAGAAGCAAACAAGCCTACACTTCACAAATTGAGGAACGTTATCACGCCGTAAAGTTAAGTTGTCGAGTGGATTTTTCGATGTGTTTCGAATAAACTTGGTCGTAAACACATGAGGAGTGATATACATGACGTCACACATCTGACGCGGACTAAACATTATTAATTACCTTACAAATCCCGGTATTCGTATATCAAAATGAATAATGCACTCAGGGGATATTTGTGCGCTTATTTTAGTCCTTGTGTTCTTCAGATTTACAACGTTTGCAAATCTCAGCATAAATTTAAAAACTTAACTCAAAATATAGTACGAAAGTACGCGCGCGAGCAATGTATAATGAAATTTAATAAGTTTCGTTGGTACAAAAACTGTGCTAACAGAGAATACGTTAACGTAACATCCCCTGCTTGCAAACATTCTGTTTGCATAAGAGCACAGCATTTTTCCAATCTTGATACGTGAAAGTGTGTATATTGATCGATTAGAGTTTACACGAAACAAAAAAGCTTATCAAACATCGTTAAAACTTATAGATTGACATTATTTATATTATTTTTTGTTTAATTAGCGCTTCGAAAATTTCTACACAATAATTTTCGTTTAATTAAATTCGACTTGTTACTCTTTATACTTTTTGAGTCGTTTAATTTTATCCTCCCTCTTTTCTTCGCAGTTTAAATTTCACGGCCCTCGTAATGGCAGCAAATTTTTGCAACAAGGATATTATAATGCGACAAAACACAAGGGAAGAAAAGCTATAAGTTATCACGAGTATGTATAATTACTTAAATGAGATGTTTGCGCGAGCACGCTCCTGACTCGTTATGAACGTAAGCGGCAATCGGTGAAACAGAGGACAGCACCGGTTTATTTTGTTAATAATGATAACGGTTGAGCACAGCATGAATGCAAACGGCAAAGGCGAGCGGCTTATGGTGGTCCACCGTGTGGCGAATGTGTTCGTGTGTATTGCCGCGTCTCACGTTTGTGTTGCTGTCTACGGTATAAACGGAATATGCGAACAGGATACTTGTATCACGCGCAAACCCTTTGTGTTGGAAAAGCTCCGTAAATACGGCTACGATTATTCCCAGTTGCAATTCATAATGCAAGAAAAACGATGCAGCGATTACAAAGTGCTGATGCACTTTGTATCACGACCTTTCTGAGAGAATAGCAAAGGTATCCGAAAAGTGTCACGGACCAATTTGCGTAGCAACAATAACTCATCCTTATTTCAGAGTATCATTTTTTTAATTTGATCCCGTTGTTTGATAATTGCCGTTATTAATGAGAAGTATGAATTTTATAGCTGTCTAATCAGGCGAGGTCTGTCAGCGCTAGGGTCGAATTATTGCAATGCCACATTGTGCATTGTTTCGGGTCCGCGGTCGCCGCAAAAGCGATAAATACGCGTACTACACATTACCGTTTATCATGGACTTTTCGAAGTGTAATTACTGTATTTATCGATGTGAAATTGCATAAACATAAAATACAGCGCTTAAACGTAAACGTGACTGAAAGACTTTCGATTCGGAAGACGATACGAGCCAGAACGGAGTCGAGGCTTAGAAAAAGATGAATGCCCGAAACGGTCATTCTTGCACATTAAAGCAAGCTCGACCAAGGGAAATTATGATCACTGGCAAACTGTTACTCATTCGGAATTTAGGAGAATTGTGCGGATATCGCCTTCTAAGCAGTGATTTTTTACTGATCTTCATGAACTGCGGAAGATTTATAAAATAATGTGAATAATCGCGTTTGCCAGAATAAATCACATTTTACTCTTCAGTCTGAGAACGCCTGCAAAATGATTTTTTTTTAATAAATAGAGGAATCTACCATTTCATATATTATTTAAGTATAAATTTAATTTATTTCCAATAATTTCTTTTAGTTTTAAATTGGAAAAATGAAAAAATAAATGAAAAACTCAAATATTAACAGACGTTACGTTAATAATACAATTTTTTCCAAAAATAGCGAAAAAAAGTTGCGAATGTATTTTTTATCAATATCAACATTCCAATGAAAAAAAAAATATATAGAATAATCAAAACGTTTTTTACCTTTATTTTTGTAGAATTAATTTGTTGACAATTCATTTAGGTGGAATTTTTTTATTTGAGAGTAGCATTAAATTCGGTTTTTGTCCTCAAACCACAAACTTATATTGACGAGTAAAAATAAAGAAATAAAGTTTTCGTTTGTATTTGTACTCACTGCTTGTGTCCTGTTTTGGTTGGTTACCCGGCGACGTCGCCCAGTTGACTTTCATCTCCTGAAACAAACGTGAAGAGGGTCTGCTTTAGTACAGAATCTCGTGTGGTCGCGATGGATCAAGAGAATATTTGACGCACACACGTACACACACTCAAAAATGTTCGGGAAAAATAAGAACCTTATCTCGGCCTCTCTTTGGATGAAGGCTTGACGAATAAAAGCGATGGTAAGTTACTTAGAATCTTGAAATACTCTTACGTCATGTTACACACGACGGAATTCGCAATGACAAATTACATCATTTATGCATTGTTTAAACTTATTCCAACAAGCTTCTAGAGCCCCCAATTTTTCACGCGATTACGCAAGTTTTCCATCAACCTTAAGTAAGAAAAAAAACAAAGTAACAAATAATATTAAATATTATAAGTAAAGAAATAAAAAATATGACAAAATTTTGTTGAATTTTCTTCGAAGACGTCATGTCTCGAAAGCGGTTAGCGCGAGATGTGCTTGAGAGGGGAAGGAGAGGGAAAAGCGTCCCAACGAAAATGGAACGCACTGAGCATCACCGAGTGTAGTAAACCGAACTCTTTATGCATCGCGGTGCACGTTACGGATCTGGAAGATAACTGATAGATAGTAAAAGTCATTTCGACGAAATGGTGCCTTCCCTTTCGAGAGATGAAGATACCAACGAAGTGCATCTCGACAGTTTCTGACGTTCGATTTTCGCCACTTAACGATTGAAAGCTATGCGTCTTTTTTTGAATTATTGCGACAGGTTTATTTATTTCCTTTCGTGACGTATTTCCTGGAATTAATGTCCGTGTTTCATATATTACACGCGAACTAAAATCCACATTTTTATCTTTTTCTCTCTTTGCTTTGATTTTTTTCTTTTTTTATCAGAAAATATCACATTTTTTTATAAAATTGCAACATTTGAATTTTGAATCGAATTTGAAAGTCAAATTGAACTAAACACGTTTCAATTTCGTCGGTCTGATCATTCAATGCTTGCATCACTTAATTATTGTACCGACATTTGTAAATGTGTTGTAACATTCAAGTCGGATTAAGTTGCTTGTAACAGTCGTCACTTGGAACTTATCAATTATCGTGATTAATTCATCGAACTATATGCGTTATGGAAGCTGAGCAAATTGTGCAGGTTTGCGGAGCGGTTGTCGTTACACATGTGATATTTGCGGTTAACACTGACGAACAAATCAACACTAAACTTCAGGCTTCGTAGCATATTCGAGCCTTTCATTTTAATTCGGTTTAATTATCTCGGTGTTACGCACCTACTAATGGCCTGCTGTGGTTCATTCGTACGATTGTTCCTCGATGCATCAGCGAACATTGGCGTACATAAAAATCATTATTATCGCAATAGAAATGTAACGGCGCCACTGGGATTACCAGAAACAACTTCGAATGATAGCAAAACCCTTTTTCCATACAATCTAATTATCCATCTCGACAAGGGGTAATTTTTTTTATTAAACTAATGATCAATAAAAGTTTTTATTTATATTTTATCAACAAAATGATGTTCCATTTTAAAAAATAATTTTTCATTTTTTCTGCAATATTGAAAATTTTTTTTAGCGTTTTTACCTAAAAACGTTTTAAAATAAAACATTTTTTTGCTGTGAAGTCATAAAATATGTGTGGTAAAAGACAGACAATTCTCATATAATTCCCTGCGTTAAAAAAATAAGTTCTACTCGGAGAGAAAAGTTTAAGTAAAAATTATATAGAAATAAAAAAAATGGTCAGACCCTAACTGCTAGTTGAATTTTCAAAGTGCTATGGCCATTTGGACGGGAAAATCAGGAAAATGCTAAAAGAAAGAAAGAATAACGCTAGAGAAGCAATGAAATTTAAGATATAGTAGTATCTAGTATCTAGTTTTTTCTATTTATATTTATATATAAATACAACAAATTGCAAACAAGAAAATAGAAGAAGTAAGAAAATGAAAAAAAAAAACATTTTTTGAACTGAAAATCCGTTGATCCAGAAATTGTTGAGTTATTGAGTATATAATCCATGTTAAATTCTATCACAACTTTATATTCAACTGTTTAGTATCATTTGATCATTTTCATATAATTTTTATTTCATATAATGAAATATAATGAATATTTCATATAACTTCTTTGTGTAATAAATTAGCTGTACAAGTTTAACTCGATAACTCATCATGTATTTGAGATATAAGTAAATGTTTGCAAAAGTGCTCACACGAAAGTAGATTCGACAATATTGTGCAAAAGGTTATAAGACGGCGTTATTTATCCATTTAATTAGTTTGATGGGCCTCTTTGAATTGCACCACCTAACAAATATAGATTCGAAGACCCGCAGGCAAGCGAGCACTAAGCAGTCTGTCGTAAAATACACGACTTTGTAAATACAGTACCCAGAAATGTTGATATACATATATAAGCATAGGTACCGCTGCCGTTTCTAATTAACATTCAAATAGGTATACCTGTAGGTAACATTAATGATTATGCAAGGTTTAATTGAAGAACCCCGTATCATCGAACTAATGAATTATATACAATCGCTCGTAGAATTGTAACTGATTATTCAGGTTTTTCGTAAACGATCAATACAATAACAAACATAGGAGAGTATTTTATTAGTCAGAGAAGCGATAACTGAGCACGGCACTGTTTCGTAATATTTTATTCATCTTAAAACATGGTCAATAGAGTGTAAGAGGATTAACTCTTGTTTCTTCGATGCGCCGTCTCACCTTGTTTAAAGAGTTTTGACATCTAAAGAGGGCTTTGCATCTTAAATATCATCAGCTGATTATTTAGCGACTACCTCTTGAATTATAATGATATTCAAACAAAAGTTTCGGATCATAAATCAGATTTAATTTTTGTGATAAGAACATCGCGGGATGGTGATTTAGAAAAAGACGAGTTTTCATTCTGAATATTTTATGCGAACTCAGGGACGGGGCCGAGGCAAATTAAAAGAAATTTATCTCGCACGTATAATATTTCGCGAAGAAAGTTTGAGGATAGAAAAGTTGTCCGCGCATATGTATATGAGTAAATAAATAAGCGCATAGCACGTTAGAATAGGACGAATGCCCAAGACGAGCTTCGGCCGCAGTGTGTCTGCAGCAATTTGCAACTTTTAATAGTTACCTTGGGCTCTGGCAGCCTGTCTGCTCGCCTACATTCTCGTCCATGGCTTTATGCACAGGCGAAATATAAGTTTATACATTGCAGTTTTGAACAGTTAATGCACACGCGCCTTACAGGTGTTACGCTCCTTCTCGCTCGTCAGACCCCCGGTCATCCTCTCCTCGTCTTCTCCCATGTTTGCCATATTTTTCTATTAAGCCGTAAACTTTTCATGCTATTGTTCCACCACGTATTCTTTTAGAGCGCTTCAGCTACTTCCAAGTTTCCACTTTCGTGACCGAATACGCGGCGTTGGAATTATACATAATTATAATAAGAAAACTCGTGTTCCGCGCTTAATCCCCGAGGATTTTTGTTCACCACTTTATTAGATAAGTTGCTGTGCACTAAGGGACGCCTCTACTTTTAGCAAATTCAAATTTCTTAAATTTTAGATCTTATGCAAGATGAAATTATTGGAATTTCAATTTGACAATGAAATTTTTCTCCTTCACTAAGATAAATATTTTGTTAGTTTTGTAGAATCAAATAAATTTTCAGTCGTTTTTGTGAAAACATTCAATTTGAAATTTAAAAGAGAAAACAAAAGAACGAAAATGGAATATATGACAAAAATGTTTTTTCATTGAAAACTGAAAACACAAAATTGCCAAACCTGAAAAACTAAAACCAAACTATTATTACTAAACTACTACAAACTAAGAAATAAAAAACAAGATAAACAAAAGCATATAACTGATAAAATCTAAATTGTAAATTATAAAACAACGAAAACGAAAAAACCAAACATGCACGTAACAAAACATAAATAAATAAAAAATTTACGGTTTTTACGAACTTCGAGTGAGCATGTTCATTTTTCTCCTGACTACGGTAAAGCTACATATAATAAATTACAATGATCATAATAAAATTTAGTCGGAATTCAGTAAAAAATGTTCTGTCGATAATAAAGTTATCTATAATTCACGTGAAAAAGTTGCATTTTGAGGTTATGGTCCGCAGTTTATAATGATCACGGTAAATTTTGATGAGCTTTTCTATCCGTGTATGTCTTCTGTTTATTTAATTCTATAGAACTTGAAATTGAAACCATTTATTCATAACATAAAATGAAGTAATGATGAATTTTTTTTTAAATTTGTTGCCTATTACTTCTGATTGATTAACATTGTCTAAATATAATACATACATGCGTGACATATGTGAATGTTCAAATCATGCTGGAAGCACTGGTTCTCGTCCGATCACCAAAGTTATGCAGCATTGAGCGTGGTTAGTACTTAGATAGGTGACTGTTTAGGTGATGTTCACATGTTTTCCTAATTTTTATATTTTATTCACATTTCATTTATTTTATGGGATTTTGATATGATTTCATTTGATTAGCAGTCTTATTGTTGAGTTATCTCAGTAAGCTACGCGTACACTTGCAAACAAAGAGATAAGAAAAATAATTATTGCAGTGTGTATACTCACTGCAATAATTGTTTCTTTTTATATGAGTTTTAATTTAACCCAAAAAAAAGCTCATTTGTTTTGATTTTTTTTCCTAGAAATAATTACTGTTTTCAAACAAACAAGAATTTGAAATAAGTACTAGACTTTTTCTGATTACTGTTTTCAGAAGAAGTTTATTGTGAAGAAGTCGAGTTTATTTTAAACGACCTTTTTTTTTTTAAATAAACTGTTTGTAATTTGAAACACTTTTCTCAAAGCTAAATTCAAAAATTATTTTAATTGTAATTCAATTAATTGGTTTTACAATTTATTTTTGACTGATTTTTTATCTTTAATTAATTATACGAAGAAAAGTAACTCGAAACGACAGACGCGATTTGTTTAATTTATCTCACAATAAACTAATGATGAATAAATTAATTGAATTAAATATTCAGGACAAGATTTGAATGACATTTGTCGAAGCAAAAAATTGTTACATTTTTAATTAAGTTTTTCCTTTAACAGATTGTACGGTATTAACCAGTACGTCGTATTTAACTTGTGCCGCGTTAACCTGCACATTTAACTTAATTTTTATGGCGCTAACCTGCACGTCTAACTCATTTTACTCATTAACCTGCACTTTATGAAAAATTTCATCTGTGAAGCATTAACCTGCACGTCATTCACCTCTATTCCTTCTTTTGTCGGTTCTTTAACAGGGCACCTCATTCTGCTACGGCTGCCGCGGCGATCTTCCGACCGCAAGTGACGTGCCATCTTTGCTTCCGTTAATTTATGCTTTTTCTGAGTGTAATTGGTGCGTCAGTTGCTTTTATGGGCTTTCAAATCCTTTCTTCATCTTCACTCATTCAAATGCATTGAAAATAATCATTTTTTAATTAAATAATTTTATAATTGTCATTCCTGTGCCAGGCACACTGTATGTGCACAAAATAGAATATATGTAAGTTAAGCACTTGCGATGTTGGATTTGTATGTAAAAAAGGCAATTCTTCCGAATTTCGCTACAAAAAAATAATTTGAAATTTCATGCGAACTATGAATGTAAATGTAAATAAACGAACAATTAACAAACAAAAGAGATTATTTTATTTCACGTTCTTATTTTTACTTGATCGATTAGAATTTATTCCAACTAGGAAAATTGAACGTGGAGAATTTGTCGGCTTCAACCCTGTTAATTTTTCCTAGTGTTATAATACAAAAAGGCTCGTTACGTAAGACGCCGAGGAAATGACCTTCGGTAATACCTGAATGGTGGCCGAGACAAAATCCAATCCACAAATCAGAAAGTCACTGGCTGATGCTCTTTGAACCTTAGATGAGAGTCTATTCGATCGGCAGATATTTATTACCCTATTATCATGATTGATAGCAGACACAATGTCCGGTCGCCAGTATCAGATGTAATTACTTTTAATAACGTAAAGTCTCCGGACTTCCGTAAAGCTTTCGTTCAAATAGCCCGACATCGGCAATTCCGTCCCACGTTTTTGAGAGCGCCATAACGCACAGCTTCCGAGATTGTCCACGCACTATAATTCACAAGAGTTTGCAACTGCCAATATAGGATACTTTTAAGAAACGAGAATACTAGTCTAGATAAGGACTTTCAATGAGGCCTGCTCTGTACCTGTTTTTGTAATGCCTATTTATGATAGTCGATCGAATATGATTCATTTTTAAAATCGCAACATCGCCAAGATTTTTTTCTTCGCGCTTTCATTATTTATTCATCATCTGACGAATCATTTATGAAGGATCCCTAAGTCTTACATTTCACGTTAATCCCAGAACGATGTTTCCAGTAACTTTGCTTCGCATCATGTAATATTTACATTTAAAAAATTGAGTATTTCATCAGGCTTCTTCTCATAGGAATCAAGTGTACAGCTCGAGTTTATTTTAATATTCATCCTAATTTTTAAAATGAACAGATTGCATTTCTATTTTTTTTTTCATTCTGACTTTTTGTTAGTTTTGTTTGTTGACATGCTGCGTAAATAAAAGAAATATACTTGGTTTCTAGTTGTACCCCCCGAGGTATACTTAAACATCGGCTGTGTTAATGATAAATTTTGAATGAAAACGATGTACAAAACAAAAGCGCGAGAAAATAAGCTAGATTTATAATGAAACTATTTCGCAAAGTGGAAAAATGGTAGGGCGCGCGGTTTCATTGCGAAGTTAAATATTAATGACGTGGACTTAAAATGCCTCGAGGAACTTTTGTCGGGCGAAGACGACAGAAAAGTTTGCGTGACCGGATCTTTTGGTAAACTGTTTGGTCAATGAATAAATAGAATACGAGCAAAAACTTGGCGCAACTCCTGCACCTCGGCCAGGTTTCTCCGGGAGCCCATAAAACCGGAACAGACAGGTGCTGGGAAATTACTTTCTCGTCGATCTTTCTCATCCGTGTTTGCGCCACCGCATACCGCTGAAAACTTTCCGTCACGTTCCAACGTTAGTTTACGGCTAATCGAGAAGACATTCTGGTCGTTGGAAAAATCAAGCTTTCTTTGCGTTAAAGTCCATAAAACTGGAATTTCATAGGTCCGAAAAAGAAAGCGAACAAAAATCTGCGGAAACCTCATTTCCGAAGTAGATCAAATTAGATACACATATTGATTAGATTCCGGTTCCGGATTTGTTTCTTTATCTGCAGGTCTTTTTTTACCTCGTCAACTTTTATAATATGGGCTGCGTTTGTTCTATCACACTGTACCTCAGTCCATTTATCATTTCATAATTCAATGTGACACATTTTTCTTTGAAATTGATCTTGATAGTTTCTTTGATGTACAGTTATGGAAAGATGGATGACTTAAGTTTTGACGGTGCATTTAAAATTGTAATCGTGTTCAGTTTAAGTAGCTCTCCATATCATGCATACATTGTTTAACAACTTCTCTGCACTACACTCGTGACTGCAACCAGGAATGCATCTTATTCTGATGAGCTACATTGATACATAAACATTTTTAAATATTTAATTAATGAAACATTTACCTCGAGAAAAATGAATTGATATGAATTGCAAACATAATCACTACAAAAAATCCAATGTAAATTCAAGACGTTTGTCCCACTATTTAAGAACATTTTACAAAACTCATGGTAACATTTTTTTAAATATTGAATCTTTTTCGTAATTAAAATAATTCTAAATGAAATTAAATTTCAATAAATTTTGATAAATAAATTATATCTGTCATTGACTATGAGGCACTGAAATAATGTGAATGCTTTCATATTGATGAAGTATTATTAAACAAAAGATACGCAGATTAAGTTGAATTTAATTCGTGAAAAATAATTATTATAACATCTAACTAGAAACGATCATACTATTCAGATGAAGCAATTCATTGCAAGTTTATATTCAAAAAGTAATATAACAAATTATATACACGTTTTCATACAAATTAAATAAAGAGAAACGTAAGGATATGCAGGCTAATTTGGAATAATATTTGAAATACAAAAATAATTACAACACTGAAGAAGGAACATTCTTTTTTCCCCTATAAAATTATTGGATCGTAACAACTCAACTATGAACATAACCGAGTAATAATTATTTAAATAAAATATAAAGCAAGATAAAGAGAAATTCAATTTTTTTCCAACATTGTCTTTGCTTGGTAAAAAAGATATTACGAAACAATGCATTATTCTGTTTGCGTATACGCTTTTTTTCGAGTCCTTTTACGACAAAAGAATTGAGTAGAGCAATAAGACGCATGACGTTTTCCCTTACTTAGTCATGCGGAATGTCTTACAAAGATCCTTGGTCTTTTAACAGCTCCTGAGAGGATCGTGCAGAACGGCGACGATAAAATTCCCAAAGGATGCTATTCTCTTTTGCTATTTAAAATGAAACACTTGCTTGAATAACGTCAGAATTTTTTGGACTCATCTTCGCTACTTAAAAGGAGAACGTGACATCGATTATGAACTACGACATCAGGTTGCATATAAATCGTCCTGAACGAACAATTTGTTTCGCCCTAGACATGGAATTTATAAGAAAATAATTTCATCTCACTGTATTTCGAATGCTAATAAAAATCAAAGAGGAAAATGTTGTTTGAGCATTTTTGAGTTTTTTTTTCCTCAAAGCTTTGTTAGTATTTAAACACGAATATCAAGACTGAAAAGCGAATTCCCTAATGGCAAACGAGTCGGTTCGATGTCAGGCTTTGGATGAGTTTGAAATTCCTAACAGAAGGAACGTGTGCTTAGCTCAACAAGAAGCCTTGGAACCGCGATACGCCAAGTCTAAGGTATTCAGGAATGTTCCCTTGAAATCTCGCGAAACATTCAAAACACGTGGTTCGACCTGTTCTCCTTTCGACACGTCCGTCACGTTTACCCAGAAACCCGCACGCCAATAAACGTATCTTTTCACCCAAAGGACCTGGACCTTCCACCTGCAGAGGATACGAATACAATATTTTCAAGTCACGAAAACACCTTACCCCAACATGGTTTTTTTGCATCTGTACGCAATGGGCTCTTGTCTTTTGTTTTTTTTCTCCCAACACAACTTTCGAATGCATGAGTAAAAAAAGAATAACACCCAAAAATCAATTTAGGTGAATTTCAAACTTCGTTTGGTCTGTCTAGAAACCATATGTAATTTGCAGTCAAAAATTGTTAATAATTTCAACTATTTTCTTCTCTTTAGTTATTTAAAAATAACTAACACTTTTATCGTGACAAATTCATTACCCAATGTGAAAAAATTTCAAAAGATTTGGTGAATGAAATGTCAGATTCTTTGGACCATTGTTGAATAGAGCAGATCAAAAGTGACAATAAAAGAAAATTGGCAAAGCTGGTAATCGACTAAGTGGATATGACATTCGAAGCTTGTAAGCAACGTGTTGAGATATAAGCGACTGTCACATTAAACCTATTGTACATTCTTCTTGTCAATATTTGAATTCCACGCAAGCACCAAGTTGACTTTGATCTTCTTCGTAATTACATTCTTTTGATATCAAGGCGACTATTGCTCAGGTCGTTCGAACTAGACAAGTTTTAAGGCATTTGGGTTGGTAAAATTAAAAGATTTCACTTGTCATTCGTTCGTTCAACTATTCTACGATACGGAACAGGAAAGTAGAGTTGAATCTCATAAAATCACTTCAAAATTAAAAAAAATATATAATTGTGAAATAGTTAGCACACACAGCCAGTTGAATTTTCATTCCAACGTTCCTCTGGTCAATAGCAGGACGAATAAATAAGAAAATATGAAGAATATATACTGTGATAGTATCTTTGTTGAAATGTAAGTTTCTGCCGATAGACCATTCGCACTTTATTGACATAATGATATTATAAATTGACAAACGACACGAGACACGTCAATCACAAACACAGCACTGTTATTTTGCTATTAAATTTGAAATGTCGTGTAATGTCGTATTTGTGAAGTTATATTTCGTCTATATCAAGCACATAGCTATTAAAATACCTCAACGATGTGTAAAATTACTATAACGTAATACAAATAAATGCAGAATAATTATTCAGACCATATACTAATATTTGGATACACATTTACTTACTCTTTCACTTGATTGTTTGTAAATTGCTAAACACTATGTATTCATTTTTTACCTGACAAAAATAATATAAACATTAAAATGTAATTAAATTAAGTAACAAATGTTGAAAAAATATAATCAACATAACTAACCGTCACTGCAAAATAAAGTTTTAGAAAACAAAACGTTTTCGTAGTCAATTTTTATAATAATGAGGTATAAAAACATTCTGAAATGTTCAAAAAGTGGCAACAAAAACGTTTTGCCGGAAACCTCTTTTACTGTGATATGTCATTGAACTGATCAATTTTTATTTGTAAGTTGTTATTTGGAAGTCGCCTGCTCCTGCATGGACAGTTGCAGAACACGATCTGCTTGTCTAATTATCTCACGACGGATGTTATTGATGACGCCAAAAAGATACATGAAATAAATGAAGAAGTCTTATGCCCCGGCGGGATATAAACCAACACGAAGTGACGTAAAACGGATAGAGACTTAGCCTTTTCACGAATTGCGAACAAGCGAGATTGACGTGAATATCCGCTCGCTGCTCAATAAAACACGCAAAACAAAAAGCCGTCGTAAAACACGGACTCAAACTTTCATGCGAGACGGCCCAGATGCTTCTCTTCATCGCTTTCAGCTCTGTCTTGCCCCAGTATCGAAACTTGCGCCTTTTTCCTAAGAATACCAAGACTTACCCCCACGCTATGCATCCAAAACAAAAACTCACCTCAACTATAATGTTTGATTCATAAAATTTAATCTACATCAAAACCGGAGTCCAGAGTTTTATAATTAAATCAAGTTAAAGAATCAGAAAGAAATCTGGATTGTAACAAAATTTGATTGCAGATAAATCGAAACAGGATTTTGCTCATGAATGCAGCGGAATCTTGATCCGGCAAACAAAAGAAGTTTATCTTAAATCCCGCGGGATTTTCACTGAGAGGAACAAGGAACAAGGCGAAAACGCGCGATAAAGACTTGAATGAGCCAGCGGGAGCGTGCCGTTTCTGCCTGCGTGATAGCCAAAATTGAATGATAAAAAACACGCCGGGTCGCACACTCTGATATCGCGAAATTGGCCGACCTTTGTACTGCCGACACTTTAAGACGTTCATAGTCGCTTTTGTATTTTAATTAAGATGCAACCCGGGTCCTTTCTTTTTCGGCTGGCTCGTTTGCTCCACTTTTATTAGTCGCACACGTTTCAAGTCGCAAGATAACAAAGATATCGTTGACGTCCATTTGCTCGGCTTCTATCTTCGCTTTGTTTCGGCTTGGAGACAAAACAGCGCTCAGCTCTTTTTCAGCTGAACGTTTTGTATTTACGGTGTTAGGCGATCAAATATTTGCCGAAGACAGAGAGAATCGAGAGGCAACGCTGTAGCGTCGAGGACCTTGTTTTGTATAAAGTGATTATCGTCTTTCAAGCGGCTTGATGAATGGCTTCTGTGCCATAATTCAATTATCCGCCTGTCGTTTAATTTTAATTCCCGTAAACCATATTTTCTGGATTATTCGCGAGCAATTGACGAGGCTTTCGTATAATCCTTGATGCGTGTAAATTTTCCTAACTTTGCAGTCGATAGGAACTTCGATCGTGTTTGACAAATCTAGTTATATGGCTAGTCGACTATCATAACTGCGTCGGCCCATTATCGTAAGCACGGATTTGAACGTCGCAAGGTTCGTTAAATCAAATACCAGGACTAATCATTTTGTTAACAACTTTTTTTGAATCTCTTTTTACATGGTCAACGAAAATTGTTAATTTCGCGTTATTCAAAGCCATTCAGTGTCTGATTTTGCAAAAAGTTTTTTGTAGTTTTTCTCTGTGCCAAATTTGTTTGCTTGTTATAATAATCGATAATTACGGGTAGCGTACTTTTCCCAGGTACACTACTTATTTCCAATTAATATAATTTATTGAATGAGTATTTCATCGTGTGAGCAAATTTGAAACCAAACGAAACATTTATTTCATCACGTGGAACACATTTGTATAATTAAATGTTTACTTTTTACAGGCAATTTGCAAAGATATACATTGTTTGCAATTCATTAATTCAGTTCATTTGAATTTGATTTTGTTTCCTTCGACTGGATTTGTAAAAAAATTGAATTTTTTTTACCCAATCAATGTATAATTTTATTCAATTCAATTAAAGAAACAGTGTGCAAAACTCATTTTTGACTTAAAGGATTATTGAAGATTTTAGGTTGTGATTGAAGAAACCTGAGACTCAATTTCGCAGATTAATATTCAGTCATGGAATGGATCGAAAAACAAAAGAAACGTGGAACAGAGATCTGAGGTGTCATTATAATTTCAAGTCAAGCTTCAACACCGAAAAATATAAAACAAATGCTAACTCAGCAAAACTGTCTTCATTTTTCATATTTGAAGACACTTTGTAGATTCAAAAATAAAAATGACAGTAAAGTATATTTATGTGCCATAACTAGATCCTATAACGTCACCTGTTTACACTTTCATGTATGGTGATTTTGAAACTTGATCTGTATGAATTGAGAAATTGTTTTTATTTTTTTGTGATTATTTTTTGGTGCATTTTTAATTATTTTTTCAATTTGTTTTTCATTTTTCGTTTTTTTTTTTTTTTTCATTTGCTAATTAATTTTATTGATAAAATTTATTGTTCGTAACGTTTCAATGAGAAATTATAAATAAAAAATCAAGCATATATTTCTGATAGATGTGAAAAGCTCTCTCATGATTAAAATCCCAATAATTTCCTAACCAGCAACCTGAATCATAATATATTGAACAATTTATTTTTCTACCGGGTCAATAGCGGTTAGAAAAGATCCATTTATATCCAATTCAATACATGACCACGGCCATAATTCAGGTTGCTGCATTTTCGTTCAATTTTCTGTTTTGAAAAATAATTTCCGGCGTCGTGTATTATTGTAAGGAACGAAACAAATGAATTGTTTGGTAAGGAATAACGGAAACATTTATAGCAGTTGAGAAGAGCGCGTGTATACGCGCAATGAAGCCGCATGATTCACTGAAGTCTGTGCCAAAACATGCGGAGCTCCGTTGAACGAACACCTTTCGCGGAGTAAAGCGCGATTGGACCATTTCGGAGGCTGCGCGACCAGGTCGCTGTCATATTGGCCGTACCGGCAGACGACTTTAGAAGCATGGTCAGCGTCGATTGGTGGGGAAGGCGGAGTCATGATGATCTTTTCGTTCATTCTTTGCGCCCTCACCTTCTTTTTCTACTCCCCACGCGTATAAAATGTGCCGACATTCTCTTGTTATTTGGGTCACAATTGTGTTACGGAATATTTTGACGAGCACAGGAACTCCTGCTCCTTGAGTCCTCGAGTTCAGCTACATACATTTTTTTTCGTCCCCAACCCCCTCCCCCTCTTTTTTTCAACTCAAACAAAGAGATCGTTCCAGGTCTGACTTAATACCACAGTTACTACTGCAATTCAATTCGAGTGTCGTGTTCTTCAGATCTTGCAACGAATACAACAATTCGATAAAGGATGAATTCTATTTTGTTGAAACAAATATTCATATTTTCAAAAAAGAAACGGGGATCCAATTTGTTTTCATATACCTCTTTTATGAATAATAGTTTGCAGAAGTATAATGCCATGCGTCTGACAAATTGTAAGTTATACTACTTGTTTTATAAAATGCTTTTTTTGTCATTGTGTTTTTTTAATCTATTATTTTTTCCAATTACACTAGAAAAATACTGGTGCAACCTATATTCACATTTTGGGGTCACATATGAACGCATTGATTGTTTTCCAATCATCTTTTCATCCAGCAGATTCTACTATTTACGAGACCCATACCGTAAGCACGTGCGCAATAACCAACGAAATGTTCTTCCACTTCCGGTGTACGGTAGGTGGTTCTCCAGCCTATAAATGAACAAGAAATTATTGCTTGGAAATTTGCTGCCCCTTTTGTTATGTAACTTTTATCGTGTACTCGAGCTCTCGTCCCACTTTCTAACGACGATGAGAATTATGGCAAATTGAAAAAGGTGATTGAAATGAAAAGATAGGCAGCGAGAAAGAACCACGGCGATTGCACACAAATTTAGCTAGACTTTGGTGCGTTATTATTTTTCGTGGTGTTGACGGCATATCAGTTTTGCGATGCCGGTCGTGGATTGCAATGAATGATTGAAATCAAACAATTGAATGTTATTTTTAAATTTGCAGGTAAACATCCGTTTTGATATTAAAATGTCGAAAACGAAATATAAAAGCATTAAAGAAACATCAAAAAGCAATAAATTTTATTTTCAAATACGTTGAGTTTCAGTTTTGCTTTAATTAGCGAGTACCGAAATTGAAAAAAATTTGATTAAAATGTTTTCTTTTCTTTCATATTAGCTTGTCAATCCGTCAATCACGAATTTTTCCGGAGTCCTGAACATGACGTTTTTCTTTTATTATTGATTAAAAATATATTTTTGTGTTTGTCGTCGATAATTATAATAATTCAATTAGAATCAGATTGAAATGTATGATGACTATTTAATTTCATGCGAGAGAATATTTTAAACAAAGTTATAAATTGAATCGACAGATTGCTCTTTATACATTTTTATTTGATTTCCTTTTATCGTATTTTTATTGCTATATAATCAGCTTAATTTATGATTTATTTGTTCATTGCTCGGGAGATTTCAAGTATAATATTCGATAAAATTCTTTTCATGACTGAGGGGAGAACTAAAAAACAACAAAATGTATATAATTATCGCGTAATGTGAATTCAATTTTATGATGTACAGTATTCACGTGCTTTACAATGAACGAAACCGAAGCACACAGAGTGAAAAAAAAAGATGAAATATTTTATAATTACATCGCACAATAACAAACTTCTTTATTAATCGAGTTTCGCATTGGTCGAAAATTAGAATTCGATCGAGAGTATAATGGATGTTGAACAATCATAAACCGCAATCGTTGAGCATAATAGATGTGAAATGTTAGAGCGCCGAGAAATTCCTACCAAGTTTATGCGCGCAACATTCAATAAATATAAGTTTGTGAAAATATAAACAATCGAGTATGAATCATAAATGCGCCCGCGGACAGTATTTGAGGTACCGCGCCGGTTTTGCAATTAATTAATTATTAATCGAAAACTTTGCCAAGTCGAAACTTCGTAAGCAATGCATGTTCTCTCGAATGCACGAAAGTTAAGTACGTGCCTGTGTAAAAATTCAAAAGTCATGTGGTCGCAGCTATTTGAGAAGCTGAAATTGCATATAAAATAATATGGGGCTAAAGTTTTATACATCGCACCAGATCTGGGTGTTCTGAACCAAATTTTTGATTATTTACCTATCGAAATCGTAACTTTCAACTCAACGCTGGCTGTAAACTTTTTTCAACTTTCTCGATTGCCATCTCGCTTTTCGTGTCTGATGAAAATGATTTTATATTTATCACCTACTCTCACATTTAGGCAATCTTAAATGAAACTTTTTAATTCAAACGTTCACTTTTGAAAATCACAAAAAATTTTGAACTGCTTTCGGTCAAGTTTATCTCGAATCGGAAAGAAAACTTTTCAAATACGTTGAAATCAGAAAATGGTTACGTTAAAAGATTTCACGTCGATTGTTTATGATTTCAACAAATATTTGAGCACGGCTATGTACCTTTTAGAAGTTTCAAACATGAAATAATCGACGAGCTGATTTACACCAGATTAACACTTTGTGTACAGTTTGTATATAAGTTTTAAATTTTGTACAGTTTGTATATAAGTTTTAAATTTGATTACCATCGGTAGTTTTACGCCGAGACTGAAATTTTAGTTACGAATCAATTTTACAGGGTCAAAAACAAACGTAAATTGTTTCTCCAGCAACGTAAAGAGTATTTTGGTAGTATCGATTCAAACAATTTTTTTCAGAAAAATATATTCTTTGTGTTTAGATATTGTTCGACTGAAAAGTTTACTTTTTCGTTTCACGAATGCTCGACCAAAACCGCTAAACTATATTTAACTTTTCATTCACTTTCTGCAATATAGAGATTGCTCGGGAAACATTATAGTCACTACGACGATAATGAAGAGCATAATAACACCAAATAGAAGAATCTCATTGACTAATATTAATCCAACATATGTACAACTTTTTTAATAAAAATAGAATAACAGCGGGGAAAAAAGTAAGAGTCCGTATTGTCGTAAACTGGGTGCTACACAAAACTTCGTAACTCAATTAAGTCTTTGAAGAAACAGATACAATGAAACAGTCGATAAAAGTTGCGGACCAGTTGGTCGCAACTTTCTTGACGAAACATTAGCTCCGTGCAGTATATAATTTCGTACGTCTTTAAATGTAGAGTGACACTGAAATTTCGGTCTCGGCGTTTAACTTGACGCTCCAAAGCATTATTTTCAAATTAAACAAATACCATGAATGTTCAAGGTAGATTTCTTTTTCCGATTCCAAGTAAGTCGAAACTTGTTGAATCTACATAATTCAAAAGGCTTGACGGACAACGCTGTTATCTGGCTGTAACTATTTTTCATGACTACGAAATGACAGTGCTTATGATAAAAAATTATACCTCTTTTTTTCTTTCATAGTATAATATCCACATGTGTTGGAAATTTGTCTGACATTGATCGTGCGCAAAAAACACGATAGCAATCTAATTTGTCGTGAAAATCGATTGCTACTCGTGAATATTTGAAGAACAAATTAGCTGCGATGACTCGCAATCCTCGCTGTACACATCAAACGTTCCTTTATCATAGGTGTGTCTTTGTTTGGAATTCTAAGGGATTATAAAGGATGTCCCAAATCCGCTTGTAGGTTGACATGTGTTCGGCTTTGGTTTTCAGGGTAGCAGTCACAAATCAATTATTCACCAGGGTACATTAGCGCCGGCGAACAATACGAAAAACCAATCTCGAAAATTACTGCTTCTTTATTTTTCGTAACATTTTTTCCCCGCGATTGTATATTTTTGTTGGTTGCATTTTCATGCATTTTTGAACAAAATCAACCAGTGTACGATCACAATAAGATTTTTAGAAAAAACAACCATCAGGATATTTTTTTCATGTGAATATTGCAACTGGGGTGCATATTTTAATTGCTTCTAAAATAACATGGTCAAAAATATAATTTATTTATGCAGTTCGATCATTGCAAACGATAAATATTAAGTTCGGATTTGTATCGCTCGCGTATCGTTATGAATTCAAGAAGTGAATATTTAAAATGCTGTATACAAATAATTCAGGCATCACTTTTTGACAGTTTCACGGTTATTGTTATTAGAAATATAATTAATCTCATAATGGATGATCTCTGCTTACGATATAATAACACTGTTTGAAAAGTCAAGTATAAAAGAGAACCGTGCTGTGCCCCGCGACGATGTGGAACGCCACCAAGAAGTATAATTTTCTCGTTTAGAAATGTTTTATCGGTAATGTTTTAATCGTTGCAGCATTATGCAGCTGCGTGTAATGCTTCTACGATATTACGTGAGTTACGCGAGGAGAGGTGATTCACGCAACGACAAAAATAAAACCATGTTAAGAAAAGCTGTAAGCGAATCATAACAAAAAAAGTTATTTGAGAAAAAAAGTTTGTTGAAAATACTTTTTAGACATTACAGAATGTTTGCCTATTTTCTTAGTATATAGAGACTAATTTGGAATGCTCAAAAGGTGACTAAAAAAACGTTTTTTTTTGTTTAAAAAATCCTTTTTTGCAGTGTAAGAATCATGTTTTTTCGTTTTTATTTTTATAATTTTGTCTTTAGATAAAACTAGAGATTAGTACTTGGATTCATTTGATCAATATTAAATAACAATATTCGAAAAAAACGTAATATCGTATTTCAAAATAATTCATACTTTCCATGATAATGCAGGCTTTTTGCATCGCAGGCGGAACGAGAAAGAATTGGTTCGTGTGTTAAAAAAGCTTTTGCAGCGGAGTTACTTTTTCAAATATATACATTTTTCATTTTAGCTTCCGTTAGTCAAAAAATCCAAACTCCGCATCGATTTAGGCGGTCAATTATGTACGATTTTGCAGCATCATTCGAATACTTTCGAAGAGCTCGTCGTAAAAAAGCCACTTTGCGAAATGGCACGCGCGCAGCTTGCAAAGGCAATCCTCAGGTACCGTGGCACACATTCCGGACTGACTGAGTGAGGTAATTGAAGTACTTTCGCGCGCTTCGAGCGCCAGAAAAGTGCACCTCCTGTCTTGTTTTTCAAGTCACCCGTTGACAGCCATGCATGCTGAGACTTTTCAAATTTCCCTCTGATTAATTCTACTGAAAAACGAGAAACGTAAACCATTTTTCTCGAATCCAAGTCAACATACACTTAACTAATAATATTTCACCCGCGTTATTTTTTTACAATTGAAATGCAAAATTTGTGATGAAAAAGTGGTATAAATGGGCGATAAACAAAACTCTGTTACGATGAAAATGAACAATCCCACTGGCTCGGACACGGAATTCACGATTGGGTTGGAAATGAATTTCCATATCCATGCAGCGCGTAAGCCGTGCCACTGAGTCTTTCGAATTATTGTCCATGAAATCTTAGGCGGTATAAAACACGGCGTTACCTCGTTAGACGCATTGACTGCACTTGCATATGTATGTAATCTCAGTTCAGACTTCTTAATTGACTTGGCGAATTTGCTCTGTAACATATTCACATTTTCGAGACTACGATTCTAAATTCTGATTATACAACGTCAGGCAAATTAGAATAGCGCACCTATATAGCAATGCCACCGCCGCTGGATTCCAGCTCTAACTTCGCTAAATGTAACTAAAATATATTTCGTACGTTAAAACCAATATCTTGGAATCAATTCGGCTTCACTTAATCCCAAGCATTCACAATAACCGAACCGTGTCTATTATTGTCACTGCGAAATTGCACGATGATAGTTTTCGCAAATGATGACTTTCAAATGTCGTCCTATACTACTTAGAGGATTTGAAATCAATATTCTAACATATCCCAGTCATTCTCTTCAACTTTTCAAATTATATGAAGATTGAAAATTGGCCATATGTTTTTCATAAAATCTGATATAAACATCTTGAATTTGTCGTTTGGTAAACTTCACTATGTATACGTGTCTTAGATAGTCTACATTGGAGATAGAAATTTACAATCTATTTATTTGAATTTTAGAAAAACTTGAATTTTTTTAAATAAAATTTTTTTATTTAAATGCTTTAATTAATTTCATACATTTATTATGCATGAAATTTGCAGAAATTTGTTTTCATGGATGTGTTAATTCAATTTATAAGAACGAGTCATATAAACATTAAACATGTTCGTTGGACTTTATGTTGGAAAATGTTGTGTTTA
The DNA here is from genome assembly GCA_030522925.1 of Trissolcus japonicus. Taxonomy (NCBI): domain Eukaryota; kingdom Metazoa; phylum Arthropoda; class Insecta; order Hymenoptera; family Scelionidae; genus Trissolcus; species Trissolcus japonicus. The sequence goes on along the minus strand of JAPYZS010000129.1, from coordinate 87,443 downwards.
CTGCTTCGCTGAAGAGCGGCTGTAAGGTTATTGAAACACAAGGTGAGTCTGGATTCATACTTTTTGCATGTTAAAAAATACACGTTATTTAGCAGATATTGTACGGGTCGCAATTGATGAATTATGGAAATAATTTCATGTATATTAATGACACCGTTTCAACAGCGACTCGACCTGTCACAGATTAACTAAAAGCAAACTGTGCTTTAAGTTAACGCGATTTTTATCGAGGCTTCCATTAACGACGCGCAACGCTGCACTTAACCCGATGAGTAGGATCCCGCGACTCCGGCATAAATTCTGTCTGAACGGTTTTAAATCGCCCCGCGTATAGATCTTGACATTAATGTCTCTCAAAGTTACAATAAAAAACAGTGTGTACAAATTATTTACATTCCCATCCGCGATATAACTTTCTTCGGACGTTTTATTTATTCATCGCTCGTCGTAATTTTGTGATTTAAATTTTTTTTCTACTCTAACTCGAGATTAATATCTATTCATAAATTCGTACGTTCCTTCGTTACTTATTTTCTCCTAATCGTGTTATAATCTAGAATATTCATTTTGTTTTCAAATGCAGTTACCAAAATAAACTCGTACTGCTTGAAATGAGTTATGAATAAATATACGAACGCATGACGAGAGACTGGCAAACAAGCGCGAGATGCAATTTGTTAGTACGTTTTTCTGTCTTCATTGATTTTCGTACACATCGTTTGTTTTAATTTTTGTATGAATTTTTAAAATTTTTACATTACCGGAAGAGGACCTTTCTTATTTCAAGACATCCTGAATTCCAGAAAATTTAATTAAGCGGTTTAGGTATGACAAAACGATTTTTCTACATAATGTCTTTTTTTTTATTTTTCATTTACAATACATCTTTATGTAAAGAAAACTCAGCACTAGTAAAATTTTGTTTATTTTTTATTGCGTACTTTTATAGTCTCTTATACCTTAAAAACCACGGTAAGTACTTTCTTGAATTATTTGATTTCATAACCGAAAATTATTCTCTTTTACAAATTATAAAAAAAAAAATTTAACGAAAAATACGTTAACTTGAAAAACCAAACTTAAACTCATCGAATCATTAGGTGATTTACTAACAGTGCTAACGCACTTAGCAAATAGAATTACTGACAATCTCATTCGAGATTTATGACTTCATGCACAAGATATTTGGTAGCTTGAGGAGATTCTCTCTCAGCTGTATACAAATTAATTTGCACAAAGCAATTGAGCAAAGTTGCTTAGGGAACGTTGCTGGTTCAAGAGTGAGATCGTTGCAACAAATAGTTCTTACGCAAAAGTACACTAACAATAAGAAGCTTTAACATAGTGTTCGCAACATTTTCAACGCTCCAGTTTCTAATTGTCGCGTTGCGGATTGTGCAAGACTTTCTTAATTCATGCTACAAGATGCTCGGCAAACGAATTTTCATTATTCGTCCGTCAAAATCTGACGAAAGTATAGTAAGCAGACAATCCGATACATTGTTCAAATTTTCAGTACTATCGAAGCTGTTCGCTCAGACGTTTTTTTTTTTCATTTACTTTTTCAATCGAGCGGTTGTTTCAGCCAAGTTATGAATCCAGCAAATGATAGAATTCATTCTCCAATTTGATATGTGTATCCATATCTGAAATTACATTGCCGTGGACTTTCTTAACCGTAATATGGTATAGTTACCTCCGTGTTATTCTTCACTTGAGGCAAAAAAAAAAAAGAAAAATGAAAAAATGAAAAACGAAATGAGAATGCTTGCGGAAGCAATTCGCTACCGGAAATTTAAAAAGTTGTGAAAACGACGACAGAGTAGTGCTTACCACTCGGAGGAGGTCAAAATGTTGAGATATGCAAGAGCGCACCCAGTTTCACGGTGTCGTAAAATCGTTCTGATGTCGAAGATGATTTATTATATTATCATATTTGCCTCAGATCTTTTTTGATTTCTCGTTACTCAGTGACAGAGGAAAGAATACGACTACTTAATAAGAAATAACATGATACGGCATGATCAACAGGTCAATATTCCGTTTCTTTATTTAAACATGAAGTACCCGATATAAAAATCATAAACGACTTGTCGATGAAAGCACGACAAAATGAACATGCAATTATAAAATTGATCCCAACGAGAAGAATATCTCGGTCATGATTATTGCAATAATGAATTGCATAACGAAGTTTGTTCGTTGTGTGCGTTACAAAATGATTTAATTGAAATTAGTAGCAAAACACGCCATTATGATAGCAACGGCTGCCAACTCGATTGTTGCGTTACTCAAACAACAAAATTCGCTGCGCAGCAACGCAATAAGTTATCGGCTTCGCAATTACTGCACTCTCCTTTAACGCTATCATTTTTGCACCCCCACGGTCCGGCGTCAGCTTCTTTTTGTACTTTAATTATGCTTTTCTTGTCTGAAACACTTTTTGCGTGACTTTAATGTTTCATATCGCATTGCATTTTCTTTGAAGCGCCACGAAGTTAATTACAAATACAAAACTCCATTGCCGCACGTGACATTTTTTTCGGTGTCTCCGCACGTCCGCTGAAAGGGGCTTAACTGGTTTTGAAATACAAAATCCCGCCGACAGAGCTTTAAAGGAGTGATATGCTCACGACAAGAGTGTCAGCCACTCGTTTTCTGAATATTCATGACCACTGACAAGTTCGTGCAAGCTTATTTGATTGTACTCATATCTCGTAATGTAAATCGTAAACAAAAGTAATTAATTTTTATGGGCTAACATACTCCCATTGGCCCATGATCATGAAAAGTCAATTATTAATCTAAATTTCTCCAAGTTATAAATAAACAAATTGAACACCCTGTTCTGAACAATGAAAATGATTTATTTTGGCCCATTCAAAATTCATAATAACTCCATTACTTACTTCGAACAAAATTAAAATTTCAAATGGAATTTTTTTAATTTTTTTGTGAAAATTTTCGAAATGAAGTTATCTGTTTTGGCCATTCTGAACAAAACAAATATTGTTACAATAAAAAAATTGTTTGAAAAAATATTTTCAAAATGATACATTTTTGTTTGAAATTTAGAAACATATTCAAATAACGACAATAACAAAATGCCACCAGTCCCAATTTTGACTGCCGGCGCGTAAGATAAACAGACTATTGTCGAACCTGTTTCGGTTTGGCTCGATAGAATAGCATTCAACTTGTGACATTTTGATCGAACAGACATTGACGTCGTGTTTAATTAAGAGACAGCATTTGGAAATTGATCGCGATTCTTTGTCTTGGAAATACGCCGGCGTTCTTTTGTGCTTGTGTAACACAGAGTGAACTCGTATAACACGGCAATTTATATTCGTCTGTTTAACGGATCTGGCATTTCCGCTTACAGTGTCTGCCTTGCAACTTCCGCCTTTATCATTCTACAATCCTCGCAGTTGCAGGGGCATTGTCACAAGACCTAGCCAAATCTTATGCCACGTCCCCGAAGAAAATTCACTTCAAAAATTTTGCGCGCGACGAAAATTATGCATGCATCGCGCGCCGGGGGTAACGCCAATCGACGAAGATAAAACGACTGAATGAAAAGTTTTGAAAAACAAAACCCCGCCGAGTTGATCTTATTAAGATACTGACGGGCATTTTTAATACGCCGCTCGAAACTTTGTTAATCGCAGATAATAAACGCACAAGTCTCCGCCTCGCGACAGTATTTTAGTTCTATAACAAGACGAAACGGCAGCACGATTAAACATCCGGCAACGAGAGCACAGTCACACGCAAGTTTTCGCGATGTTTCATTTTAATCTGAGTTCTTCCGAAGAGCTTGTTCTTCGCCGCTTGCATCTTTTCTATAATATCTTTTGCAGCCTCTTGTACCGCTGAAACATTATCACAATGTCATTTCCAATTACTTGGTATACGAGTTGTTTTATTATATTGTCTCAATGTGCAAACCTTGAACGATCGGATAATCGTTCAATCGGATAAACTTTCAATCAGATAATCGATTTGTTGGTAATTTATTATCCAGTATAACTAGCACTCATTTGGAGAGAAATAGCAACAAAAAAACTTCGGTGTAAGAGGTCGCAGGTTTATTTAGAAGAAATGAACAGAACACACATACAACGGTATATCTACAGAAAAAAAAATCTGTCGCTTGTGAGCACCTGTCCTCCTGACATCGTCAACGTTGCGGTCTACCACATGTATCGGATAACAAGGCCCGTACGTACAACGCTCCATGCCCGGAGGCACATTGCGGAAAAGCGGCTTTTCCTTCGTTTTCCTCAGCTTCAACCGAAGGGAAATAACGGAAGTAACAAGATCTCACAAAACGAAGCTAACGAGGAACGTGTTGTATTGTAGCTGCCACAGTAAGTTTATAGCGAAGTTATAGCGAACAAATTTTAGTTCATTTATTGTTTACAAAGGTGTGTGCGCGAGATAAAAACATCTTTGTTCTAACTAATACGCGCAAGATGAGCAGCTCACCCGGCCAATATGATAATAATGATCCCTCTTTGACGTCTGATCATGCCGCTATGGAGAAACGGAAGCTTTTCACCGGTGTTCGGAAATTAATAACATGTTGTTAAGACATTGTTAATTCAATTTTTCGAATACAATTTCAATGCAGCATAATAGACTTAGAAACATAAAATGATAATAAAGTTAAGGAACTAACTGTTTTTGCTAAGTCAAAACAAACTTTGCTTTCTCAAACTACTTTGCAAACTTAGTCACCTAGTTCCAGTTAGCTAAATACGAGTCCATGACTGTTAACTAAACTTACGGCGTTTCTTTGAATAAGATAACTGTTACCCTATACATTTATATTGTGTTGCAGTGAATTGTTATTCATAGGCAAGTCATACTCACGGGTTTTTTTTTCTCCCTCTTTTCTTTTCAACACCATTTTCATACTCGAGAAACGTTCCTAGTGCCGCGTTATCGATTACTTGAATGCGTAAATGAGGTGACGCGCGTTTTCAAACAAACACCGTGCAACATTTATTTATTGAATTTTGAACAATTTTGCCTGGCAGTTGCGACGATAAATAAAACATTGAGGCGCGGTTGCAATGAAATGTTGATCACACTGTGTATCAAATTATTTTGTGCGGTTTATGCGAAAATGCGCTAAGCCAACGAAAATGACGAGCTCAAAATAGAGCTTTTATGGCATCGCAACACAGAGCCTGACTCGTGTTTCCCCGTTATTTCACATCGTTGGTGTATAGGAAGAGGCAGAATTTCGTTATATGTTTATATATAAAAATTTATTGATCAGGATATCGACTGATGTGGCTGTATGGGAAATGTGAAGGGGAAATGGAAAGTAGAACAGCAACGCCGGCGACTCAGGTACCATATTTATATTTCATTACTTTTCCATTCAGCGCGAGCAATATTTCGTCAATCTACATATTTCCTTAGCTTTCAATTTATTTTTCTTGCCCGCAATTTCATATCTCGCGTAGAGAACCGTGCCGCGCGGCTCTTACATTATGAAAACAGTTTTTAAAAATTAACGTCTCGCTCGTCGTGGGACTCAAGTCACATTTTTAGATAACGTGTTTATTTTTGCCCGCGCGTTTACTTTACGTCTGTGCAAACAAAAGCTAATGGATCATTGCGACTTGAACTGGGAACATAAATCAGAACCTCCCATACACAATCAACCGTCGATTCAATCAACCAGCCAGAAGGTCATTCTGAATGTATCACATATTTTGACTTCTTTTCAACACTGCAAATTTTGTACCAGCCTTTTCCGCTAACTCCCTCGAGTTTCCGGGAAACTTAAGTGTCCTTCGGGATCATTATTTTCCTCTCCTACCCTATTTCGTACATGTATTTATTACACTGCGACGAAAAATTGTTTGAATATTCAGAAACCAGAGTTTGCATACTTCATCTCTCCACTTTCAGTAAAATTCATCTTGAAACGAAAAAAAAGGTTGCACAAAAACTGCAAAAGTATTTACACTCGGAAAATCAACATAAAATCTCGTTTGAATGAAAACAACTGTTCTGTACGATGCATCAAACGGTTGAGTTACATGTAAATTGAACTATTGTAAAGCTGTCCGGAGCGAACAAAAATCACATTTTGATTGAATGAAAAAACCCTTATTCGCAAGTTTCTATTTTTTTTTTATTTTTTTTATTTTTGAAATAAAAGTATTCCGCGATGGTTTCATAATAAAAGAAACGAAAAGAAAGTTTGAATTCTGAAATAAAAATCGAAGTAGCAAGCGGCGTTACATCGAAATCGCAAAGAAAGACTGTAGATTTTAACTCGCTCCCTCGAGAAAACGAGAATCACTTTTCTCATAGTGTCTGTTCTCGTATTTCTCGCTCGGCGGAGAAATCGCGTGAGGAGGTCCCGGATGCGGATGTCTCTGTTAAAGGACTTATTTTTCACGCTTTACACGCGTATAACACGAGGCATGTTTCTGTTAAACTTGTTGTAGATTCTTACAATCATAAATTGTATATTATTTTTTACTTATACATTTTCCTCCCTCAATATTCAAACATAAATTTTATTTACAGTTTCACGTCAAGTAATCTTTTTAGGAAAGAGAAGTTTCCTTGCCTTCATAGATACCAGCACTATATTATCATAAAATTGTTATTTTAAAAGTTTCGCTTGTTTTCACTGGAAGGTGCAAGAGGATGACTTGTACGAATCCACTTTGAAAAAATTATACATATTGTCGTGGATCAATCAACGCATTGATTTTTTTTTTTAATTGTCATCATTAAATCATTTTTAATTTTTTTGTTATCGCCTTTTCTTTATTGTATGTAAAATAAATAACACCAAACATTTAATTCAAGACTGACTACATTGGCAAAAACCCATCCCAAAGTTCCTAAATTGCAACAGAAAATTTTCCCGCTTAAAAAGTGATTTGTATCAAATGAATTTCGCCAAGTTAGCCTCAAGCGTAACATCGCATGCCATCTTTAACTATGCAAAAAACAATCAGTTTGAACGTAATACTGGACATAAAGCGCAAATTTAATATTTGAATATATATTGATCACCGATGAGATTACCGGGAGCATATCTATCTACTGTGAACACGACATTTTATTGAACAAGCATATAAATCAGAGATATTCTGACTAGTCAAATATTGTTGGTGTGTAAGGGTCAATGAAAAAGGGAGCTTTGTTGTATGACACTCGGAACACGAATACTCGAAACCCGTTTACGATACACGTCTGTCAGCTTTTACCTGTGCGCTCGTAACGTTGAATATTTATTGTAAATATAAGCAAGAAAATATTACTGTGTTTACAGTTATTGAAAAGTTTGATCCGAATTGTATCGGAGTGGTAACATCGAAAGACAATTACACATGCATATTTTGGAACAATATAAAAAAATCAGTCAAATACGACGGCAGAATGCTTCAAAAATGAAATTAAACACGATAAATGTATTGTGGAAATTTTCCTATTTGTAAATTTCGTTAAACCAACTATGGGTTATTGTTTAACACCAAAAGTACAAAGGAAACAAATTTATTACTTTTCAAAAAGTGTTTTAACTAACCTTAAACCTTACATGATATCGCGAATTCATTAGAATTATAAATCAACAATAATTTTATTATAAATAATTTAATCACTTTTCTACTTCAATAATTATCGTTTATTATTGGAAAAAAAAGAAGAAATAAAAGTATTATTTCCGAGAATCAGAAAATTGCATCAGAAAGTTTGTTTTACTTTTGTAATTTTCCATTATTTATATTCTTATTTATTACATTTATTATTTATTACAACTTCTTTGAAAACATAAAATAAATACACCAATGCAGAAAATGTAACAAAAACTTTTATCTTATTTAGTTTAATTTTATGTTTTATTATTTTTTTGTCCATAAATAACGTATTTATATTGTTATTTATTAGCTGCAACATCAAAAAGCTTGAATGATGAATTTTTATTTCATATTTCGATAACAATCATGATAAATTTGTTCTCTAATTTAGGAAATGGATTTTCCGGTACCTTTAGTGTTGAAATTCAAAATTTAAAATTTAACTATCAACATTTTCGGTCATAACAAAGTTTAGATAATTTGTCATAACTTATATCATTATAAATTTGATTATAGTAGTTTTCATAATTGGATGCCATCATTTTGTATAAACAGTCGGCTTTTTATTTTGGCATATCGCTGGCAATTTCTGCATCGGTTTTGTTTCTTTAATTTAGATGTATTAATGAGAAGGTCGTGTTTATTTTATATCTTATATCTTGATTATAGGCAAGAAACATTAAAGTATAAATTCACGTTAGTTCGGATTTTTCGTTAGCTCTGCGCGCAAAATTCTTAGTGTACATGGGTAATGTGTATAACGAGATTCCGTGCTTGTAGCGGGCTTAATTTCGTAATATTGCGTGAATGTTGAGGTGTTAGCACACAGAGTATGCCGGCCGTTAAAAAGCATACAGAAAACGAAGAGGATGCTGAAGCAGAAACAGCCATTGGGGCGGACGAGAAGGCTAACGACGTTGCTTTTTCTTGTTTGTATAACTACACTGGACTCGTGGTATTAACAAAGTAATTATTAAGGAGGGTTTAACCATGAAAATGCGCTAAATAAGCTACCCAAGCAACGTCGTCAAAACGGGACGAAAAAAATGTGTAGGTGAAGAAATGTAGCTAAGCAAAAACGCGGCCCCGTCTTGTACTGAGCGATAAGTAAGTTTTATCTTATCTTCTGTGTCTGAAATTTTCAAAATGGCAAACGGATGATATTTTCATTTCGTTACAGCACATTTAATAATTTCATGTTTGTACCATTAACGGAAAGTCACCTATTCATTAATAACTGAAAAAGCCACGGAAAAATCGTCTTGCCGAGCACGAAACGAACATAAAGTCAGAGAGAAAGATTTATCATCGCTGATACATAATGCATTTAACATTGAAGTAATAATTTGATTTCGAAAATGGTATTGTGTTTGACTGATTTCACTGCTTCTCATTCCACGGGCGCCGCTTGCACGTAAAAATAGTTGCAAACCGAATTGAAAAAAAAAATATGTTGTTGAAAAATGTTGAAAATGTTAGATATGCGGTTGGATGCAGTAGTTCTTTTTGGGAAATATCGTGACTCCCTCGAAATTATCGGCCTGGCGCCGATTCAAGAGCGATGTATTATTAAGAAGCTGCGCTTGGCCGAGAACCAGAAGCGTAACTTTTGAAAAAAAGAAGAGTCTATTTTTAGTATCAACGGTACACACTCCACGTACAAAAGTAAATTTCACAAACGTTGAAAAAATACAAAATCAAAAACCGTCGACGATTACGACGACGTATGACCCATTTCGCGACCGTTTCAAATTGCAGATGCCCAAAAATTAAGGATCCTTTTGGTCTTGCGCATTATTTTCGTCGATGCTTATCTCTCTCTCTCCTCGAGCCGAACTGACTCGATTGAGTTAGCAGGTTGGGGTATCGACAAAGCAGGTGATAAGTGAAGCTCACTAACTTCAACAAGAAATCATCGGCGAACAAGTAATTAGATGGAACGGCGTCAAAGATCAAGAGAATAGGATTGTAAGCTCAACGGACCTTGATAGAAAGTCAATTTGCTGCAATTCGAAGTAAGTCACGCGCGCGCCGCTCATCTGGCGACTTCCGGTTAAGACTTCCGGTCGGCGGGAAGCCAGTTCAGGCAGTTTGTTACTCGAATGAATTGCCATACGTATACAAGCCGTGTTGTTCGCAAAAGTACCATATTGCTCATAAAATGAAGTTCACGTATAAAAGTATTATTTTTATGGTCGCCTTGTAATTTAGACATTTGTTGCCGATATTTAGCATCGAGTTTTGTTCAAGTTGATTTGCACTTTCAAGTTTCTCAGTTGAAAACAATTCCTCTGGGGCGAAAGAATGTTTTTTTTTTTTGACTCTGCGGCCTATAGCTGTAGTCGTCTTATCGTGGCAGTTAAAATTTTAACGTCGCGGTTTGAAAGTATTTAATTTTTATGAATAAAGCGTGCGGGCCGCAAAAGGTCGTGTCGAGGAAAAAGGAAAAAGATACAGCGCTCTACGTTCCTTGATTTTCATTTCGTGGACTTATGCCGTCCAAAACCACCAACGATTTTCTGCGGCACCACGCGTCTCTCCTATATCATCGTTTAAAATAATATTGCGTCCAGAGAGGCATTTTCTACTCTCATATCCGCTGCGACAAATCACCTCTCGTCGCCAGCCCGTTTTGCTATCACCATGATACAACCTAAGCGCACAAGATACAACAGTTTTCCCCTTTCTCTTTGTCTCTCTTTTTATTTCTCTCCAACTCTCTCTCTCTCTCTGCCTCTCTCTCTACCCCTTTGACTAAACCAAATTTTTCATTCGTATTCAATTCACAACTCTAATCAAAATTAGAATTCAACTTCGCCATAGTTTAAAAAATCGACAACATTTAATCGTCTTTAAAACAAAATCATAAGAAATTTCCATACAACTGGATCTCAGATGTGAAAACAAAAGGAACGGGGGAAAGACTATCGCGTGGAATAAACGGAAAATGAATTTTGAAGTAGCGATAAACGAGTACGATACTTGCGACTTCTTTTTTTATGCGGTGCAAATAATTAGCATTCTCTGAATGCACTTGTCAAAGGGGACAATCTACGGTTCTTTGTTCTTTAAATAAGTTTGATGTAAATGTTTACTGTATAGTGTTGCCACAAAGAATGCTGTTAGTGGCGAGTGTAAAACAAAGCAATTACTTTGCCACGTCGGAAGCTTGGCTTTGAACTGCATGTAAGTGGTAATGTCCGGGTAAAGGCAGCCAGGTTGGCTGACGCATACCGACACTGCCGCACGACAATATAATCTTAATGAAGCAATTTCGGTATCAACACATTCCCGTAATGCCGGCACCGTGCCACTCGCTACTGGCCAAGCATAAGTGAAAACAAATGGCTCCATATGTGAACGAAAAGAACACATTTCGTTCGCCCCAAAACTGCCAGTTCCCCTTCTTTTAGCATGAAGACACAATGCCAACTGGAAAGCATAATTGGCAATTTGATATCAAATACAAATACATAAAGCTCAGGGAAAAGTGACCAACGCTGAATTAATTTCACATCATTAAACTATTTTTAATGATATTAAATGAGCATCATAATGTTTCTCCAAAATATTTTTTTGGTAAATCTGAACTGTCATGTGTGAATGAAATAAATAACCAAAAAAAATGTATAGCATGATTAATTTTCATCTAATCTAAATTTTTTAATTTTACCTAATTTATAATATTCATTTATCTTCCACTAGACGCCAAGTCGTAATTTTTTGCTTATATCTACTAAACGTGAAAATATATCAGAAAACAATGTCATTTAGATACTATATGTTTTTCGTTAATCAAAAAGTAGATGCAATATTTTTGTTCGGGATAGGATTCAAAGTGAAGTGCTACAATAACGATTGCAGAACTGCAATTTCAAATATAAATTGAATGATCTCTATATCTCAAACAGGCGTTACGATATCAATTGGTTTGACATATAAACGCATGCAACACAGTCAATCGGTAGACATCACTCGCTTTCGTAGGTATTTCGCATTAGTCTCTGAATGCTGCATGGATGTGTTTATCAATTAAATATCTCCGATAATCATAGTTGCACGAGTCGCGCGGGCTTGTTTGGCGCGACCAAATTATTCCCGTGCTCGTTGCAACGTGACATTAACACTAATGAGTTTATTGTTAAAACTCGCATGTATTTCGATTAGCTCGCTAATCGAATCAGTTATTATTAGCCACGTTCGCGTCAGCTTCACAACGCTCGCGGCATTCTTCCATTTGCACTCTTTGCGTATTTTCCTCTCGCTCCCGATATGCGCGTTTTATTTTTTTTCGAAAGAGGTTTTAGCGCGGAGTTTATTAATTACATCAGTTTGGTCTCGTCAAAAAGAAATCCGCCGCTGATGCTTTTTATTTTCATTAGTCTTTCCGCGAGTTGCGTTATTCAATTCGCAAATATACAAGAGATGTCGCTTCTTTGAAGATGTGGTGGATTAAAAAAATGTTTTGCACCGATGATCAAAGGAAACGTTAAATTGATTATTCGAAATAGAAAATATCTATTCTGAAGTTTGCATGCATGGTAAAAATGCTGTTGAAATCCTTTTTGTTTTAATAACTTCTCTTTTGTTTCTAATAAATGTATTGAACTATGGTTAGGAAAGTTTGTTTTGCCGGTTTTGTGTAAAAAAGAAATCCTCATTTTTAGAGGGGTTTCCTCTTAAATGTACAAAATCATGAAATTCATTATAATGCTGTTACTATAATACATTTTTTTGAGATAACAAAGACGTAATTAAAAACCAACAATTTTAATTATGTGCCCTGATTAAACACATGATACAATTACAAGCACATTAAAGTTTCATCTCGGTGAAGCTAACACAGAAAATTGTTCATATACTTTCGTACATTGTTAGATTATTATAACTTTAAACTTCGACATATTCGGACATGAATAATCTTAAAGTTTATAATGATGTACATCTCATATTTTACACGCCAATTTTATATTTCTGTATTTGATTTTACATTGGTTCAAATTCGTTTTTACTCAGAACAATAATAACAACGAAATGAGATTGAATAAAACAAAAAAAAAAAACAAGAAGATATAAAAAGCATTTTCTCTGATTCTACAATTGTGATTCCTCGAAGATGTCACATTCTCAGAGAAGCAGTTTTAATTAAATTTTTCACGTATTCTCATGAATTTTTAATGAACGAGAGGTTGGAAAAGGGTTAGACAAAGATAGCGACAAAGAAATCTTAATCTTGGCAGAAAAAAATTGAAAAAAAAAGGAAAAGGACAAATGCAAGTGGGGAAAACAAAGTAAGACAGTGAGTGTACGGATAAAACGGACCAGTCTCGCAAGACGAAGCTGACGGATCCTTAATTAAGGTCTCAGATCGGAACGACGAGATGCGATCTTTCGGGCAGATATATTGCAACTCACTTCGAGTCGCATTGTCTTGCCGTAAACCGTAAACCGATGTCGTCCTTTCGCGCCGTGACCGTATCACTTTGCGAAAGTTGCTTCCTTTGTCCGAACAACGATTAACGAGCCCTTCGTAACAATGCGATTCTTGTTTGATATCGCCGGTAGACAAGCTTTCTTCAAAGTAATTAATACTGCACAATATCTATCGCGCTACGCTGCGACACCATTAGTATGACGCCGCTTTTTAACTTTCGATCGATAGTGTACCTTTAATTACAATTTCATCAGAACCAGAAAACGATTTAGAAAAGTAAATAGGTTAGGTCTGTCAGCCTTATTTACTTACTTAATTTTTTGGGGGAATTTCCGAGGAATTCTCAGAATGTTATGGCATTTCATGGATGTCTAGACAATTCCAAAGAATTTTAAATAATACTAACACGCTTAAAATAACTTCGGAAAAGTTTGTTTAAAAATAAATAAGTGAGCAAATTTGAAAGTAAATTTGCTTCGGCCCACATAAATGACTATAATCAGAAAAAATAAGAATAAAGAGATTCATTTTATTGAAACATATATAACGTATTGAACAAACGGAGAAAGAATTTGGAGACATCGAGAGTAATATTCACACACAGAATGAACATCTGAATCAAAACTTTATGCATTGTTTGAAAGCATTAATGACGAAATTAGCTCACTCGCAATAATTAACGCGAATGCGATTGTTGTCAACAGAAAGTACGAAACAGAATTGTTGAAAAACGTGTAACGAGAAAAAGAAACACTCGATTGCGAATAATTAATTGCAATTATTATGCAAACCTGCAGGTAATATAACAGTACATCCTCATTACTTAATTTCCTGCTTGGCGAGTTGTGATCCACTATGATAATAATTATCACCCTGTGAAAATGAAATTCACCAACTCGCAGTAATTATTTAATTAAACACGACGCGAGAAAAATCTTAATGATTTCATATTGAACGAGCTAATTTTTCACGACGGCAAGGGCACCTGCCGTTGCGAAAATGTCGGGCCGTGTGTTCGCAAATCACGAATCGAGGCGTGAAAAAGGCGCCGGCACCTGCAATCAAATCGATACTTTAATTAAATGCCCGCTTAGTATTTGATCTCGACTGGCACGCCGTCCTCGAATCACAATCGAAACGCTGAAACTAATATCCAGGACTCCGGACATTCTTGCACACAAGACGATTGGGTACGCGCAAAAATAATAACCGTGAAACGCTTGAATAATTGCCCAATGGCTCGTCGAAACAAGTTGCGCTATATGGATCCCTCAAAATCTCATCGAATAACAAATAGTCGGATATCTCGTGCGCACTTCAATGAAAGGTTCAGCCATTCGTTCTTGATTCATGCCAATGCCGAAAAGCGCAATTTCGCGCGCCCATTCCGACTCGTCTACTTACGCGACATCTGACGCTGCCTTTTATTTATTTTAGTTATTGTTTTGCTCGCTCTTCCGGTGCGAAGATATTTCGAAAATTGTTCCTGCGCGCGTACAAAAACGAGAACGTCGGGCACGTGAGAGGCGGTTTTAACTGCAAACAACGCCAGATATGAGCGAGATAAATCTCGAATACGAGCGTTTAGTGCCCTCGGGCCCCACAAACTATGAAAAAGAAAGCAAAACGAGCGACCGACAAAAAAAAGACGCAGCAAATCTGCAAAAGTTATAATAGCCGGATGCGGACAAGCTGCTTTGTAAAAATATTGCACCGGCCGCGAATAAATCCTTGGGTCAACGACGATGACCATTTTCATTACCTGTGAAAAACGATTTGTTGACTTCATAAATTTGCCCAGTCTATAAGCTGGGTACGTGGTATGAAAAAAGGTTGTTTTCCAGATCTCCGATCTAAATTGCTGCTAAAATGCATAAAAAAAGTTGTCTGCTTTCATTTCTTCGCCAACAATAAATTGTTTAGTATCGCTCATTAAAAATGTGTTAGCACTGTTCAAAGTTGTGTTATTTTTACCTTGCAAACGTGGAATCTCCTCTTACTTTGACATTGATTGTTCACATCTGGTTCTCGATCCTGTGTTATATTAGTAAAAAGAAAATAGCGAAATTAATAATTAAAGCATATAATGAAGACAGTTGCAAAGTTTGAAAAAGTGCAGTGTATATAGAGAAGAAAAATAGATGAACATTGAACTTAATAGAATTAAAGTATCTAAAAAAATTTAGATAACTGGACTGTAATTTTTCAGTAAAGTAGCAAAAGTGAAATGAGCAAAATTTGATAAACAAAACAAAGTTACTAATATAATTCGACTGTGTTAAAAAAAAGACAATAGATGAGTTTGCGCAAAGCGCGAGGCAAAAACCCTCCGATTAAATATTGATAATTGACGATCTGTCAATTAGAATATTTTGAGGGGTAAGTAAATGAAAAGGCAGATCCGCAACATTTATTTATGATTAGGTGAAATTGGGAGAAAAACATATAACAACTTATGGCACAAACCTTTTTCTGCAGTTGCGTCCCTGAAAATGTGCCTGAAAATATAAATGCCAACAATACACGAAACTCGTGATTTATACGCACTAACAAAAAAAAAAAAAGAAAGTAAGCACACTCTAAAAAATACTGAAATCAAAGGGTTAGTATACCTACAATTAATTTTTGGTAAGTATTACCGTGTAATTATTCCCTGAGGCCTAATCAATTTGAACTTATGAGTTCTCATGAATTCGTAGAACTGATTTTTATTTTTCGAACTGTCGTTATCTTTTCGCACGCTTAGTAGGGCGCGCCTGGTATGTAGTCAAACACGCCGCCAAAGTACAATTGCTTCGATTTAATCGATTTTCATCTTTTGCTTGATTTTAATTTTATTTCAATTTTAATTTTTGCACCTTTGCTGGTGCTGGTAATGCAGGACGCTACTACTTTCATGTTTTTAGGTTTAATAAAAATTCAAACTTTTTACAACTTAGTTTTCATTTAAAAACACAAACAAAATGGGATCATTAAATTTTTAACAACTTTATCACATTTTAAACAAGCACAATTAAAAGTCAGGGGAAACAAGTTTCTGCGCAAAAAAGATGAAACAAAAAATAGAGAACATGAAAGCGATGACGTGGTTTGGAAGATGAAGGATGTAATGACGAAATGTAAGGTTGAGCAGTGCACCTGAGGGTAAGCTATTTATTTACGGAGGCCAAGACGAGGCAATGTAAGGCACAAAGAGAGGGTTCAACTCGGTTGCTTATTTCCCAGCAGACCGCTCCCCGTCACTCTCGTCCTCGGCATCTTAACTTCCCCTCCACTTGTCCTCCGCGACGTCGCAAACCCTTTTTCGTTGTCGATTACGCTAACGGAACGACCGCTCTATGATTTACCGGCTGTGAAATTCATCTTATAAACAAGCTCATCGTTTCTTGCTGGTTCGTCTGTCCTGAGCAGCTTTGTGTCTATCTGGTTATATAATTCGGTCGCGCTTCGGACGCCGCGGCATTGTATTTATGATTGAAAATTCATGTACATTTGTCTCAGCGAACTGTTACTTCTCCAAATTGAAATTAACCGTTGAAATGATTTTAACACAATTTTGAGCGACTGTTGATTCAGCTTCCCTTTTGACAACTTTGCCAGGAAAAAATGAAATCTTTAATTGTCTGTCTCAGAATTGTGATCTAAAAACAATCTCAGAATTCCTTAGGCAAAGTCTATCTGCTATTGTGATTTAAACTGAAATGACAACGTTGTACATTTTCAACTAATTAAAACTCGTGGCTCTTGGCTAACACGCGACGAAGTACGATAAAGAAAAGTGGAACTATACTGACGTCGGGTTAAACGAAACTGCGAGCATAAGTTTTTCTGCATAAAATAAAATCGCTTAGATATGCTGCAAACAAAGGTCCCCTTCCTCTTATCCCCCCCCCTCCCCCCTTCCAACCGACATTATTGTTTTGAGTTTTTTTTTCTGCTGGATCGATGGTACAACAATAAATTTTAAATCGTGTAATTGGAAAATTGATTCATATCTTTTTTTTTGTCAGATTGAAATATAAAATCGAATGTTTTTGATCCTAGTTGAACGACTACGGTTAATGGTTTGTCATCATACACCTATGTTAATTTCCGTTATTGAAATCGTATGAAATCGATCGCACCCTAGTAATATGACACTACGCTTCGATTTTGGTTTAGAACAACGGAATAGCTTTTGTATTGACGTTACTCGCTAACTCGTCGGTTTCTCATGTAACCTAATCACGAACGAAAATTGGAAGGTCTGGTGAACGAGAGTGAACAAATGGCAACACCGTTCTATCAGTAGCAATTGGGGATGATTTATATTTCGATAGTTGTTTCGGATGACCGATTGTAAATAATTAAACACACTGTCTCTGTATGAATTAATGACGTTAGTTCAATTTGATTCGAATTTCAAAATGTAAAATAATGCAGCCAGATCGCGAGAACCGACAAAATTTAATCTTCAGTAAACAGTGATTTGATTTATTTATTTACTTTTTTTTAAAGTTGAACGAAAGAAAACTAAGAGGGTGGTATTAATGTGAATTTCCGTGCGATTAACGTCGAAAAATGTTTGATCATTTTTGTGTATAAAATATGGCAGAACTATGAAAGTTTAATACAAGTCGGAGTTTCAGACAAATGTCAGTTAATTTGCGCGAAACTTTAAAGTCATAGTTACGATCGTGTCTCTATGCAAAGTTTTCAATTACGAGAAGAGATTTTCCATGTGGATAATTAATTTGCCGTGGCGCGTAAAACAGTTATTCACATAAAACATTTTTTTTCACAGTGATTGTTATTCGGCGTGATTTATCTTTGTCTTCAGTTGCATTTCATCGATAGCTGGAGTCGTAAAAACCTTTTTTTATACGTGTTTTCTTTCTTTCTTTCTTTTTTTTTTTCCATTTTAGTCAGAGATGTCTTTCACAAATTAAACCTTGAAACTTTTAATCCAACTGCTGATTGGGTTTTCGAAGTTATAATTGTGATAACATTTTGCAATCGGTTGTTGCTTTTGCCAAAAACTGAATCGAGAATTCGTAAATTCAAAACTACGAAATTTAATTATAAATCTTGCTTTACATTATGCGAAGATCTTGCACGATAAACGTATTGTCAATTACCTCGTTTACTTACATCACTATAGGCATTACTATTTTCAGAATTAATATTCAAATGGCAACGCGATTAATTATCGCACGAAACATGAAATCGTAATTAAACAGAATATTATGGTTTTATAAAATACACGAATCACGATAATTCTACCATTGAATGCGACATTTTAGTAATTGCGTTTCGTGATGTATGAATTCTCTCATGAACATTCTAGGAAAAAAATTCATCTTAAAAATCTATGCTCTTTCTATTTAGTTTCCTCTATTTATTACAATTAACTAATAGAAATGGTCATTTTTAATAACCAAACACGCAAATATTTCAAACCGACGAAATATAACGACGATCTCACATCGAAAAAATTGGAACAATACTAGGGCGGATATGGAATAATTTTAGCAGCAGTGATATCAAACCATACATCATTCTAAAAACACTCGTTCGCCACGACAAAGCGAAATATATATTTTTTCCCTGTGATTTCAAGTCAGATCTTGAATAATTGTAGTTTCCAAATTACCATAATTATAACGATACCGAAACAATTTGCCAAAAGGAAACAGTCTCGAATCCATCGCATATAGGGAATTGTTCTTGAAATTAATTGTTAAGAGATAACATTTATCAAATTAATAACATCCTGGAAAGTCAAGTACATAATTTGCATGAAAATTTTGCTTATGAATAACATTTAAGGCATGCCAGAAAAAAAGGTCAGAATACGTTGCTGAACGTTAAAATTTTTGTGTATGCAAATTGGATTCATGATTCGAATAATGTTTATTTCAATGCAGAGGAGATGTATATAATCCCCGTCAGTTATATTTGCGTGTGCGATAGGTTACAAAAATATGCCCGTAAACTTTGATGGATGAATTCAATGTAACGGAAACCAAATTATTGTATTGCAATTTGATGGCGTGTGTTTTTGTCGACAAAGCTTTCCGTCACATGACATTTGTACAACAAAATTCTCTCTGCAACGCTGCCTTTCAATTTTTCATAAACATCACAAATTCGTCGCTACATCAATAAATTTTGACTTCAATGATGACTTCGAATTTTCGTCCGTTCTTATCATTTAGTGATATTTCAAATATCAATTTGTGATATTTTTATTATAAGATTGTGAAACAATCGTATTGATTCGCCGGATATTATCTTGATTAAATGTTTATTCATCATTGGATGGATCTCTTTTTCTCCCCGTACATTTTTTCTTCTATTAAAACGTAAGACACGCAGGAGGCAGCGTTCTGAATATTTTATAATGGCTGGATCAAGGAAAATGAAAAATACGAAAGTTTGAATATTAATTCGATGTTAGTCGCAAAAGTATCGGTCGCGAAGGGATGTCCGTGGATGAGCAGCGAGTGCTGAAATGACGAAGGAAAAGCACTAAGCAAAATGAATCATCATATTATAAATAATATAACGCGACCAGTTCCGGTGGTGTGCTTTCTCGCTCTAGCAAATAATGACAATGAATCAGCGTACATTTTTATTCGTGATCCCGGTTGGTAAGCATCGTGTCGCGTGAAACACGCACTATTTCTTGTACTCTCTGTTACACCTATTTTACCCCTCATTAATAAGTAACGCATAATCAGCAAAGCCAGACATTGAGCCTGTTTGTTTACAAAAACGAGCCGAGGTCTTGCAATCCTTCCATAAAATTTTACAACTTTCATTCGATCGCTGGTTGATAATTTGCTTGACAAGAACGATTGTTATACATTCGCTGTAAATGAAAAACTGTTGAACAACATACAGCGAAAATTTTTGAAAAAGTACAATAAAATTTCAAATCTAAATCAAAGTTAAATGAATGCTTGTCCGTGTGAGAATTACTATAAAAAAATTTGTTCGATCCTGTCGACCATAAAAAATCTGTCATGTATTTGAAAAACAATAAATTTGATATTTACAATTGAAAATATAGTACAAGTTAATTTGTAAGGGTCCGAAAAGAACATTTTAAAACTTTTACTTGCTACAACTCAAAAACGTAATAGGCTCTAAATTTTATCACAAAATGGATGTTAGTTAATCTAATCTAAAATGCACTGTTATTTTACAATCAACAGATCCTTCTGCATTTGTTTACTCAAATGACGGAATTAATGGTTAATTTCCCTTTTCGAGCAAAGTAAACAAAGATTTTCGCAGAGTTTACGCAGGAGAAGCACGAATTTGGATTACATTTCTGTATTATACGTAACAATAAAAATATAAACTGCACCTAAGAGCCATGAGGAGTTGAATAAATGTTTACTATCAGACAATTTTCAACTGTGATGAGTAAATTACAGACAGCAACATTCATTATTATATATAATATCAATTATTAATTATCTCAATAATATAAATTAATGTTAATGCACGTTAAAAGCAATTTCATGAATTATTCCTATTTCGTTTAAAACAACGGAATTAAATCCGTAACAATGAGTTACATTTGTTTTTAATAAATATATAATTAATTTATTCGTCGCGATAATTTATTGTGCAACGAACTAATTGACAGAGAAATATGATATTTTGCCATTACGTAATTATTAAACATAAAAAAAAGCTTTTAATAATAAACGCACGCAGGGACGTTTGCGAGATGCAAACTGAGACGTCACAAACAAATGCCTCCATGCAGTTAATTAATTTTTTTATTTTACTGGCGTTGGATAATAATTATGATTGGTTGTTCATTTCCACTCAATTCGAAGTTATTATTTGTATTAACTTTTGTTTGAGTAATCTTTTTTTTTTTAATTCATACTTCCCAATTTGAATAACTTGAAACAAAATGTTTAACAAGCATTTCGTATATTTAAATAAAGTAATTTATTTCCAATGTTCCCAGAGTATGGAACCCCGTAGGAATGCTGTCATTTCGGTGAGCATCCAAAATGAAAATCGATGAGATTCAGAAAAGGATGCTTAAGTAGTACGGTTTTAGGTACATCAAAGGACTGAAAGTGGACCTAACTCTTGATGCGACAAGATTGAATTACTTTGATATTAAACGTGAAAATAAATTTAAACTCCAAAGTAATATTTGTACCGCAGTCAAAATCAACCAGCAGAATCACAAGAAAACCAATATACAAATAATCAAAACGTTCAAATTCGTCGTGAATAAGTGGACGAAATAAAAATTGTGTTGGTGCTTTGTGTCGCATAATTTGTAGCAAATATTATTCATGAGTCTTTGAAAATAAACTCTTTTTTTTCACAAGAGCAGCGCTTGGTTGCACTTCAAAGCGCGATTTTTCGAGTTCGAGCAAAGTTCTCTATTCTGGGTATTGGGTTTATTTGTGGCGTTATTTTTCCCCCTTTCATTGTTGCTTTTATTTTATAATAGTTGAATACGCCAAAGCTTTCAGTGACAATGCGAAACTATGACGTGATAGTCATCGCGTGCGATATGATATTCGCTTTCAGGGTGTCACCGCGTGTAAACTCACGCAAGTGTTAACCCGCAAAAGTTGAGAACAATGGAAGCTGTTGTTTCCATTATTTGAACTCTTCAAGCAATTTAACGAGAGTTTTTTTCGAATTTTCTTTGCCCTTCGAAATTGTCATGATTAACCCTTTATTATTCATTCATTAACACTTTTTGTTTTGCTTCAAGAATCATTAAAATTTTTTTCTAATTATAACTGGAACAAAACCGTTAAGATTTCTTCAAGCAAAAATTTCTTTGTAAAGTTTGCAAGATCAGAAAGATGATTATATTAACGAATATTTGCTTTGTCTTGGCTACCTATTTATTATAATAAATGTAAAAGAACTTGATTATTCTAAAAAATGCATTATGGAAGGTTTTTTTGAAACGTTATTGTTTGCACTGTTACAGTCAATAAATATTTTTGCATGCTGCTGGTCGTGAAGTCGAAGGTCGAATTCAAATGTCGCGATTGTCAAATTTTATGTGGACATGTCAATATGGAGAGGTTGACATGTCAGTCTGCCTCTCGCTTCGGTTGTGAATCAACATGTGAATAAAATGGTTTGCTCGTCTTTTATATAACAAGTGTATTTCATTGTGGTTGCGTGGCTCGTAAGATTTTGGTTACATTTTGGTAACATTTGAATGTAGATGTCGCGTCCGTCGCACGTTTTTAGGTTGTCATGTCAATGTTCGGATTTGTCAACAGTCAGTTCTGTTTTGACAGCGAGAAAGCAAACGTCGTGTATCGAACTAAATAAAGTTAAGCGTTCTCTTTTTATAATAACGAGTCTTATTGTGTTTCGCGGCGTGCAACAATATTTATTTTTAGTTGAAATGAAATTATCAAGTCCAACGAACACGTTTTCAGCATCGAGTATTTTTTATTAATTAAAAAAAATCAAAAGAAAAAAACAATTACCTCCTGTGTGGAAACTTTTTAAAAATTAAATATAATTGAAGATAATTGAGGCAGACTAAATTTTTAATTGATATTTACAACAAATGAAATTCATAAGATACCCTGGAACGAAACAAGATTCCGCAGTTATCATTCGAGGAAGCAAAAGTAGAGCACAGAGGTCGAATGAAAAAAGAACAGCGCTGCATTACTTTGTACAAATAAATGCGCGGCTGGGTAATTCTCATTTTACATTTTAAACTAGTAAATGAAACGCACACTATAGAGCGCCTTATCGCAAGCGACGCGATCGCGATCTTATCGCGTATAGTCACGCTTACCAACCAACAGCGGCTCAAACACGGTCGCCCTGAAATTATAGCAGACGTGATACGTGCTAGCTGAATATTATTTTTCCTCCAACCCCTCGCGCATTTATTCGTCCCCCACCCAACGACAGGCAAGCTCAAAAATAAAACAATGGGTCAGTTGCATGCGCGCATTTCAAATCGCTTGGTAAGAGCGTTCCCTTCAGTTGCCGATCGTACAGCAAGTGCTTTTCTGTAAAAGCACGAAAAAGTGAACTGTAGCGCCATCTAACAAGGGAGCACTGAATTCAGTAGCACAGCGAAAGCTTTTGAGGGGTTGGCGGGGAAAACGCGGATCGCAGGTATGGTTAAGTTTTTAAGTGGGAGAAAGTTGTACAAGCCCATGTCACACTACACTGAAAGAGGCCATGTGTTTTTTGCAATCGAGTAGTGGAATTTTTTTCACAAAAATCATTAATACCAAATTCCAATTTTGCGGAACGTTTTAAGAAATCAATACGCTTCTCTTGACAATCTGCAATTCCTTAAACAACTACAAGTCACAAATTTAACTACGCTGTTCTTTTGGTTAAAAGTAAGCCATTTTTGATGTTTTTGCATTAAAGATGACTTTTAGAAAGATATTTTTAGTGTCTTCTTCTAGAAACAATAATTTTTGGAATGTAATTTTGAAATAGTCGATACGTGAGGTATGAATAAACCGTATGATTGACAAATTCAGATTTCAAAAATGGAATGTGATATTTTTTTGGCCTGAATTGCAAATAGAAAAGCTCTTAAATTTGTGGTTTGCATATCTCGAATGGATCATTAATTTAGATTCATCAGTCTGACAGTTTGAAACGGCCGAAAAGATTTCTCCTTAAATTGCATCACAGCAGTGATCATCAAACAACAAATACAATAAACGTAAAAGTCATGCACGCAACGTTTGAAATAGATTACAGTGTGTACAACACGAGAAACGATAAACTGTTAAAGCATCATAAACAATACAAGAGAACACACGACTTGACATCGTGTTAAATGGACTTTTTCTCCCATTTCCCACCAGCGAAAGTTTCGAGTAAGGGATGCATTTCGGAGGGGGTGAATCGATACAGCAGCGATACAGCGACCGATGTCTCGAAACTCGAAACAGTGGTGCGTGCGCAGCCCCGGTTTCTCACATTACAACAAGCTCTTGATGTAATATTACATATCAGTCACGAGTAACCAACGTTAATAAACTTTATTGTACAAGTGCACACACATTTTTATGGTATACTAAACCGGAATAAGCTCTAAAACGTAACAATCCTTTTAGACCATACGCGGTAGATCCAATATGTTGTAATCAAAAAAGCTATAACAGTTATTGCAAAACAATTTTTTTTCCTCCTTTAATAAAAGTAATACAGGTACTCAAAAATTTGTGTTTTCAGTTCTAAAAAACGAGACTGGACTTCGAGTGATGGTTTTCACGTTAATTGTATTGTGTTTTCCTATTGATGTCAGTTACAAAAACGATCCATTCGTCGAAAATTATAAACATTTTGAACACCGACGTTTGACCACACAGTTAATTAGTCCATTGAAATTACATTGAACTTTCAATCTATTCTTTTCCCGGCACGTGATTTCAGTTTATGAGCGCGTCAAATAATCATCGATTCATTCCAAAATTTCATGAATATTCTTGTGGCAAAATATAAAGATAAAATCCCGAAGATTCGTTCAATTTGGCATGTTCACTTGGGATTGTTCATTGATAATGAATTATAATTTATTGATAAACGCACTTGTTTTCTGTCATGCATTAAGTGCATAATAATATCAAAATTATATTTGTATTCCATCGATGATGTTTCATTGTATCAAATTTAGTGGGGCGATGTGATGCAATGTAAATCCTACATAACACAGGGTTCAATTAATATGCGGTTATTGAAATCGCATTAATGCAAATAAGATTTATACATGACTGTTCTACAACAATGAGATCTTATCTGCATGAATAATTCTTGATTCTACATAATTATTCTAACGGTGTAATCTCATTCAATAACTTTTTCATTCAATTGACGATATTAAAACACACTCATTGACAACGTAATCCTCATAACGACATTTTGTGACATGAGTGCTTTTTATAGTACGCTTAAAAACCATTCAGTTCGAAGTTTGAGTTACCAAAAATGTTATTTGGATTTTATACACAGCTTATAAATACTGAAGTATGTCGTTTCAATGAGACTGATGATAAAATAAAATTGACCGAAATTATCCCAAAAATGAACCAACGAATATTTGAAATATTTGAAAATTGAACATTTTCATAAAGTAATGATTTTAAATCTACATTTTCCAGTACGAACAAATGAAAATATATGAAAAGTACTAGCTAAATATGAACCGGCAAGATTCTTTTATTCAATCTACTCTTCAAAAATTCTTTTCAAAAAATTCAAACATAATTCAAGATGTATTAACATATAAAAAATACAAAGTGATGATTATTGCATGAAGTAACTAAATATTTAGAAGGTTGTTATAATATTAAAATATGAAAATTTGTAAAAAAATCTAAGACAAATTAGTAAAAAAAGTACAAGTATGGTCAACCGGGGTAAGAGTGACACTTTGGAGTAAATGGGACATCAAAGAACTTTTTGGATATTCGAAATTTTTATCTTCTTAAGGGGAATCCCCCGCCCTGAGATGCTTTAATTTAACGATTTTTAAATAATTTTTTTTCAGGGTTAATTTAAATAAAATCACTGCGATTGTTTTACACATTTTATTAAACTTGATTTTTCACAAAAAAAATTTTTTTTATTAGAAATCGAAAAAGTACCATTTTTATAATAAAAACATTTTAATATAACATACACAAAAATTGCTATACTCGAAATATTAAAAAAATCCTACGCCACACTGTAGACACAACATTTCAACACGAGAAAAATTTTAGCTTAAAATTAAACAAATTTAATTTTAAGACAAAATTGATTAAAGATTAAAGTTCTATTTCGAGCCATATCTATAGACTGATATAACTTCAAAACTATCTTGAATTTTCAAATATTCTTTCAGGCAGCAATTTACACACTTTAAAATGTCCTAAAATGTTAAAAAAATGAAAATTGTTTTGTTGAATGTTTCAGGGTGGGGTCCCCTTAATTAACCTCAAGAATCTTTATTGATTAATGAACGTATATGAACAATTAAATTTGATAACGAATTTATCAATTTATATGAAATATAAAGTGTTACTCTTACCTTGGTTGACCCTACATAAAACTTGTTATTTTTACTATTGAGCGAGTAATATACAATAAAAAGTAAAGTGGTTTAGAGTTATAAAATAGTGAGATTGTTGTCGGGCAAAATTATTAAAAATAAAATTGGATTTTTTCGTAACCTACGTTACTTCTGAGACTGCGTCAAATCCCATAGAACTTCAATTCTAGTGTGATGTTCATACAAACACCAACATGTTTTCATTTTTCTATATAAGTAGGATAGGATCAGATAAGATTAGTAAACGGAAAAAAATAGATTTGTTTCACTAATGAAAAACATTACCTGTAATGACATTTGTTTGATTCTTAAAGTTTTCTTTAATTATATATGTATTTAAATTCGATGCTTTACTTCTTTAATTAAGACATTTCAAAGGGGTCACAGAGTGAAGTCAACATTGTAAAATTCTTAAACGAACAATGTTACCATGTTGATTTAATATTGACATTGCTCTGAAATGTCAAAAATTAGTTTATAGTCCGTTTGAAAGAACATTAGTTAAGATATATTCACGAATACGGTTTTTTTTCGTTACAACTTCGACTGCAATTTATGAATGAAAATTATATAATATTAATATACTTCTTGCAATGATTCAAATTGCACCTGTTTCAATGAAAAAAAAATCATTTAAAATCAGTCCAAGCAGTGATAATTTCGTCATTTACCAATTCAAATTACATTTCATATTTTATTTCTCGTTAAACATTAGAGTAATTACTAGTCATTTTCGAAATTTGATTACATAATAATTCACCCTGAATCATATTTTATGAATAAACAGTCAAACCAATTACACATATATGTTAATATATATATTATACAGAGTTAATTCAACAATGCTTTGACAACTTCAAAAAACGTGCCATCAAATCTAATTTTTTTCGTTAACCATTACATAAAAAATATAAAAAATTCAGATAATAAAAAAATGGCGAAATTCATTCCTAAACTAATACGAACAAAGATTCTACCGAAGTGGCTGTGTGCGCGAAATTTTAGATTATTTTTAATCATCAAAATTCATGTATGCTGTTGCGCATGCAATTGCAAAAGGAAATCAGCATCCATTACAAATGACAGATATGACGATTGCGAGTAGCAGAGTACAGTGTATTGATAATGGGCAGGCGTCGTTAAAGCACGAGAGCTGGTTTATTTAAACTCATATTTGGTAATGCGCTTAAATCGTAAACAACGCTAATCTCGGGAAATCCTGTCGCAGCCGCGCTTCCGCGTAATCCGTGTGTAGTATGCGCCGAGAGATCGCCAAAGTCGAATTTCTGTATGAGCTCTGTGTTGATGTGTATCTACATGCGTTCACGTTCGCCCCACGCGTACGTATGTGTTTTGCAGGACGCGGCCATCACAACGTAAACGGCACTGCGTGACTCAACTGCAAATTTGGCAAAAACGACGAATAACATGCCGGCTAATGTCGAGTGTATGTGTGCACTGACTGTTGTGTGTTGATCAGATCCGAATCGCAATGCTGGGTCTAATTGCCGTAGCTATACTATCCTAGCCATTGCGCTCATGCTGCGTTTGTTTCGCAGACATTTCACTTAAACAGTTGTTCGCGACGATGAGCGCCATTCATTTCGAGAGAAAAGACAGGTATTCTTTTATTTTTATTTTACTTTTTTTTACTTTTATTTTTGCAAAATTCTGATCACTCCATCTGTCAACTCTTGGAACATTACATCCTGCGACGAATGAGGCTAGCTTATAGTTCGGACATTAATCTGGATATGAAAAAAATGAATATCAGACTCTCAAGTTAACTTTTACAGATCTCCAATAGTTTTCATGTTATTAAACATGTTTATATTATTGATGCTCGAATTCAACGAGCAAAGTTTGTGCCGGTGAGTTATCCGAAATCAATAAGAGCCGTGTGATGCGTTCATTTCAAATTGAACGGAAAATTTTAGATCACTGCGTATGAAATCATGCGAAAATGCTTAAACAATTGATACTCATACATCGCATCATCACGCCCAATTTTTACAATCGAATGATTATAATTGCTAATTAACCCCTGGGCAGCAACCTCCATTCTAATTGCGTGAATAAAACATGCTCAACTTCCCACGGTGTTTATCATGACTGTATACGATACAAAATATAATCCAATTTTTTTTTTTCATCATAAAATAATAAACACAATTTTTTGTTTCAATTCCTAAAAGGCACATTCCAGCTTTGTAAACTACCGTAAGAAATTTTCATGGTTAAATTTTCATTTCCGCTTTGAAATCTTGCAGAGAATCGCATGATTATGACGTTACACACTTCTGAACTTGTGTCTTATGAATTAAATTATAAACTTTGACTCTTCCTGTTAAAACGCTATTTCAATTAAACTGGGTGTAACAACATTATAGTCCAAATCACAACTTGAAGAGGAACTAGCATTCACGGGCTAACTTTTTCTCATCATTATTCCTAAATGCAAAAACTAATGAATAACTAATACCTTATAAATGTTTTGGTTAGTCCTGTGCCTTATTATTGTGATGTTAACCGAACTCGTTGTCTTTGTACGTCGTCGGATTAATTAATAAGATAGATTTATATTCTTAGTGAATCGATGAGAAATAAATCGGTGTGGCGTGTGCGAGCGAGAGGGTTGAACCGTTAGACTGATATCGTTGAATTGGTATAGTGAAAGAGCAGGCTGGAAACGAAAGGAGTGAGAGGCAGATTAATGTGAACCCGTCAGCATTTAAACAAAGCTTCGCACAATGGCCACACATTGGTGACACCAGGAAGGTGGTCGGGGACCAAGCAGTGGCCCGGTTTGGGTTATCCAGGGGGCAGGAAAGGGGTTGACTGCTCTAGATATATTACCTAGCGCTCGTGGCTATCACCAATGAAATTCGATGCACGATCACGTACAACCTATTACGAGAGCCAGAAAAGTATTCACTTTAACATTCACTTTGCATTCCACGTTTTACATGCTTTCTTTCTGTTTTGTGAAACGGAAGATTCCTGAGTATATGAAATGGTACCGATAGAAATTTGATCTTGAGAAGAGAGAATAAAACCGAAAACAAGGGATTTAGCCCGTGGGTTCAATAGCAACAATTTTCATCGACGGTGCTTGGATTTTCTTGTCTAAATCAAGTTGTTTTCGCTTATAAATATGAACTCGCGTTTTCACAAATCATAAGAAAACGGGCAGGTTCAGTGTAGAGTAAGAAAGCGTTGGCGGCTGTCGTTGTGATCTATATGTGTATATATTTTACATGAATGTGACTTGGGATTCGCGCGAATAACGTCGGTTCAACGATAAAATATCCGTTTCGATGTTGCAAGAATTGATTTTTATGCATTGATTTGAAACTTTTATCTCCATGAGCTATGAGCATCATTTCACGGGAACGCGCAATTTCCTGGAATCTCATAAAATCATTTACTTGAATTTCATTTGCGATTGTCCATGTAACGTCCAAACATTTTTGCATAATACGAGCGCTGGTTATTGCGCCGTTGAGAGGCATCGTTAAATTTTAAGTCGGAAGTTACAAAAGTCGAAATGAATGTCGCCGATGTATTTTTTCTCGTGCGCTTGGTTAAGCGTGGAATTCAGTCTCGCAAATTGAATTGTTGGAAGTATTAATTTGGGTGTATGCAGCCCGCATGAAACGAGATAATAATGCTAAGATCGGGGAAAACAGCAAAATGAAAAGGAAATTGTCCAGTTCGGTATTTGCTCTGGTCTTAGCCAGACCAAAATGCTGCTATAGTATCTGGCAGCCAACCCCTTTTAGCATGGGCACTTTGGCAAACGCCGATCATCGCATCCGCCGTTTGATATTTGCATTGCCGCAGCGATATTGCGAAATCCGTTGGCGCGGATCAGCTCTGATTATAATTTGTAAAATAAATACAAACTGTTCCGTTCGGCATCTCCGACTCGGCTTTCACGCAGTTCAATGTAATTAATGATATATTCAATAAAGCATGTTTGCTACACAAAAGCTCATACGTTATGGACGTTTATGTCCAACGAAAAAGTAAAATATAAAAAAGCACCGAGAAAGAAACCATATACTCCATTTTACACAGAAATTCTTTTTCGTTTAATAGTTTTTTTTCTTTTTTTTTTTTTTTTTTTTTATTTGACATTGCTGTACACTGAATTTTTTGGTTCAAGTTAACAATAATTTTTTCAATTAAAAATTTCAAATTTTAAACGGCAAAAAGCAATTTACCGCGGAGAATGAGTTGGATGAAATGTTTTGTAAATGAAAATTACGTAAGTAAAAAGTTGATTTCGAGCCTGAATGAAACATGCCCGACAATATTCAGGCTCCGTCGAGGACACTTAATGGAATTAAAAGTGACACATGGCACAATCAGGACTGGACAGTATCTTTCAAGATAACTTTTTCGTGCATTTTTATTTTATGAATTGTATTTTTGGATGAGTATAAATATTTTGAGAAATCTTAGTCTTTTCCCTCACGGACGAAAATATAAACTAAAAAAATAAACAAAATTTTTTTTTAACAAATTTTATGTAGCAGAAGTGCCTAACTATTCTTTTTGTTTTTCTCGCGTTTTTGAGCATTTTTACTTTTTTTCAAAAAAATTTTTTTTTCGTTATTTTCCACGTTATGCACTTCTGCTACATCAAATTTTATATAATTAGTATATAAAAAATATAAAATCCGAATATAAAATATAATTTTTTTATATTTTATCTATAATCTAGAATATTATTAAATAAAATAAAGTTACTATATTTAATTTTTCTTATTTTTTAAATAAAAGAAAATTTAAACACACCCATACGATGGAAATATTTCAGATATATAAAAATTTTTTATGTTGGAATATACATTTTTTTATAATAATTTTGCATTTCCATGATATATCTTGTAATTTATATGAATTTATATAGAATTTTTATATTTTTGAGACATAAATTTTTGAAATACATATGGTTTATTTATAGTTTTGTCCGTGAGGGATTGAGTTTTTCTCAATTTTTAATGAAAACTGATGACAAAAACAAACTAACAGAACACACAAAGTCACTGAATCAAATATTTAATGCAAACAAATGAAAAAAAGGCAAAATAACTGAATATGCAAAACTGATTAAATATAATTTAATTAAAAAATAAAAATAAAACGTATGTAAAACCTTTTGTTTGTCATGGCTCTTCAACTTTCTCCTTCCCTAAATATTCCACTAAGTGTCAGTTATCAATTTGTCATGCCCAGTTAGGGCCCGGATTTTCAGCAAGATCCAGTGCATTTTTGCAGGAACCTTTTGTTCGAAACTGTCTGATTTTTTGCCCGCAAAATTTTGTTTGATTGACAATGATTGAGAAATGAGAACACCACGGGAGAATTGAATTAAAGGGAACATGCATGGGAAAAAAGAGAGGAGGAACAAAGTCAAAATGAGATGTGGCAGTGTTTGGGTAGGATAGGATATAATCGATGGGTCCTCTCGTGGTCGTTTCGACGTCGGCGGGCGTTGTGTTTTCACGTAGGAGACTCCATTAAATCACGCTGAAAATCTGTTCCACCGCGACCTGCCAGGCCGCGACGCTCGAGAATAAAGAGAGGCTTATTATAAGCGACGGTAATTCTCGAATAAATAACCGCGGTGAGTCTGTGAGAAGATCGAGGAGGGTGCCCCTGCAGCGCGTAGGGGTTGGTTGACTGCCGGCTTTAAGTATAAGAAGGAAGCGGAGACGTAGGTGCCTGATTTATTTCAACGCCACAGAGATCTGGCTTCGCGTACGTGCCTCGCGCTTCAAATTACCAACTTATAAACTCACTTTTCCTTCTTTTCGCGCTCCTCCGCTAAGGAAACAGCCCTTATCGCTCTTATGCCGTTGTTCGATTGCTAAACGTCGGCCACTTCTCAGGCATTATTTTATCGCGCTTTCTCGCTGATCCACACGATGCAATGCCGGTCAGTAAATATATTTGGAGTTACCTGCAAAACAAAAAAAAAGAACGTTCCCTTAATCGAAAAGTAAATAATTTTCATCATCAGTTCATGTGAAATGTATGAAAAAAATTTCGATTTCGTACCGCCGACTATATTTTTGTCTTACTCGTCTTGGGTACTCATAATTCAGATATAAATTCCGTTCAAAGTGTGCATAATACAATTGTGAATCCCATTTGTTTTTAATTGCAATTATCTGACAACGCGTTGTTGTTACGATGAGAAGAAAAAAAAATAACAAATGAGAAACTAATGTGATATGGAAATTGAGCCAACCATAATATTGTTTTGGATAATTAAAACGGACTAATACAATGGTTCTGTGCAGCGTCCAATGGATTAATGTTAATTCATGTTGTTGTATACGTAACAAATTGAAATAAATTAAAATTGATAATCACTAACAAATGCGCTGTTATACAGGGGAGCTTTTCATCACCGTTGAAACAGTATCTGAAATTAATATCGGAATAACACAAAATGACCATTTCAATCCGACAGGCTAAAATGAAACAGGCAAGTTATTTTAAATTGATAATCCACTAATGGGTTGGCGATACGAAAACGTCAAGCCAGGAGCGAGGGTTTGAATATAAAGAGACGTTGTTACCTATTTAAATTCATTAATTTTGAACGTCCATGAAAGTTTCATTCTCATGCAAATTCAAGGGATCATCTAAACACGCCTGACAAAAAAACTGTTCGGCTCTCTCGCATTCTCTCTCTCTCTCTGTCTCTCTTTGCGGACAACGCGAACGTCAATTTCAAAACACGCCCTCGCAAATTTGATTTTCATCCTGGCAGAATACGAAAGATCCCAATCTTAATGGGAAAAGATGGCCCGTATACTTACGATAATGACATCTCCATGAATCAACTCAGAGATTGAGATAATGAACAACATTATAACGAAAACATATTTTGCCACAAAATTTTTGATTATAACTCGATGAGGCAGTAATATCCCCCAGCCGAAACTTATTGCCAAAACAAACGAGGCCGGGGAGATTGCGCAAACGAAACGCCAAAGTCTCACGAAAGTTCAAGAATGCGAAAGCAGCCTAATGTTGCATGAATGACGATAAGCGATTCGATAAATTTGATGCCTTATGAGCAAACAAGGTGTCGTTTGTAGCCACGACTCTAAATAAATAACGATCACGACGTTTCGGCAAGTTTACGAGTCACCAAATAACTTTGGAGTAAGCCTCATCGAGAGCTGCAAAGCTCGTCTTAGCCGCTGGATAAATCGACTCAACGTGACTGGCAGTCGACAAATCTCTGGCCTTTCTGGTTCGCAAGAGAAATGTTTACCTAAAATGGTCATCAATCATTTCGAATCATCTTTCGTCGTTGCTGATTTGTGTTCATGTCAGCCCGCGAGTTCCTCGATTTTTCAATCAACGAACATATTTTTTACTCGCGAAATCAGACACTGAGAAAAGGTTTCTGTCGGTTTCATCGATACAACTGAGCTTTCAGGTCAACATTCTAGAAGATTTCGATTTTATAACTTCATGTCAAATTTAAAAACAGGTTGACATGACAACTGTCGCATGTGGATATGGTAATTTGTTTTTCAATTAATTTTTCAATATAAAAATTTCAATATCAAACTAAATGATATTACCGTTTATTCATATTAACATTATGAAATTATAATTTAATAAAAAAATTAAATTCTAATAAAAAATTAATAAACAGTTTTATTCATGTATGTGCAAACTTATATTTATTCGACCTCTGAGAGTTCCATGATGAAATTTCACTGAGATTTGTTAATTATGAAAATACCAAGTATACAGGGAACACCACAAGGAACACAAGGAAAGTTCTACAACTTTCAATGTCTGCGAAGATACATTTGGACGGGAAAGGTAAACTGATTCTGTCAATTGTTTCCACCTACATTGATAATTTTTGTCACTGAAATAACCATTTCTGTAATGTTCATCCTCGGTTCACGTAAGGGTGACAATCGCGTTATCCGACATACGGAGCTCGAAGCTTATGTAATTGTTACAGGAACTATTTGTGTGAATGGACAAATAGACATCACCGTCGTGCACAAATACCATCGGAATATCGATCAGCAAGCAAATTGCGCTTTTGAAAGCAGTGTTTGAGCATTGGTCTTGATCATTCTAACTGCACTCCGCAGCGATGCTACCCTCTGAGCCTCTGCTGTGCAACGAAATGCAATTTGGTTTGCATAATTCGCGCTTCGATCGATCTTCGGTCAAGCCGCGAGACCATTTATCCAAACGAACTTCGTACTCCAATCGTCATGCTTACCTAAAACGTTTAAACACTCCTGAGACCCGCCACACTAATTTCGAATTATTAGATAAATAAAATGAAGTAAAAATTATTAATTTCACATATGAATTTAATCTCACAGAAACTCCAGAATAACGTCTGGTAAAAAAGTCTATAGTAAATTTTTCTGATGATGACAAAAAAAATGAAATAAAATATAAGAGACACATAAAAAGAATAGATAGTAATGGCACTATCTTTCTATGGCTGGTTATGAATTCCGTGGGGCTACTCATACATATGGGACCACTTTGCAAAAATTATTCACTGGGCGGTAGGCACACTAGCATTTCCCATTTGTCTCAAAGCCTAACTCAAGCGTTACGATATGCCATAAACGGCGTTTCATTGTCGAAGGATTTGTGTGGTTGTGCATGCAGAGAGAAAGAGAGGGACAAAAAGAAAAATGCAAGTGCTTTGTTACGGGCGAACCACCCTTATCTGATCTACTGAATTCAGACAACTCGTACAGAAAAAAAACATACTTGCAGTTTGCAAACGAAATTTATACATTGTAGATGCATCGAGGTCAGCTGTAAATATACAAGTAACAGAAATTAAGCTTTCCTCGTGCCTGTTTTATTTAATTGTTAATTCAGATCGTCCGATCGAGTTTTAGAGAGGGAAGAAAAAATGACGAGAACATTTGCGAGTTCAAAGTTCACGCATAAAACTGGCGATTTATTGATGTTATATCGTATAAAACAAACGTTGTTGGACAAACGAAGGGAAAGGAATTAAGTTCACATTGGACAGCTGCGACTGAGCTCAAAAGGTACCTTTAAAAGGTCTCTCAATAATCTGTGAAAGTGTCGTGATGTCATAAATGTCGCTACAAGTGCACTCGCCAGTCAAGAAAAGCAATACGTGCCTGCACGTAAGTTTGTTTTGTTTATCAGGGGTAAACTTTCTGTTCGGGCAAAATGAAATTCGTTGATACTGTGTATGCTTTCTTGTATGAAATAACTGTTTGACATCAACTCGCTGCGATGTTTAATATGAATATTTGCAGGCAAATATTGAACGTACAATTATATCGAGATAAACGTGAAAGCAGTTACAAACAAATATATATTCAATGATTTCACAAATGGAGCATAATGCAGGTTTTTCTTCAAAAAGAGGTCGATGATGATGTTAAAAATAATTTCAAAAAAAAAGCAACGTACTTTCATTTTAAGGTAAGTACTTCTTAACTTATAATTATCACATTATAAAAATGTTCATTAGCAGTGCATAAAAATGCACTGCTAATGAACTGCTATTATTGTCATATTAAATTTCACTCAGACATAACAACAGAGCTTTCAGACAGATAAGTAAAATTGCGTAAAAGTCGACGAAATTCCGGCAAAATGAATGCCGGTCAAAGTGTTCTTCATAAATTTCTCCTTACCTAACTGATTCTTTATACACTAGGACGCTGTAATGGATTGACGGCAATTCATTTTATAGAGTGAACATTCGAATTCTGTATGTACCAAGTCAATTGATTATCCAAAAAATTAATCGTCATTCCAATTTTCTCGGCTGGCTGTTCATTGATTTGTACTACTTGTTATTTTTATACGTGCACGTAAATTCGCCCGACAATTGTACGTGGTGATGCGAATGAAAATATTCAACAGTCTGAAGTATTTGAAGCACTTGTGCAAATTGATGAAAAGTATTTTTCAGCGGCGATTAAAGTAGTTAAAAATGTGCGTATAAAATTATAATTTAATTAAAACATTGTAAAACCGGTTGCCGTATGGAATTTAATAAGCGTCGCTGGACGTTTCCAGTTAATACACCGATTTAAGTGGTTTAAGCAAAATGTTGAATGGTCGATAGGGGGGTGACGAAGCTGTGCTAAGTGAAGGGCTGAATTTATAGGGGTAGTTACTTTCGCGAGACTCGTCAACCACGGAACTCGTCGAGCCCCAACTCGCTTGCGAAATGCCAGGCTTCCGGCTTCCAGCGTTGCGCCTCACCCTAATCAATTGCCGATCAAATTAGAATTCTACTCGCCGAGTTTTCTTCCTTCGGCGTCGTCGAGGTCGTCCCGCGTTTAGTCTTCGATACCTTTAATCCACTCGACTTTACAGGAAATATCTTCATTCGTAAATTGTCATCATTTTAATCAAACACTCACGGGCAAAAAGAGGATTGCAAAATAACCCCCGAGAGATACACCATTTCTGCAAACGCCCCAGATAACACCCTCTCCAAGACATCATCTTTTCCCAATCGAGTCTCGAATCTGATTTGTCGCTTTAACGTTGATAATTATTTACAAATTGCATTTTATTCTTGCTAAAGCACAATTTGCAATCTATACTCGAGCCTTACCACTGCATGTGGCACTAATCACGAATAATCTTCTAAATCCTGAATTCGAAACCCCGAGACTGAATTTTGCAAAATCCAATCACAAGTTTAACTACGTCAAGTCAATTTCGGGAACGCCACGACGTTAAAAATTGTCTTTTCTCCAGTCCCAGTCGAACACTAATTCGTGTTAGTTTTATGTCAAAACAAAGCAGGAGACTATTGGTTTTGATCGTCCAAGTTTGGTCTGCAGTTCGTTGACCACTGTCTGCACAGGCTGTTCAGTTTAACGTCGAGTTCGCCGCGATGTACAAGCTCACCGAGGTCATCGGAGGTGCCGCAGGCATCGAAATGCATAAGACAAGGATCGACGCTCGTCTGGGGATGGGGATCTCATTTACAATTCCTCGCTTTCAACTTGTTACGAGTGCAAGTTCGAACAGCGTCTATCGCGCTGTAAATT
Organism: Trissolcus japonicus; assembly: GCA_030522925.1. NCBI lineage: Eukaryota > Metazoa > Arthropoda > Insecta > Hymenoptera > Scelionidae > Trissolcus > Trissolcus japonicus. The sequence goes on along the minus strand of JAPYZS010000129.1, from coordinate 50,237 downwards.
GACGACAAAAAAGAAACTTTCAACGCTGTCTACTCCGTTATATATGTTGAACTTGGCTTTTTTGTGTCAATTAATCGTGCCTTATTTTGATTGAATAATGCCATTATCTCAAACACAAAATGTTTTGGGTTTTCATTGCGTTTATTAAATTCAGTATCATTTATTTCATAATGTATTTTGTATTTATACTGCATTACGTAATTATTATTATTGACTGAAAACCCTCCAGCTTCACCTGAGCTTGAAAATCAAAACTAATCAGTTGTCGATTTACTGAAAATTAACAATAAATTTCGACAATAGTTGAATTATATTAACGTTCAAATAAAAACAATCATATTACAAAAACTAAAGCGAATCTAACAATATCAATTGTACAAAAGCATGTTTTTTAGAATAAAAAAATTTCCTCTCTCTTTCTCAATTAAACATGAGTGAACCTAAAAATGTATTTGAAGAATATACCTTTTGTTATTTATTTTTATGATCAATTAATTGAAAAGTGGTATGAGTGATTGAATGAATTGAGAAGAATTGATAAGAATTGATTAAAACGAATTAAATAAAAAGTACACATTTGCACAGCTTTGGTAAAGCTTTGTATATCGGATGAAAGAATGTAAAATTAAAGGTATTTTTTACTAAATTGAAATCATAAGGTAGGAAAAAATAATGAATATAATGTATATTCATTCATATATTGATTTCCTCATTTTTGTTATATAGTACATGTACAGTTTTCATAAATGCTGAATCGATGTTACATAAATAGAAGACAATTTGCAAATAAACCAGAAAAACAATGCAGATAATAAAGTTGCGATGAGAATTTGAATTGATTGCGATCCGTTGAATCTTGAACGCGGTATTGTCAGGCAGATTCGATTAATCCGTCGATTGCAATAATTCAATAATTACAATTAACAAATTTGTAAGAGTGAAAATCACATTACCGGATCGGTAATTGAATTTTTTTCGAACTTTCCGCGCAGTGTCAATTTGTCAACTGGATAAATTCGATTTCGTATTTATACCGAAATTGAATACTTTACCGGGTATTGATTTTTCGTTACTAATGGTCCACCGGCGTTAACATAAAAAAAGGTTTCAATAAAATCGTCTTTGTGTGCAGACGAATAATAGTTGTTCCCAAGTTGTTCATAGTTGACTGTAGTTAGCGCAAGGTTTAAACTGTTAGCATTTCCCACGAGGAAGAGCACAAAGTAACGGAATAACAAAGAGAGGGAACTGCGTCGCACGGTACCTACCCCCACGGAGCCTTTTCCGCAAGAAAAGTCGTTGGATTATTCTCGGATCGGGTCCCCCAGAGAGTGTTTCCTGCGATTTTGAATTTATCTTTGCTTGAAATTTTCTTTTACAAACTGACACTTTTTTTTCATCCCCTCCTCACCCCGTTTTATTAACAACATGTGTCACATTAAAAAAAAAGTGCAGTACCTCTGTTCGATCGTTGCGACATTTTTTGTTAATCAAACTTTTCTAATTATATTGCTCTTGATAAAAGTTTCCAAGATTCAGCCATTAACGCATCAGAATTTCGTTCAAAACTCGAAGACAATTACAAGTTATCATAATTGGGTTAGGTCGCTGTCCAACTTAATCAACGGCATTTCGCGTTTCGGAGAATAATGACAAATTCACGTGAATTACATGTAACGTTCATTTTAAACGACAACGCGACAAGAGCGTCTGACCGGATCTGCTTCTATTACTGCCATTGTCCGACTAATCCGCCACAAACTGCTGTGCGCTCGATGTAAACCACAGCCATTATTGTGTTATCTAATCTAAAAGGCTACATTTTAACGCTATTTCTATTCATATGTCATCCCGAGTAATTACATTCAGTAATAAACATCTGTTATTCCAGAATCCTTTTTTTTCTTTTTTTTTTTTTCAATTCATTTCATATGCTTTCGTTTCAATTTGGTATTTTAAACATTCCTACTAATTTTACTTGAAAAGATACTAGATTTGAAGAAAGAAGTTCACGAAAAATGAACCATTTATGATTGGTAATTGATAGTTTCGGTAGGAGATAATAGATAAGAATTGTATGCAGATTTTTCGTCGAAATTAGTTGCTAGTGACGAAGGTTCGTGTCAGATATAAATCTAATCAATTCAATTCCGAAGAACATTCTCATCTCGTTAAAGTGATCGATGTAATAACAAACACTTATAGACTTTTACTTGATTTCCATTAAACCATGAAACTACACCAGCTTAGTATTCATCGCACGAACGCAAGCTGTTACTATGTAGGTTGGCCCAAAACCTACGTTGGTAAAACAAAGAAGACTATTCAATTATAAATTTCGCGACCCAATTTTCACTCAAAATTCATCATCTTAAGACAGTAGAAAATTAGTAGAAAATAAAATATTGACAATAACTTTCTTACAGATGCGAAATAATTAAAAAAAGAATTTTAATATTTCAAACAATTTTATTAGGGGAAAGCAAAATTGTGTTTAGGATTTTGGAACGCAGAAAATGTTTGTAATTTCGAGGACAAGTATGAAGGCAAAAAAAGTGAGTTCAAAAATATAACATAATACACGGTATGAGATATTCATCCAAGCAAAAGCAAATAGTCTGCCGACCGTTACTGCAATGTGCTTAAGCAAATACTAGGAGACACGATACCATATGTGAGCCAGTTTCGCACGACGGAAATGGGAGTAGCTAATGGCAAAACTTCCTGAATCTTCCTTAGCTATATCTTCTCGCGGCGTAACGGAAAACCCCTTCCGGAAATACGACGAAAGCGATATTGGCGCTTGTGAGTGGGTGGGCACACCGACCTACAACGTACCACGTGAAAAATCGCTACCGAGAAATTGAATACAAAGTCGTTGCGGATATCTCCTTATAAATCTCATTACGAAAAAAATTGTATCAGTCGATTACATCGAAGGCGAAGAGAAAAAAAGGAGGTGGCGGCAAAAAAAAAAAGATCCCGGGAGCAGTAAAGCGTTTGGCTAAAATGGATATACGAAAATGGAACCCGTGAAATTGCCGGGATCAGTATTTGCGAATTAAATTTACGTCTTTTAATTTAATACGTAAATAATGTTGCGCGTTCAAATTCACCGACTCAAATTTGTACCGTGTCGCAGGGTTCAATTATTTCTATGCACACCACGGGCCTTGCTGCCTTTTTGTCAACCCGTGTAAAGTTGCAGCGAATAAAAGCGACACTAAATAAACAAAGTTTAAGTCAAGTAAACTAGAGCTTATTTAAAAACAGAGAGGGAATTCAAAAATAAAGGATGTGGAAAATTGGGTAAGAGAGAAGCAAAATAAGCGTACGAGTAGGAAACGGCAAAAGTGGAAAGTGCGCAGAGTCTCCGTGGGCTACTCTTGCAACTTCGCGAAATAAAAGCTCGCTTTCAGGCGGCTTCTATTGCAAGATCGACATCTCTTTTGTGTTGCTTTGTCAGTGCCCGGCGTTTCAATCGCTTTACTGCGTATTCGCAGCTTGCGGTGTTCTCTTCTTACAAATGCTCGAGAGTTTCTGTCTCTTTATTCGTTTTCCTCTCTTTTTTGTCGTGTTATCGTAAGTGACACTTTTTTTCGACAGTTTCATGTTTCTTTTGACAGGAGACTATAAAAAAAGACCATCCGAGTGTCGGACCACACGCAACAAACTTCTTTGCTCATACATCAAAATAACTAAATGAAATACAAAAATTCAATCCCACATCAATAAGTCAGACTAATGGACAAAATTTTTACATGCAGATTTTTCGATACGCGTATGCTTCGATAAATTTTTATTATTACCAAAAAGTGAGCTGAAAAATATGATGCCCCGAGCATTTAGAATAATAAATACATTTTTTGATTGAAAAATATACAAGTTGCAGTTTTGAGTTATGGTCGGTGAAAAACGCGAGAATGAGAAGAAAATTGATCGCTATTGCAAGTACGCAGCTTCCTCCGGTGGTGCTGAATTATTCAGAACCAAAATTGTGACGTCCCCAGAATTACGTTGTCCCTGTCTGACTAATGGCAGTGTATCACTACTGAAATAACTGTATAATTTAAAAATTGAAAACATAATCCCGAAACCTAATTGATCAATCCATTTAATTTCAACAAATTTTTCTTATACTTTTCTAGGTATAAAAATATCACAGAAACTTTACTTTTTCAATATTCAAAACTTTATTTAAATAACAAAACATGTCTTTAATGTTTATATTAATGCACGGATGATGCAAAATAATATGCAAAGTATCATAATTAATGATATATTTATAAACTCACAATTTTTATTTTTTTTTATAGTAACCAAAAATAAATTGTTAATTGCTTACTTGTATTTAATAAATTTATATATTTTATAATAAATAAAGAACTGTTGGATCTTTTTCGGTCAATTCAGACATGTGAAAAATTGTGAATAACATTTAAAAAGATTGTACCAAACTAAAAAAAGTCCATTTCAAGGATAAGAACAATTTTTCGTTAATAAAAAATATACCATTTCAAAATCAATGAAATTTGTATTTAAATAGCAGAAATATTACAAGCTTATTTTGTTTTTTACTTTTTCAAATTTTTAGTTACAATTTTTCTTGTCTCTAGATAATACACCTCTAGAGTGGAGCCTTTCCCCTATGCAGGAAACACGGAGTAAAGATGCGTTTGAAATGAGCATTTTCGGGAGGCATTTGAATGTCAATATGGGCAACATTGAGCTCGGGGCGAGCTTTTTTTTATTGGTCTTGTTTGTCCTTTTGTTGGTGTGCATTGTGGTAGTTGTTCGCAATTAAAGCGTCGCGCGTTGTAGTAGGTGCGGATAGATAGCGGCACGGGTGGTGATTGGGCGGACCGTTTGTTTTGGAAATTGCGTTAATTTGCCGAGCGGCGCAGGTTGATTTCGTGAGTGACGCAGCAATCACGGCGCAATCACCATGAACGAACGAACGTGTCGGCGACTTCCCCTGAGTTCGGTTAGAACAATCCAATTAAAACGTTCCTCGAGCGTCAAAAGCCACGCGACAAGGGACAGAGGAAGAGACGACGATAAAAGCGCCGTTACAAAGAAGACGAAAATCGCCGAGTGTCATCGCAATAATTAATCATTCATTAATTGGCAAGAAAAGATGCACGCGTTGTCCCACCGAGGTTGGGTTACGTGATTTTATGAGCCCGACAATGCGCGAGTAACTTGCGCGCGCTCTCGAGCTTTCATTAATTTTAATTAATTGATAGCAGCGAGAATTAATCGTTTTCCCGCGCCATTGTTGAGTACATGATTTGCACCACGATTTTGCTTCACTTTTGTGCACGTTTAATTACGCGTGACGACGGAAAAAAGTAATGATGTATTCAACCTGCTACGTCAATCGCAATTTATCGCTGCGATATATTCGTCAAAGGAAAAGTTTTTCAGACTAAGAACGGTGCTTATATATATATAGAATGTGTATATATTTTTTGTCTACTGGGTCTTATATATATTTTTCATTCAAATATTTTTCGGAACATACATAAAGAGAATGAGGGCAAAACACGGTTGGTTAACGAAGGCACTTTTTTCAGCAAAATAACAAAGCAACAACATCGGAAAACTAAATAATTGCCTTGAGATTTGAAAAAATTATTACGGTTGCGCGGCGGCTCTGGGAGTTCGCCTAAATGATGACGGTTGCTCTTGAAATTTAGAGCCACGATTTCTTCGTGAGCTTAGTGTCGCGTTCCCGACGCTGCACACCATTTTCTTGTTTTGCTTCCACACATTTCGCAGCTACCCGACTATAACAAAACAACATTTCCAAAATCTTCCTAACAAAAAGGCAGAAGAATCCTGTTAATATCATTTTTTTTAATAGAAGATATTTATCAGTTTAAGATAAACAATAGGTCGTGAAATATGAGAAAATTGTTATATGAAGCCGACAAGAACAAAGTCGAACCGGGTATAGAATAATTTCAAAACGTTTCTGTGCGGGGTTTGTTTCGTTATCTGACATGACTTTTTACCGCGAGCGAACTAAAAAAGGAACGCTTTAAGGACTCTCATCGTTTGAAATACTTTCAGTTTAGTCAACGTTCTCGTATTTAATAACGCTTGTGCCGAAGGGGTCGTTCGGGGTTTGTAATAACACTCAACAGAAGCCGTCGCTTACCCAATAGCCGAGGTCAAATGTCAAAGGATATTCGAGTATTTCCACCAAATAGTGCCCTGGATTTTCTCACTTATAACCAATGCCGTTAAAAGAACAAAATCTTATCGCACAAAAATGCTCCATTCTTGTCACTCTTTATATTAGTTTCACGATTATCACTTTGTATGTACGTTGCAATAGGCACTTGAAAAAAGTTACGTCGTAATGAAATCTTAGAGCCTGACATTTTTTTTTCTTCCGTTTTGAAAGGACTTCATGATAGATAATATTTCTCAATATGAGAAATACGATGAGTGCATTTATTAGCTTTCGTTTTTCCCACCGTTATCAAAATGTAAAACGTTCATTCGAAATGTAAAATGATAAACTTCTCGAGTGAAGTAAAATTTTTTTAGTAATGTAAAGTTACATGATTTTTTATTCGTATGATTGTATATTAATTTTATTCATATTAATATTACAAGTTACATTTTATAATGTAATAGTTCAACGGTTAACATAAACTTCTAAAACGCGTAATTCTCTTTGCAAATGTTAGAAGAGGATCGGAATGGATTAAAGTTTTGCTGTTTTGTCAGAGTAAGACCAGATTTGAGCAGACTTTATGATCGCTCAGGACACCGAACCAAGCAAATATGTAATGTTATTATTGCCGTAAAAAAAATGACAAAAATTTTATTCATAAATATTTTCCGAGGAAAAGATCTGCTCTCGCGAGATCTGAAAAAAGGATTTTCAGAATTCCATTGGTTCTTACTTATCGGGTATATGGCAAAAAGCACTTTTGTCGGTTGGTTCACTGACCCATCGTTTTTCGAGTTCGCTATTCCTTTACGACCTTTTTCGAGTGTCCAACATTGATATGAGCTGATCTCATTTTTACTACGTTTTTGTCCATTCAGTCGTTACTCTTCGCAAGGGAAATATACGACAGCAAATAAGCCATGATTGATTCAACAAAAAAATCTTTATCCTACCTTTTTTTCTCATCTTAGAGGTCCGTCGTGAATTGAGCAAATTGAAAAATAACTTGAACATGTTGTACGTGATTCTCCGAAGGGATGAAAATTATCAGTGATTTTAAGATTGATTAAAAGTGTATTTTTGTAAACAGACGATATAATTTGTTGGATAGTATTTACTTTTTTTTCTTCTTTACTTTTTTTTTCAGATCTAAAGTTTATGTAATGAAGCACTATAAAACACTGACTGCAAGTTTCTCGCTGGGATCAACGACAAATCACGGATTGAAGCAACACCATTATCAACGAGCGGTGTTTACTCGAAAAAAGCTAACGAAAAGACTTAATAGGATTTTTTCTTCAAATCTTTAGCAATCGTAAGAAAAGAAAAATCAGCTCGAAAGAACAGACAGGAAAGTAAAGAGGGCAGAGACTTGTGACGCGGCATTAAAGCGTATCATTTAAATGGAATAATAAAGACAAATTTATATTTCTGCCTCACGGATTACGAGTTTCTTGCAGTCCAGTTTTGCTCGCAATATTTTGTTGCCCTCTCTTTTTCTTGATTATTTTCCGCAACGATTTGTTTTGTCCTCGACAAAACAGCGACAAATAGCATTTTCAAAAATTCTATTTGACTCGACGAATTCTCGAATAATCCAATTCATCTAACACATCAATTAGAACACGAATATAGCTTCGAACCGAAAATTCGACAACTATTGTTTAAACTGCATTCTGCGAGCTGACGTGACGCTCATTGAGAAACGTCTCTCGTGGTATTTGTGACGTTCAATACCATTTGCGTGATTATTTGATTTAAATGAACGCGCACGGTCAAAATTACGTATCCGATTTATGTTCGTCTCTAAAAGGCTCAACGTTTTTGTGAAATGAGAATAACGTTTCGTTCGTTTGTTTTAATTTTGTATGTGCATCTCGGTGTGAAAGCGAATATCGTTGACACAGTCCATTTTCTGGCTAATTTCGTATCGCTGTGTATTGACCTATCGAATTTCCAATTAACATCGGAAAATCGCAACTACCTTCAAGCCCGCATTTACTGTTGGGCTTCGTTATACAGTCAATGAGCAAACTAATTAACGATTTGGCGCAAGGCTCATCGTACCTGCGGGTGCTAATAGGCTTATGGAGTAGCTTTTTTTGCAACAACCTACAATTTTTATTACAATCTTACTCCTCGGAATAAAAGAACAACCCGGTCCAACCGGGAGTTATGAAATCCTGACTCACCACGCTGCTGGATAATTCAGTCACTGTTCGTGATTTTTAATTGATCCCTGTTTTTGAATTGAAAAATCCCAATGGGTCGGAAAATAAAAGATTTACAACGTTCGATGGAATGTCGGGCGTAGATTTAACCTGATACCTCATCGCAGAGAAAACCCCGGGGAGTTAAAGCACAGCAGTTGGTATCATTCAATATTCCACAACTTTGCCAATTTATCGGTAAGCGCGTGTGCCACAGACCTTTTCACAGAGACGCGAGTTTGAATTTGTAACTCGCAATAATTCTGACGTTCCTGCTTTTCCTCTGTTCAAACTTTTCGTCTTTCTTTTGAATTGTAGTCGCGCCATTTTTCCGCGATACTCTCACCGGGCAAATTCTATGATTGCCAATAGCCAATCAGGCGCGAAATTCTTCGACGATATTTCTTGCCAGAATTGTCGTTCCCATCTTACTTGCATTTTCCAAGGTACGCATCTAGATATACCTCTCTTCCTTTTTTTTTTTCTTTTTTTTTCTCATGTATAGGCCCCAATTTTATAATTTGAATTTCTATTCGGCTGTCGAATCATTTTGTTCATTTGTTTCTATTTCAAATAATCTATACTAGAAGAATTGAATAAAAAATTATTATTTGAAATATTTAAATGTTTATGTGATGAATAATAGATATTTGAATTCAGTTAACCTCACAAGCTAACATTACCGGACAAATGAAATATTTTTTACGACAATCATAATCTTCTATATTACGAAAGCCTTCGCTCAAATTACGTAAATGAAAGCTTTATATACCTTTGACTTTTATTGCCTGAATCGAAAAATTAATAAAGTGAGTATTTCAAGGACTATATTTTATGTTAATCTTTATTTTAAGGTGCATTTCGCTATAACACATCTGCTTTAATATCTCAGTTGAAATAAATTAGTTTTATATAACGAAAAAAAAAATTGTATTATTAAAGAATAAAGTTTACTGTCCACAGAGAAATGAAAAGATACCTTCGAGAAAAAAAAAGTTACCTTTGGCTGTAAGTTTTAATGAATATTGTTTTCAAAATTTAATTCCCTCTTAAAGTTATCTGTTACACTTTTGTTTAAAAATGAGAAAAACATGGTTATTGTGTTATCTCAGGAATCCACAGATTCACTCTGCACTTATCGTCGGCGGTGAAACCCTTTGCATCGCGCCATTCCAAAGAAGGAAGTGGCGAGAAGTGAACAAGAGCGTATTATATTTAGGTAAGTGTGTTATGCACCATGGATGTGAAGAACTTTGTTACTCCGTAGTAACACATCTCTTGACTTTCTTATTTTATATGCGCACACACAAACTTTGTGACTGTGCATCAAAATTGTCATAAATTATCTCTTATCATATCTCACATTACTAACACGCTGCAAAAAAAATTTAATATTTTCATAATCACAAAAAGGCTTTGGTGTAATAACATTTAAATAAAATTTGATTGACGAAATTTTATAAAACCAATTACAAATTTCAACAGAGTCCACAAATAATATTGCCATGAATGTAAAACAAATATATACAGTGTTTATATAAGTGTTTACATTCTAAACACGAACGTTGCCGTGAGCTTATCGTGTAACAGAATCGTTTTCCATGCCCAGAGTATTCAACTTTTTCAACAAAATCGATACAGTTGGAAATTTTTCGCTGAGACAAAAAACTCGACTTTGGCATCACATTTATCAATAACATTGTGTCAAAAGCAGACTTATTGAATGGAATTGTCTCAATTCCGCAGGACAAAATAACGACCAACATTTTAAAATAAATGTATTTAGATGACGCTGCGGTTTTTCTAGACCAATTTTTGTACGATACACGTTTCTCATTTCTGTCTTCGACGGGCTTGTAGATCCGCAATATCGTGACACAAAGTCATAAAGCAAATGCACCGTTCTCAAACTATCTATTTTTGGGCAAAACTAAAATGAAAATTACCCACAGACACTTAAAAGAATAACTATACCGAAAATACATAAGAAATGGAAAAAGTAATGTCAAAGTGCAAATCATCTTTAGTCCTATTTTTAATCAAAAAATTATCTGAAAATGAACGGAAGCCAGTCCGAGCGTTTGGAAACTGGTGAGAAAAGAGATCGGGTGAAAAAAAAGCCGGGAATTAATATTCAGCGTTCTATGTAATTGGATATTGTCCGGTTGGATTAAAGCTTTAATTTCGCGAGATTGCATCATGACCCCTCCATTTGATTCTTTGCATCTGGCTTAAAATGTTTGATATCAATTTTTTAGTATCGCATGGTTACTCAATCTCTCAGCATATGTGCTAACAAAAATAGGTTCGCCTCACACAATTCCCTAAGTTTGTTAACAGTTCATGTTAATTTTCTTTTTGTTATAAGAGATGAGTTCACCTTCAATTTATCGTTCAAATTTTTGTTTCAGAACGGAAAATTGGCAATAGTTTTGCAGTAATGTTGAAGAAAATAAAATTGGTTTTAGAATTGTCGACCAGCAAATGCCCCTCGGGTTCATGTTGAAATATGCTGACTTTTACAGGCAAGAATAGAGTCAAGGATGGAGCAGCCGACCGCAGAGTCTGCGGTGCGCTCAATTTTCACGAGCAGACGTGTCCTCAGCAATTAAGAGAAAATGCGTATTTTACGAGTTCAAAAAAAACATGATGAGAGATAAAGTACTTCACAAAATTGTAACAACAAAAGTATAAGTATAAAATTATAATTGAAATTAAATTGTTTCGATGAATCACACAATTTTTTTGAGTTGCTTATAATTTTATTATTTTTTTTTTTTATTCAGATTTAGAGAAATCAGTGACGATTTTTATTTCAGTTTTCTCGTTTTGCAGATGAATAAATTAGATATGCAGTTGCATCGTTCACGTGTATAAATGATGTTGTTGAAGGTGTGGCTTGAGAGCGAAGCAATGAATATATTTGCATATCAGGGTAATTACTGAAGCTGTCACTTGTACAAAATACCAGGCGACAACAGTGCAAGGTCACGCTCAGTTGCCAAATATGCATGCATCCTTCGCCCTGGGCCAAGTGTACGTCTAAGCTGATTCTATGCATATAGCGCACCACAAGTAGGGCGAAAATCGTCAATTAGTTCTCAACTATGTTACATCATGGCTACTATCCATGCATCGCACTACACCGACTTTACCAATTCACACGTTTATATCCATCAGTTTCCTTCCAAATTATCCCATGGATCAACATTTTTTCTTCGATTTTGGATCGAACGTTGGATCTAAAATATTTGAAGTTTAAAAAGCAAGTAAATTTTACAAATTATTGTTTTGAAGGTAAAATAAGAAGCTTTATAAAATTTGCTATTACTTTTTTGAACTAAGAAAAAAATTTAAGCGAAAAATTTCAAAAAAAAAAAAAAAAAAGAATATTTAATAGAAAAAATGTTAGTTAAGGAAAACTTTAGGTTTCTATTTTTTATCAGTTTTATTTTTTTCTATTCTTTCGCTTTTTCTGTAGTAAAAGTGTTTAAAATTTTATTTTCTTTCCTTTCAAGCGTGTGTCCCAAAGTAGCAGGACATGTTTTTTTAATATTATCAGTTCAGTATTTGTTCATGGAGTTGAATAGAGATACCAAAAATATTTTGGTAATACCTTTTTAGAAAATAAAAATCGTAGAAATTCAAGTAAGGCTATCGGTAATTTATATTACTGAGAAAATTATTATTTTTTGATCAGATTTTTACGAGTCAGCCTATCACTTGAAACTTTAATAACCAAAATTTTGTTGCACCTTTACATTGATTCGCTAAGTATAAGAAGAAAAAAGGTGGATTCATTGAAAAATTGTTCAAATTGCGTGTACCTTCTATTTTTGTATATTAAAAAATTGAGATAGCACAAATTTCCCCTACGTCACAATTACCCCAGTTAACGTTACGAATTGTTTTCGAATACACCTCCCTTTCATTTACCAATTGAAAATTGTTGTCAATTTTTTCTGATTATAAAGCATGATTCTGAAATTTGTACGCCGCACCGTAGCGCATTAGTGCAAGTACGATGAGCTCGGGTAAGTGTAACCTAAGATTTCATTAGTTAACACCCTGCTGCACACCTGGAAATTTATGGCACGACTGCTTGTGTGGAAACACTACCACTGTTTTGGCATCTCGCAGACGACGATGCTGTATTCTTCCTCGGTAGAGGGTGCATATATTAATTAACTGACAGCATATAGCTCGACGCTCATTGTGTCAACGAAAAACAGCACAGTTGATTCAACCGAAAGTTATCCTCCTGAGCTCGACTCTCTAATCCTTATCAATTTCACTTACAGGGGAAAAAGGCGATTTCATGTCTCATCTTGAAGCATCATCGCACGGATTTGAGAGATCAAAGTTCACACGATTAATATCGCGAAAAGTATTTACATTCTCTAGATTTGAACAGTTTGAACCAGTGTTTATAAAGCGTGATGGCTGAAACAAATCGCGGTCTTATCGGCATCAGTATTTCAGATAACAACTTTTGCCTCGCATTCGCTGTATATTTCGCTCTTTCCTACTCGTATATATGTTTGCGGCATTCTCTTTCGCATGCACTCGAATAGAACAACCCGTCGGATCTGACGATTAAACTTTCGAAAACTGTTTGCATGAATAGAAACCGCAACGAATACATGTAGCGAAACGTTGAGTGCTGACAATTAACACTTCGCCCGTGGAATGAGCGATCGAGAAATTTGCGAAAACATATTTTTCCACGATCCTTCCAGCTCGTTATTTCTGTCCACCCGTGTGGCGGCGAATCGTTCCGCCAAACTCGGCCGGGGTTCTCTATCAAGATCCATCGGAACCCAGACACCATAAAGCCACCATAAAAATGTTTAATTTTCAGTTAATTACGCCTGCTTTTTCTTTTTTTTTTTTGTATATGCTTTCGTCGTGGCGTTGCGCGAAAATTTATTTTTGTCGCACTATCTGTGCGGAGTGGCTTAATTACCATTTTCCGCGGAAATGTAAAGCACTTGAGTCGCTGAAATTCCGGGATTCTCTGCGCGGCGAAACCGCCGCGCGCTACATGCAAAAGGAGAAATGTCGGGAAGTCGGTGGCCTCACCCTTTCTTGCACCGGCGACCCTTCATAAATCCGGTGGCCTATTGCTCTGCCCTTTTTCTCGCATTCCGCCTCTGTCTCGTACAATGGTAAATAAGCCGGCGGATTTTTAATTATGGATACTTTGCATTTCGAAATTCTCCTATCATGAAATTAGTTTGCTCTTGCTCGCGGTCTGTCCGCGATTGCGATGATATTATGCATCGACAAAAGTAATCAATGTTCGACTTAAAAGGTGGATTCACGCAGCGGCGGATGAGAGAGGCAAGGCGAGCTTTTCGATTGCGCGCTCCAACTGTCGACATTTTGTTGTGAAAACAAAGCTACATAAAGAAAGCAATCGAGGCTTTCGACAGTGAAGAAAGAAAGGAAGGAAGCGATGTGACCCTATCTATTCCCGGTTTCAATGTGTATGCGATACAGCGTTCGTAATTAAAAACGACGAAATAAAAGAGAGACCGACCAAAGGCAGACTCTCTTTTCATGTAGCCGCTCCAGGCGAGGTATCTGTATCTAAAATGAAGTGGGTGGTTGTACAGTATCCGCGCCTGTAATTAATCATCTCAGACGAACGGTTCTTCTTGTTTTCCTCAACGTCATTATTATTTTCGAGTTCATTTAAATCGATAAAAATTCGTGCATAAGTTATAAATCCTAAAGTGAGGAAGAAAATAAGCACCGAGTATTGGTTGTCCAATAACACACCCAATATTTTCATACATTTTATCAATTTAAACTTTTTCAACATTCAACTTTTTTCCATCATTTCTGAACTATAATTTATTTCCAAATTTAACAAAAGTAATATGAAGATAAACAATTTGTTCTCGTATTCCAACTCTTAAATTAATTTTGAAATTCGCAATTTTGTACAAAAAATATGGGATTATTTGATATTGTCGACACAATGGGTCTATGAGGGATGAGTTTACTTACTCCGATTTCTCTTATTCTAATGACGGGACTCTGAACGAAAATATAAAGTGTACAAAAGTACACAACAAAGTTTCAAAAATGTTAACATTATTCAGTTTCATGGCTCACGTTGGTTTACTTGCTTCAGCTCTTAGTTGTGCAACATAAAATTTATGGTCTCGTAGCCTGTACGCAGTAACTAGATACACATAAACTGCGGAGCTACGTGTAATTAGTATCGTGGAAAGTGTAAATCTTTATATCCGAATGGTGATCGTACGTTCTGATTGCATCTAAATGATTTCAAAAATGATAAAACACACTTTTGTGCGTTCCAATGAAATTGTACCAATTATAAAACCGCGTGCAATAATTCCGTACCATTATTATGTCGGCGATAGCAAAACAGTTCGCCTATCATTGCTTATTTCGTGTTGATTTGTGAATCAACAAAACTTTTCGCACGAATACAGAAAAAGAAGAAGAAAAGAAAGAAAAAGTTGCTGTGCGAGTTTATTCGGAGTTTCAAATCAAAATTGAATTCGATTGACGGTGGCGCTGTGGAAATTGTCGAATCAAACTCGGTCGAAGAATTATTGTCGCCGTTATGATAATCGAATATTGCTGATGTTAACGTACATATTTCCCGACGGTAGGTTTTTACGTGAAATATCTAATAATTGTGGCTGCAATAGCGAGTATAGAACGAGTTTAAACTACTTTCCCAGCAATAAAAGAGCAAGTGAGAGGGCGCGGGGATGCGTCGCTAGTCAAGCAGGTAACGTATCCAGTTAAAAGTTTTCACAAGCTCGATGGAAAGCGGAAAAGTTTCAACGATGGCGCAGTCCGAAGTAAACGATGAGGTGAGCAGAGTAGCCTTCGAAATTGTGCATTTGCTATTCATGGGCTTCAAGACTTTGGCAGCTTTAATATCCCGTCGTTCAGGAGGTTACTGTATCGACGCTTAAAAAAAACCTGCTCCACATTGCCCCCGCAGCAAGTTGCAGATTTTCGCTACCAAATCATTACCAACAGTTTTGCACGTAACAGCTTCGTGTTTACGAGGTGTTTATCGGAAAAAAATTGCATCTATTTGTCCAGCATGTGGCATGCACTTTACTGCACCTTTTTTTTTTCTTTTCGGTTTTTTTTTTAACTTTGCGCCTTCGTTAACGAAGACTGTTTGGAAACAGTGTATTAATTAAAACTGTCATAAAAACAGTCGAGCCGTTGAATCTCTCTTCATCCGAATCAGAGAATCACATAAATTTTCGAATTACCTTAAAAATATTACTCTGCGCGTGTGGAATGTGCAGCTTCGAATAGCGTCACTTCGTATTACGATGCACTTTCGCGGTGTATTACGGTACAGTGCACGAGCAGAATTATTTTGCATTTCAAATGTCGCTCTCATTGAATAATGATTCGAGATGATTAAGTTACAAAATTATTGTTATCATCATGACAAATGTTGAAAATTAATTGATAATTTCCGAACTTGATAAATGATTTAAAAACAGTTATAACATTATCAGTATAATTCGGGACAAAATTAACGAAATTTCATTTAAAAAGTAATTTACAATTATTTCAATTGCAAATGGATTATTAATTTTTCGCAAGTCGTTTTCCCCTTTCTGTATCATTTTTAGTTTCCAAGTGAGCTTCAAACCACGATCCATATTTGAATTCGAAACCTCGAAACAAACTCAAACCTCGCCGCCTAACGGTTTCTGTATTTTCTCCTCGGATATATAATCTCGTTAGACATTACTCTCAGTGAGTTTAATATTTTTTTTTTCACTTTTTCAGAACGACTGCTTTTTATAACTCCATGACTTTTGTCGTTTCATAAAGTCCACTTTTTTCATTAAGGTATAATCCTTATATTTCTTTCGAAATCCTTTTTACACACTAAACGTGATTTTTCTATATATGTACGCAACTCAAAAGTGTTCCAAGAAGCAACATTATTTAGTACATTTTTGAAGAGACATTTTTTATATTCAATTCCCAATTAGAGCACGTTTGAGATCAAAAATGATATTGCTTTTATATTGGAAAATAAATTTTCCCTTGTTGCAAAAAGATCGATCCGAAAATTCTAATCAATACAAGTGATGTTCGAGTATAATATTGCACATAAAAAGTAATTTCGCGGGCAAGGTTGGAAGCAGGTGACAAGCGTGAGGACAGGGGATGGGGGCGCAACCCTTGCTGCACATCAGCGACCTCCTCATACTTTCATTCTCCTTTCAGCCGAACGAACATGGCGTCATCTTCACTTCCCTCGTTTGCAGTGTCTTTTTCTTTTCTCGGGCGTCCCGCAGCAGTGTTGCTGGCAGATCCAGCAATTTGCAATTTAATGCCGCTTTTATTTTTATAATCGACCCGGATATGATTTTCTCTTCGTTCGTTTTTTTTTCTTTTTTTTTTTTTTTTTTTTTTCGAGACGCACCCTTCTTGAAAACTTTACACAGGGACATCTTTATGAAGGAACGACGAGATGGATACGCCTTTGAAGAGCGTGTCAATGTTACTTTAATTCCACATCAGTTAACCCCGTTGTTTCATTCGTATTTTTATACATTTAATAATGTTACTTTTTTAATTCGAGATCAAAAGCTTTCAAGGCGAGGGATAAATGAATCCCAAGCGTGTGCACGAGAGAGAGAAAAAAAAATTTATAATTCAATTTAATAACCAAAAAGGAAGGTTTTTTTTATGTTGCTCACATTTTTTAAAATTGTTATAATTCGTATAAAAATGAATTGAGAGAATTACAAAATGGGTACAGGAAAATGCAACTGAAGATGTTTGTAGCCCCGGCGCAAAATCTTGACGAAACGAAGCTTGAATTAACGTTCGAAATATGCGCGAAAATTTAATATGCAGTTGCAATCGACGGAAGTCCTCACGTCAAAGCAGAGCTGCTGGCACCTTGCCACCCTTGTAATGCCACGAAATATAACACTTCAGATGACAATGGCATCGCTGGGGGTGCGTCCTCTAGTGTGCGCGATTTCTTTTGCATATACTTGTTTGCTTTTTGTACATTGTAATTGAAACGAGGTATGGTTGGGAAACAATTTTCAAAACCGGCGCGCAATTGAGAGCACAAAAGATGCTTATGTAATATCGCATCACGGCTTCATTAAAATTCCGACAAATTGAAACATAAAATTACTAAACCGGAAATAGCAGTTGTACAGCGCGGATTTGAATTTTAAAGACAAAAAAAAGGTGACATTTTGTGACAATAAAAATAAATATTTTTAATAAAAAAAATCCTCGCATACAAAAATACGCGAAGAAATGAAGGCAGAGCGAAATGTCAGTGCAGAATGTATGGTAATTGAAATTTTTGGTCGAAAAAAAAGGCGAGTTCCGGCTATAAAACTTTTTAAAATATGCAATGAAAAAACATTAAAGCAAAGAGAATTCGAACATTTGTGATCGCGGTGCGAAAGAATTTGATTCGTGCGGGACGACAACGTAATGGAAGCACTCACTGTATTTTGCATTTCATCGATGCACTGACCCTAGCATTGTTTGTTCGTACAGGCGAAAATCAACTTGACGCGCGTTTTGGCTGTGATACGTGAATGATTTACGTACCAATCGGTAATGAAAGTTAATCCTATTTCTGGCATTTTTCACTCACCTGAAACAGAAACACAATTTTTGATCAATATGTTTGTGCGCACAAAAAACAGAGAGTACGGAGACTGTATAAATCGCACCGAATTCATCCAATTTTGCATTTTAATGATCCCCGACACGAAATTGTTTACCCCCTCCCCTACTCCCCGGCTCCCTGAAATCTGAGAACGCACATTTGAAATAAACCGTGACCATAATTGTGCGATCGCGAAACAAAATCTACAAAATGTTCTCGAGTAACAAAACTACGGAACATTACGCTGTAATTGATTGCAACGAATTTGCCCGAAAATGCGATGCTGAAATTTCAATAACGCGGAAATGGCTCATCGTTCTCTTCTTGTAAAAAACTAAAAAGAAAGCTCTCCAGTTTAATCTGCCGGTTGCATTTTTATAAACATCAAAATACTTTAGTCGTGTAGAGCTTTTTTTCCCAAGCTTGTTGGTCTAAATTGCGAATGAAAGTTGTTTTTTCATTGTTTTATTTCCGTTTTTCTTTTCAAGTGTAATAGAATACTTTAGCAGGTAAAGTCGAGTAGTCTGGTGGAGGGAGCTGAATGGACGATTAGTTAAAGTAAGTGGGTCTGCAATTCTGAACTTTTTCGAACACAGGAGTGGCCAGCTTGCTCTTTTGTGGAAGATGTATTGTCTGCCTGATGACGCGACTGAGAGAGCGAACTGTTGCGGCGAAGAAAGGGAGAATGGATGCGAGAAATTGTAAAGGGTATAAGCCAGAGAATGAACGCCTCGGGGAGACACAGCAGCACCTGTGAATTAACAAAAAGAGGCTTGCGGTGTGTCGCTTGGAACCATAACAGATCAGAGCTGACAATGACGAATGACACTTGCTAAAGTGCTGTCGACTTTTCTTGTCGCCTGTTACTGTCATAATCCTGTGTCTTGCCCTTTGACCCCTCGCTATTTTTCATCACACGCGAAGTGCAGCTCCTCCCGCCTGGCGCGTTATTAGGACAACCGAAAAACCAATCGCCGAAAACAACTCGGCTCGCGAAGCTTCAAATTTTCTAACCGAGTTGAACGCTCGCGTTGATATTACATTTTTGTGTCGCGGAGCGTGTTTCATGACAAAATATTTGGCGAGAGAGGAACGAGAGACGAAACAGACGAAAAAAAAAAATGAAGCCAGAGGCAATTTTCCGTCGTCCCCGAATATGTGAACAAGGTGAACGAGAAAAAGAAAACCGTCCCCTGGTTAGGGTTCCGGGTGATAGTTATTTCCAAGTGTCTCTCGGAGTTCGATGTTTGCTCAGCTTGATTCGCACTATTCCCGCTTTGGTGCTTTCGTCCGCAGATTGTCCTGTAGCAGAGAGATCCTGGCGCGCTCTCTCTAAACCCCTGCCGTTGCGCCTTTGGTCGCATTTCCATGCGTACATAGGTATAAGCATCGTGTACACACGTGACCGGGAAAGGAGACCTGCGTTTGAACAAGCTTTGTTCAGACACCCTCACGGGATTTCCAAGAACAATATTCACACAGGACGCAGAGGACTAAGGTCCAAAACTCGCTCTTTCCCAACTGAGATGTAGTTTTGCGGCTTTGCACTTACGATAAGTTCGACTCCGTTTCATAGGAGCGGTTTGAATTAATTATTTACGCCCGTTCGTTATAATTTATGCCGACCGGTCGACGATTATTTTCGAGCGGAAAAATTCATCAGTGGCAATAAAGATTAGAAGAAAGTAAAATCTCAACAATGTTAGGCAAACAAGGTATGCGGATAGAGTTTCGTGCCAAGGTGGTGTTTTTTTTTCTTTTAGTCAGGAAAGATAACGTAACGTTGCATGTGTCTGTCGAGAGAATAATTGCAATTGATTCTCGAGCTATTAGAGTATCATTTTTCAAGTCCTGATTCTTTTGTTCGTTTTGCAATGTATGTAAAAATACATAACTAAAAAGAAGGCAACACAAACACAAATTTGAACGACATTTGAATAAAGATAAGGGTATAACGATACATGCAGCGAAGCATTCTCTTGGGAGATGAGAGAAAAGTAGTCCCATCTCCTATCTCGCGAAAAGATTGGAATATTTCAGACCGAGGAAGAGAGGACTTTCTCCACAAAATCTACATTTCCTCTAGCCCAGACAATTAGTCTCTACAGAGTTTCAAAGAATAAACCTCTTCAAAACTTGAATTTTCTGTTTTTTTTCCTTTTTCTCTCTTTCTGTATCTTTCTTTTTCTCTCTCTAATTTTCGAAACTCCTTTTGGATGTTATTTTCAGCTGAGATATTTCTTCGAATAAAATCACTGTGGCGTTGATGATTCAATTATCGAAGTCTGAACTCAAAATATGCTCGGTAATTCAAGGCAGAAAGGACAAAGCGCGAAACGCGAAACAGAACAAAAAGACGTCGGACCCATTATAGAAAATGCACCGCGGAGTCAACAAGCGCGCAGGCGAGCAAGAAATAAAGCTTCCTTGTGCACGCAGTCGTCAAGGAGTTGAAATTGTAAAGTGTTGCTGCAAAGTTTCCACTCATCCTTTCGTGTGTCGTAACCACAGAGTCTTGCGCATCCCTTTGCGAGTACGAAAAGGAAGCCACGCGGCATAACTTTATCAAATTTCATTACCAACGCCGGATCTCCCGCGCCGCGAGGGCTCACTTTCCTCTCTCGGCGTATGGTACTTTCTTGCCAACCTTTGTCATCGTCCACATTGTGTCTCGGAGCGTTTCCACAACCGTCAACTGTGTTAATGGTCCCCGAAAAAAGAGGCCGATAAAATGTAAAAAAAAAAAAAAAGATAAAAAGAAAAATTAAACTTCCCGTTCGTCGAAAACCACGTGAATCAGATCGAATGAATATTCATAAAATCATTAGACAACGTTCTGATGAGGCAAAAAAAAAATAAAAAGTACAGCAGGAAGGAAGAAATCGTTAAACGCGGCTTAGGGCTTATTGATATTCATCGAGAGTAACCTGACAACGCGATTGACTAAGTATGCCACTGCCATCTCCGTTCTGCAATAATTACGGTCTACTGTGTTCTGACCTCTTTTTTTTCTCCTGCTGCTTACAACCAAAACGCCCCCTTTCTCTCTGTCATGCCTCACCGTTTGCTAACCACTGTTCCCGGATAATTCGTCGAATTGTTCCAACTGCGAGCACCCTTCTGTTTCCCCAAGACGACCCACGATTTTCCGGCCTCGCTTCTCTCTTTCTCTACTATTTCTCGTCGCATTGAGTTTACTCTACTTGATTAGGCCTCGCGACTAAAGATTACCACGCTCCGATGCGGACAGACTTCTTTTTTTACAGTCGTGGAACAAAAAATTAGACGACGCGATTCGGTGATGCGAATAAAGACCGGTTTTATATTTGAACTCCACCTAACCGGATCATTCATTATCAAACATAGCGCGGGTTATTTGCGTGGATCACGTGGAACGGAAAATTAGTCGCAAAATTTTAATGCCCGGAGTTACGAGGGTTCGGAGCTACGCTTTAAATTGAGAGATTGAGTAATTCTAATCAACAACTGTTTTACTACGAAATAAGCTTTTTTATAACCTCCCTTTTTATCGTCGCTGAGATGAAAGTTATATAATTATTTTTGTTTCAATTGAGGGCTTTTCGTGTGGACGTAAAAGAAAAAGGCGAGACAAAAAGGAGGTTCTAATTTGTTTCTGTATAATATTTGTTGAAATAATGATTGAAGTATTGACAAAAAGAGAAGGCGTGAATGGAAAGATGAAAATAGACGGAGAATGAATTGCGATTCGCTCTCCGATCTTGTTTCTTTGGCGCCCTTTCGCTGAACAGAATGCAGGGTTAAATCATAGGAGCGACCAATGGACTGGAATGGAAAATGAGGATAAAAGCAAGAAATTTTTCTGCTTCTATTCACTCGACCCTACTTATGTCAATAACTCCTCTGCTCTCGTTTGAATAAACCGCGTTTATCTAGTATCGCTTTCACGTGTCGATGTTTTTTTCACTCGCTCTTCTCAGATGCTTCTGTTATTCCTAGATTTTTTTTAACTTTTTTCCTCCTCGATATAGACTTATTTTTTCTGCCTATCCGTCAGAAGTTTAATCAACCATTTGAAAAGTTATATCCCTAAAGATAAAGTTATTGTTTTTATTTATATTATTTCTTTTTTATTAAAGTCAGTTGGGATAACTGTGACACGTGGGTAATATGTGACACTAGCGAACTTGGTTTCATACATTCATTGGAATCGATTTTTCCTCGTTTCTTAATTTTCTTACAAATCCTTAGAAATTTTTACTTTATTTTCATCATTATAAAACAATTATAAGTTTTATGGAATTGTCAATTTATTTGAATGTCACAATTACCCCCAACTACCCCTGCATTTTTTGTAATAAAAAGAATAATCATTTTTCCAAGCTGACATCTCACTTGATGATTATGTGGAACAAAACGAGGCATTATTTAGTCACAGTTCCTTTGGTAATTAGGATACGAAATTCGTGCAAACTCATTTGCTGAGACGCCAAGAGTTTGAAAGACGATTGACGTGATCTTTCATGCCCTCGAGGACTACCGAGTCCTCGCTCAAACTTTCGTCGATTTTGAGTTGCTATTGCTACCTTTCGCACAACTTTGACATGTTGACTAATGGCACGAAACTCATAGTTATGCTTTGGTTACGACCCAGTGATGTCACAGTCGATCCAAAATGATAAAATCAGACATGACACATACAATCTACGTGATTTATTTCGGCCTAGTAACCTTCAGCCGTTAAAAATTTTCGAAACAAAAGGCGACAAGGAGTTGGTCAAACTTTAATCTATGGCCGACGTTAATCTATTTTCGTTAGAGTCGAGCTAGAAAATATATCGTCACCGGTACGATCAAATCACTCGCCAACCGAGTCTCATTTGAATCCAAAATGCTCAGAAAATTGAAATTTGCGCAAAAGAAAATAAATCGGTTATTTTATTTAATCGGCTTTTTTTACTCACAGGTTGAAAATTATCAAATGAATTAAATCGATCGTGACCAAAGTTAAACTCTCTTAAGCGGAACTCTTAATGACACACTTCAGGTTAGTTGAACTTTGAAACCCTTCAATTTTGTTCCTATTGCCACTTTAGATTACTCCGTCAATTAGCGGTCATTTCTAAATGAAAGCAGTTTGGCCTAGTGTGTCTACCCAGCATCATTGACTTTGATCGCTCCTCGTAACTTTCAACGTCTTTATAAACATCTTCCCGTGACTAACCTATTGAATCAACAAAAATTGGAAACGCTTTTCGACGCCCCTTAAATGCTCAGCTATATAGTTCAAAAGTTTTTCCCTCTCATTCTTTCTCATTCTTTTTCACGCGGAAAAATATATTTTTGTAACAAATGTTTTCATTCGTTCGTTTGTTTTGTTTTCTTTTTTCGTTATAAAATACCGAATCTCTGTACAAGATTTTTGCAATCCCCAGCTGGAATTAATACTTTTTTTTCGAAAATTTATATTTATTCGTTCGGCCGTTTCGACGGAATTGTGTCTATTGTGCGGATGATATTCTAGAATTTGCTACCGTGCTCGTGGCAAGCAGATTCACGTAGACTGCGAAACAAGTTCAAGACAATGGCAGCACCATGCGTGATTGGTGAGAGTCTAATGTTATGAGAAAGCACATTCCCAGTCATAAAATGAAACGAGAAAGTGGAAATGAGAATATCGTGCGAAATGAAAAGTAGCAGCGCCATTTCCAAGATGGAAAAAGTTGACAGCATCTAATCGTAGATGATTCTATGAAAGGCTCTAACTCTTTCCATCTGCTCTTTACAAAAGAGTAACATTTTTAAAAAAATGACAAAGACTAAACTTGAAAACAAAAGATCATCAAACAATTGGAACAATTCATCACGAGATAAGTTTCTTTGTTTCAACATTTTTTCAAGAGCTGACGTTTGAAGCTTCATTTTGAAAACGAATCAGAGTTTTTTTTTTTTTTTTTTTTTTCAATGAAATTGTAGCTGTTATAATAATGCTCATTTTTTCAAAATGTAAAGTTTTCCCTTAATTGTTGCGCGGAATGTATTTTGAGTTTGAAAACATTAAGAGGAAGAAAATCATAGGTATAAATGAAATAGTAAATTTTTCCTGACATAAATCATCTCGCAGCACGTCTGTTGCACCCTACATGGGGGAAACGTTATTCGCGCAGGCGTGCATGGCTCACCGTTTGAAGTGCGACTGAACAGGTTCTGTAATCCGCGTGGCGAGAAGGAAAAGCACTTGAGCGTACCGCACACCACTTATTGATTTCACGATGACAGTGTTATGATTCTTTCGACACTCTCATGACTTTCGTTTCTCCCCACCTGACAGCTGGCAAACGAAGACGAGAAAAATGTTTGTGAAAAAAAACTAAACGGAAACAACCTTACTTAACTCGCCGTAAAATATCTTACGAAAACCTTCCAAAGATAATGTATGCTAAATCTCTAAACCCCATTGGATAGGTTACCCGAAAAAACACGAATTTTGTTTGTCGGGAGAGTTTCTGCAGACGTGAATCCCGGGGCTTTGGATTTCAAGCGTATTTTTTTGACGAAAGGATCAAGCGCGGAATGAATGAACTTTTTGAGTGGAAAAGCAGATGTGTGTACCAACAAAGAAAACTGCATGGAATCAGGCTAAATAAAACCCATCGGTCTAATCCAACATTTTTTATATCCATTTTTGTAGCGGAGATTTTCCGAGGGTTGGGTCTCCTTCGTACGGTTTTATATACGTTAATTTTGAAATGAAAACAATTAAATTAAAGGAATAAACAGCGAGCGTGAAATTAAAGAAAATGAAAAGAAGGCAAGGCAGAGGAATAAAAATGGAAGAACAAATAAAAGAGGAACGAGGATTGTGTGCGAATAAGAGGAGTTTTGTATGCGGGTACTTGCACACGAATGGATTGTCACAACAGTAGACACGCTAGACTAAACACTCGACTGTTCGTGACTACTGAGAGATGTTGCATTACTATTGGCGAATTAATATTGATTTTAATGCGATACCTCTCGTGCTCGGAGATCGCTGACGGATGGCAGCCATATGCGTCGAAACAATAACTAATTCTAATAACTATCAGAATTTAATTTCGGGATGAAAATACAAGACCGGAATTATGGCAACAACACACTCGGTATAATGCGACATAAATAGATTCGAAAGTAAAAGGGAATCAATCGTGCTACTACGTCAATGGACGTGATTGTATGGTGATGCACGATCATTTGTTATTATGCACACGTACATTAGATAATCATAATCAAAATATAAACTACACGGCGTTCAAAATTGAAAATTAACAGATTAATCCCACTCAACTTACTATTTTATTAGTCGTGACTAAAAAAATTTTCACGTTATATATGTATATTCTTAACACTATATCGTCAGGGTTTTATCCGAGTCTTCATACGAAATATCTTGCAGGTCTTGGCATAATTTTTATGAACTTGAAAAAAAAATATCCTTTGTACAGGAATTTTATTCTTGCCCCAATCCTTCATTTTGTGGAGTGAACGAAAAATTCAGGCAATTTGACAGAGTATGTGACGTTAGCTGAAATAACTTTGTTTCAAACACGACAAAGAGGTTAATGAATATTTAATTATAGAAAATTTTAATTAATAATAAATTAATGATTATTAAATTGTGCAAATTTGAAGTTTAATTTGTATAAATTTGAAAGTAGATACTATGTAAACGAAAATTCAAACGCAACAAAATTGTTATCAACAATTTTAATGAACAGAGGTTTCAATTGGAATTTATACTTGAATGCATTTTTATTCGAACAGTTATTTAACCTTCATTAATTTTTCCTCAGTAAATTCATGTGACTTGGATATTGGAATCATATTTAAACACTAATTCAATTGACCCTGCTACGCCATGGCAATAAAGTACTCGAAAGGTTAATTGAAATTATTAGTTTTGTGGCGGTCGGCTGGACAAAAAAAACGCGAAGCAGTCATGTTACGTAAATTATGGACGCGTTGCACTATCGCGGACCAAGTATTAATTAAATTTATGCAATTAACGCTGTGCGTAATTATTTCATATTTAGCGTAGGCACTCGTGCAAATTCGCTCGAATTATTTGCACTGTTGTGAATGTTGTTCCGCGTCACAATCGCCATGGCGTCCACCGGCATAATCAATTTGTTACAACAATCGCGGCAACGGTTCGAGCAGAAAGCACGAAGAGCGTCAGATTTAAAGTTTCACGTTTGGGGAATGCAAAACTGAATAACAGTCATGAAATTTCGTCTAGTCGCTGAGGTGTGCCTTAAACTCGTTTGAGATTGTAGAAACACGAAAATCCTTTGGAAATCGAGTAATGGAAATCGCGTCGAGGCAACTGAAGCATCGAATGACGCTAGCAGGCAGAGAGATATTCACAGAAGAATTCTAGAATCCGAAGGATAATCCCCAACGGAGCTTTCGTTTTCGAGTGTGACAAACAACAACAAAAAAATACGCCCGAGCAACCTCGTTTGTCCTTAATAAACGCCATAAATAAAACGTTATTATTTACAAACGTAATCTCGCAGCTTTATCTTCCTTCTGCTTTATTTCTTAAATACTCTGAATAATGCTGTTCAACTGTGAAAAAGAAGCACTTTCGGATGATACCTTATGTTTTATTTCTTACAGGAATGTAGTTCAACGGTTTTTAAAGATGAAATTGTTGGGGGGAAAAAAAAAGAAGATGAACGGATGGAAAGAAAAAGAAACCATTCCGCGAGGATTCTTTAAAAGTTGTACTACAATGTATTTCGATATCTTTAAGTTATTCAAGGATTGAAAGTCGGGAAAGTCTTCTTAACTTCTGCGAAAGTATCATGTGTATCGCGATCTTATATTATCATTCATAAATTCACTTGAATTCGCCATGAACCGCATTTTCCTTGTTTCATCGTGGGAAGTAAGAGAAAACATGAGGAAATGGATAAAGAACGAAACGAGAGCGAGCCGGGGAGAGAAAACCTAAATAGCTCAGACCCCCGCTACATCGCGACTGGCGGCAAAAAAAGGCCGCGCGGCGAGTCGGCAGAAAAACGTACTACTTTTATCCGAGTTTGTGCTTTTCTTTTCCTTCTGTTTCGTGTCCTCCTGGTTTTCATCTTGCCGCAAACCTTCTCGTCTTGACTGTCGGAACGATTTGTGCTCCTCATTCGTTTCAGAACCGCCCTTTTATTTCAGGTCGATGTACTTTCCCCTCGTAACACTTATTTCGCCTTCCAAGGCAAAGATAAAAGAAAAGCGTTAACCCCATGGATGAATAATATTTATTTGATACCAACGGGCCTGATTGTCTCTACAATTTTATTCATCCTCCTTTCTTTTCACAGCCTTAATGGAGTTTTGGAGCGAAACTGTTCCGCTGCTTGGGACAACTGGCAACTTAAATTACGAAACGTTTTTCAATCAAAAGTTCCATAATGAAAAGAGAAAAAAATTATCAAAGATAAAGTGAAGGCCAATATTGCATTAGCAAAGCCGACCAACAGTTAACTGACAATTTTAACAATTTTTAACTTCGTAAGTTATAGAGGCTCGTCTACCCACGGCCCGCGGCATCCAGTGCGGATGTCAGTTCTGAAACCGCTTTCCCAGTGGCCAGAGGCTCTGCGAACTTCGCAATATGTAATTAGAAGGATAGTTAAAGTTTTTAAATCGATAGGCAAGGGGCAAGCGAGATTTGAACCGAATATCCAAGTACACTCAACTTGAAGATATAAGGTCTCAAAACCTTTCTTTTTTTAACCTTCTAGTTAGTTTTCTTACATTCAGAGAGATCTCAAGATCCCAACTTTGGCCCTTGTTTAAACAGTGAATAAATTTCCAAATTCACCTCAGACCAACTCGAAAATGGTTCGGCTTCGAACGGAACCGTAAATTTGTCAGCCGTAAGATCGAACGATATTGCAACCCGGCCATTAATCGTTAGCATTGGCGATGCTCTGTGTTTCTCTTTTTTTTTTTTTTTCTTTTTTATAGTTGCTACGGCCTATCAACATCTGTTCGCTTGGTTACGCTATTTGCATATTACCACCGAGCGGATTTTCAGGATACCGCTTCTTTTTGGACGTCAAAGGGAGCCGTCCTATTGAGCTGATAAAAGTTTCAATACACCTCGACGGTAGATGATATGTGATATGCATTGAAGTAGAGAATATACACTTGATGAACGAATTCGTTTGTTTCATTAAATAATGCACACGGCTCATAAACTTTTGTTTCAATGATTGGTGATCAAAGAATATATGCACGCAAGCGTCATTGAGTTACAACTAAATTTCAATTTCAAATTCAACATTCAAAAGAATAGCCTTTCAAAAATTTAATTTTCCAAATTAATTTTTCAATAAGAAAGGAAAACTGAATTAAATAATCTAATAAATTTTCATGTTAACTTCACATTTGATTTAAATTAATATAATTACTCAACCGTTAACTTAATTCAATTTCAGTTTTTGCATTTCGTCTTTTTGTTATGATTGATTTATATAAAGTAAAGATGGTCTTTCGATTTGGATGACTAAAAGTCATCCTTTATGTGTAATTTTTTGAGGGTTTTATTTAAAAAATGCACTACTAATCCAATAAGCCTTTATTTTTTGCTAATTTTCTTTTGTATTAGAATTTTTGTATCTAATGCATCGTAGAATGTTGAAATTCTTTTTTCGTATCTTCCACAACCGTTAAGATAATTTGGTCGTAGTAATTGATTCAGGCAATCTAGGTGGAACTCGATATTATACACACGGGAATTCGTACGGATATGGTTCTCAATTTGAATCTCGACCGCAACGGAGAGGTTAAAATCCGGACTTTTCGAAAAATAATATGACTTGCTAATGGGCTATATATTCATAAGCGGTTACTACAGAACTCATCTCTTTTTATTGTCTTCTATAACCGGCGCATTACCGTTGGAACAACGCGTGGTTTAATTTGCAATAAATTAAAATTTACTGCTTGCTTACAACTCTGTGATCAACGCCCCTTGGGCGCTTCGCATTCTACTTTGCCGAATTCCGAGTCATTCTCACGGTATAATTGTTACTACACCGCCATTTCACGAAACAAAAACACAACTCTCCACTGCTTATCTCTGCCTAGATCGCGTTTACGTCAACACACAGTTTGCCCGTCGAAACAAAACTGAATCGAGAAAAAAGAAAAACAGTATGAAAATTTTTCGCCCAAGATTAAATTACGATTCGATAATTCGCTGCCAACTACGCCAATCGTGGGAATAAATTTGCAAGTGGAAGATCTAGACTGGTTGGACCAGCCCCAGGCCAGAGAGTGACGATGGGTGGAAAAAAAAGTCTTGAAACAAAGAGCGACAGAGCGAAACAAGGAGGGGCACACCGTCGGAGGTCTTTTCTCTCCGCGCGGCAATTTATTTCTTTGAGACGGACAAATGTTGAAGAGAAAGAAGCGACGAGCGGGGGCGGAGAGTGTTAGGCGGGATGCAATGCCTAATAATGTAAGCTCTGGATAAATGAATGGACGACGAAGAATGAGCAAAAGAAAAGGGTGGCAGAGAAGCAACGAACAGTCGGCCAAGGTGGCGACAGAGAGAGGTTCTGAGGGATGGTCCTTAAAAGTTGCAGAAGAGCCTCTTTTTCCGCCTGTGTCCCCCGCCGCCGCGCGCTTGTTCTTTTCCACGCCGCCAGTCAGTGAGAGTTGTTATCTAATTTTACTCTCAACGCTTCTTCGATTTATTCGCTAACTTCTCGGCGCATTACAATATGCTGCCGGATCGCCCCGCTTCGGAGTCCCTCTCGGCGTCTCTCCAATTTCTCATTCTTCTCTCGCTCTCTCGTCATGCTGAATTTATTATTTTTCATATTTTTCAACTTCGAGTGTTAATTTAAACAATGACAAAAGGGCAGACGAAAAAAAAAGAAGAAAAAGAAGTCGCGGATGAAAATTATACAACCGGCAAGATGATAATAATAATCAGACTCATGCGCGAAATAGTTAATTTCAGCGATCTTACATCGGAGTTACTTTCGGAATTGAATATTTTAACGGACGGTAATGCAAAAATAATGCTCGAACGTATGAATGACGTCACATTAGTAATGCGCCGTTAGGCAGTAAAGTTTTGAAGGCAACTGTGTTGTCGTACCCCGGTGTATCGTTATCTCATTATTTATACCGTCAGACGATGGGGCAACGGACTGGAAAAAAGAGTCACCGACGAGGCATGATAATACCTTGTCTGCAGGTAAATAGTTAATCCGAAGATAATCTTTTATTTGCGTTAATGCGGGAGTGCGAGAAAAAATAAACGAGGGAAATAAAAAAGGATGAGTGTTATTCATTCGACATGCTCCATTTTGTTTGAGCGCCAAATGTTGCTCAAATAGACGCTGTATACCGTTGTGAATTCCACTGCCGAACTGGACTAGATAAACATGCTCGTGGACCAGTCTAGCGGACAGTTGACTAACGCGCGCTGAATGACAACACCCATTGTCTGCCAAGACGGGTCACAAATGAAAACCAACACGAGACAGGGAGCATTTTACAATTCGTCCAGTTACATTAAACATAAGGGACATGTGTTTACGTGTCCCCGGGCTCAATTCCAGACGAGACGCTCCTCACTGTGATGCCATTTTTTTTTCTTATCTTACCTGAAAATTTCGCTCTACCCTTCCCCTCGACTCGAATCCTATTTGACGACCTCATAAACTTTTATTTTTCACTTAGCTGGCTTTACGAGCACTTAACTCGAACGTATTCTCAGCTATTATATTCTCTCCTCGCTCCTCGGATAGTATATTTATAGAAAATTTCAATTATTCAAATGAGCACTCGAAACATTTTCAAACGCCCGACATGAGAACGGGGGGGGGGGCAAAACAAAAACATGCAGCGTGGAGGGAAGATAAAAAACCACACGAAACTGATGGACGAAACTCAATTATTATGAAAACAGAATGACAGACGGAGCAGGAAAAACGGCGTAACAGGATCAAATATGGGGTCTCCGGGTTTGTCGCTGTGTAAATTTGAGCACACACGAGCGCGCGTGTGTGCCCTCTCACGAGGCTATCAGAACGCAACGGGGAATTCTCTGTACGGCCGAGTGTAGTCGCGCGGTTTTGCGGAGAGCCGCAGGCAGCCTGGGCCTGACGGTTCTGGAATAATCATTTGCAGCGTCGAAACTCGGCGTGCAATTTGTGTCAATTTTGTAAGGCTCCTTTTGTCTCGATTTCGTTCGTCAAAAGATGGCGCGCAAACCAAAGAGAATATACAATGGACGAACAAAAATCTATCGTCTCGGTGTGACTGTGACTAGCCTCATCCCTGAACGAGTTATTGATTTCGGACGAGAGTAATGTTTCCTCATCAATGATAGGCGTTACGGATAAATCATTCGCGAAAGTGGACCGAGCATGCCTGACGCCTTACAGCCAAGCGTAACCGACGACAACAAATTAGCTTGTCGCTTTGATTCTCCGCAAACCAGACTGTCGGCCAGGATTGATTCGGAACGATCACTGACGAGCTTTTATGTTTCCGACCTGGCCAGGGCTAGATATTTATCGATACATTAATCGACGCTTATCATGATACATTGGCTTGCAGGCTGAAGGTCCATGTTCTGCGACCCCGAGTTGGCTGGTGAAATGCAAAATTTATGCCTGGAGTAACAAAAAAGGGAATTTGAAAAAAAAAATGAAAAAAGTATGCCTGACCCGTAGATGAATTGCAAAATTAAAGAAAAATCGTATGAAAATGATTGCAACGAAGCAAGAGGTGACGCGCATTTGTATTCCAGTCAGTGAGGGGGGTTGGGCACAAAAAATGTAACAGAAATTAAAACATAAATGATACTTATGTATCTCACATGTGTTCCAGTTTCAGTAGCGCACCACAGAAGCATTTTAATCAGCATTAAACAAATGTTTATGTCCGCTAGGAGAACATCTGTAGCGGGTGAAAAAAAAGCGAGCCTGAGATTAGATAATAATTAGCAGCGGAGGGACGAGCGACAAAGCTCTGAAGTTATGTAAATTTAAAATTGCTGAATATTATTTGAATAGACTTTTTCTATTTGACAAAAAAGGGGGGTTTAAGAAGTAGAATATAGGGGATGAGAGACGAAATGAGTTGGCAGAAAAATCAAAAGCGGAATATACTTTGATCACCTTTCGGCAATAAGACACAAACGATTTCGACCGATGAGCGCATCTTTTGAATAGCACAAAGCCCCCAACAGGGTACGGGGCAATCACTGTTTCCCAATAATTGAGTGGTGACTCTTGATCTCACTGGACCGATTACGCATCGACACAACGCGATCCAACTCGGAGCATGAGCACAATTGAACCCGACCCTTTGGAACTCTTTTCTCTTTACATCGTCACGAAATTCGTACAATCGCAATCATAAAAGAGCTGCTCAAGAGCCCCCTGATCGACCGTTTAACCTCTCATTTTAACGGTAGAAAATTGATGGTAAAATCGGACAATTAGAGTTCAACTGTTTGCCGACGTGATGAACTATGATCGACATTATAAAAATAATCAGGAATAATCAACATTAACCGAACATTACAGAACACCACTGAACAAAAAAATATAATGCTCACGGATTCAAGCGACTAAATTTGAAATCCATGTTTTATTTCTCTCTCTCTCTCTTTTTTCACGTATTCCAAAATTGATCCTTGTCTATAGTATTCACAACAACTTTTCTCTATTCCTCTTTGCTTCCCATTTGCTCGCATATTACCATACACACCACTGTACTCCATGCCATAGCAAATTATTTGCTCCGCCGGAGCATGAATTCCAAGCGTAATTACATTTTCTCTGATATTCAATTAGTATTACCTGTACAATCTAGCTTTTTGAATATATTTAATGAAAAACTCAAAGCAAAAAATCCTTGCGAGCACTTAACTCGAACGTATTCTCAGCTATTCAGTGAATTCAAGAATTCATATATTCGGGACAGTGATCCCCGTTAGTTGAAAATTGTTATACATTTTTTTAAAGTTTTTTCGAATATGGTTTGTGTTGCAAACTGTCCTTAAATTTTGAAATTGAGTTGCCGTCTCGCTGTCGCCAAATTCAGTTTCGGGGTTTTGTCAAAAGGTGTTGGCAAAAAATTTCATGTTGTAACATGCGAAATTGGTAAGTCATTTACCCAATGGGATTGCAGTAACCTCGATAACGACCAGTCGCCAACTTGGCAAAGTGGAAACTTATAATCACACCAACTAGTCTATTTATAGTTGAACAAATTTAATGCAATTAAACTGAGGAAAGTGAGACGGAGGATGATCTTTAGCAAGTTCAAGAATAGCAATGAATCGTCGGATCTTTAACCGTTAAGGTGCACGGTTTATCTTTGTGTCATTTAAATACAAAACAGCGACGGAAACGGGGGTTGGGTACAGCAACCCATATCGACAAGCAGAAGCCAGTTGCTCCGTTTGGATTAACAATTGTAGCTTTGTCTTAACCGTTTGTTCTACGTCGCTTGCCAACGAACTTCCCTAAGCTCCAATTTTTGATTGAACGAATAACATTTACCATTTGGGATAATTGGCCGCGACAAGTGCTTTGTAATTATTGGCCATTTCATGGTGTGCCGCATCGCGACGTAAGCTCAACTATTCAGCTGCACAAAATTTCCCTCTCAACACTAATGAAATCCGAAGGACAACGAGCAATTTCTGAATGTGACTTACTGGCCAAGGCTTAAACTAACCGAGCCAGACTTCAGCCCCAAGAAAGCTGCTCAAGTTTCCTAAGCTTCCGGCTTAGCGAAAAATTGTAAAATGTTGCAAGTTATGAAATATAAATTACTTGAAATAAAATGCAAATTTGAACCCTTTTTTTACAGCACCTTACACCACTGCAACATTGAAAATTCATTTTATTTCATTGACTAATTATTTTATAGTTTATTATAAATGTTTTTGATTTTACCATTGTTTAATTTCGATAAATGCTTTTAAGGACACTGAATTGTAATCTCAAGAAATTATAACTGTTTCTTGACAAAAGCAACTGAGCACACACGTCTCATCAAATAAGGGTTTACAAATAAAAACACTGTATTTCGACTTAAAGTCGCGGAGGAAAATTTACAAAAAACCCCGTAGATGTTTATTAGTCACTGTTTTCGTACAAGTCCTTTTTTCACGACACGATCTTTACTCTTAGGTTCTTTCTTCCGAAGTGATGCGACTAGGCCGATCCTCGGACCCACTAGTCCTCCGAAAAGAATAATACATTTAAAAGTAATAAAATATTTTCGTCTTAAATTCTAGTACGACTCATGTTGAACATATGGCGTTTTTGAATGGACAAACCGTCGTCCTCTATCTGATACTTATAAAACAAACTCTTTTCAAGGCAAGAAAAGATAAAGAGAATAAAACTAAGTTTTCTAAAAATTAGTCTCAGTTCGAGGGTATATTTCGATAAGACTTTTCATTTCTATAGAGGCGAGTTCTCATGTTTGAATTTTATGACTTTCAGCTGTGGATTCGAATTGTTTATGTTTTATTTAATTTTTTTTGTAATTATTTTTTTGACATATATTTTTATTCCCGAGACAGAAGAAAGAAGAGAAAGGTCTTTGCCGAAACAACCATCATCTGGCCAAGTTCTTTTAAATGAAAATTTTGTTTGACAGTTTTTACAACAGAAAGTTATCTGACATTTAACCAATGAAGATTAATACGAAGATCAAAATGCAAAATTTATAAGACAAAATATACTCAATCATGAAAGAAGCCATGCATATACGAATTTTTAATTCGGTAAAAAATAATACAAACAAGTATTAGTGAAATTGCTGTTTTTTTTCAGCGAATTACATTTGCGTTGCCTGCCCTACTTGATTCATATAGGTCAGTAGTTTCGAAAGAGAAGAACCGTTTTAACTTTTGTGTTCCAGTTTTCAACCTCGCCATTTTTGTTTGCTTGTTGGGTTATAAGGGGGGAAAGAAATGGACGACTTGTGGGTAACGGGTGATGGGCCTGGCATGCGTAAGTGATGCATGGATGTTGTACATGTGTACGCAACGAGCGAGCAGCAACTTTGAAGGCATCTGATGCGCGTGCCTGTTCCTCTACACGTGATTGTGTCGCACACGGTCGAGCTAACTTATCTAATTCCGCGCTTGTGATCGTACGTCACGATCAACCATTTACCCAGATAACGATACGACAACGCCTCTAATTTAACGGCAATTGTCTAACTCTCGCCCTGTATTGTCAGACTTGTA
This sequence comes from Trissolcus japonicus, assembly GCA_030522925.1. Taxonomy (NCBI): domain Eukaryota; kingdom Metazoa; phylum Arthropoda; class Insecta; order Hymenoptera; family Scelionidae; genus Trissolcus; species Trissolcus japonicus. The sequence continues at coordinate 14,904 of JAPYZS010000129.1, read as the reverse complement.
CTTTCCGATTTCGCAAATTCCTTCTTTTTTTTCCTATGATTATTAAACAATGAAAATTTGACTTGGAAATTAATGTTTGATAATGCGAGACATTTGCACAACAGTGTACGAGATAAACATTACACATGACATGTTAACAAAGCGGGGCTGCATTTATTTTGCGAAAAACGGAAGAAAGCAGAAAGTAAAAAGGCTATAATATCCATTTATTCATTATACTTTATGAATAAATGCATAGGCCAATATGATGTATCCGTGCAGGCGAAATTTATGTAACGCTTTCGTTCATGTAACATCTCTGATCATCGAAAAAGCAGCTATCCACCCTCGACATCCTATTTATATCTCAGTTAAAGAGCAATTTAATACAATTTACGATCAAAATGCCTTGAGCCATTTTGGAACAAATTCTTACTGATGGTCAATTGAATTGAAGAGCACTTAATAATCCCGGTAGAATTGTAATTACAAATTTGTTCGTAACAAATCACGAACGTGCCAAAGTTGTAAGAAATGTTACTCAACCAGACAAAAAAATGTTGTTCTTGTTAATTATTGTGATGTTGGATTGACAGCGAATTTTCAGTTCAAAAAGTTGAAAAAAAATAGTCAAGTCACGGAATTTGTTAAAGAAGCGCAGAAGGTAGCCAGATAGAATAGACGTGTACAATGTTTTGGTACGTTAAACGGCACGGTTCATAAAATTTGCGACACATTTACCAAGTTGAAATGGTCTAGAATGGACAATTTAATTTTTTTTGTTACTCTTATTTGTTTGGCTCCAGGAGCCCTGGGTAGTAACGTGAAAATTTTGTTTCACGTGAAAATGTATATTCGCAAAAACATGAAATAACCGTCGATATTGAATTTTGTCGAGGCAACGGTCGTGAGAAGGACATTTGAAATATTTGGAAAACGCAAGCGTCTCTTTAGCAATTCCGTTTCTGTCGAGTGAGATTTTCAACATTATTTTGCGACGTCGGCCGGTAGTTTGGAGTAAGACTGCAATTTGCATACGTATGTATGTCCATCAAATAATGGTTATCCTGATCACGTCTTGGAACTGAATATCCGATCGTGTCGACGAATCGTGTCTTTCGAGTCGAAACATCGTAAAGTGTGAGCCCGACTGTTATTGCGAATAAGCAAAATCGTCTCTACTAACAACGGCTCTAGAGCGGTATCACGCAGTTGGATAATTTCCCTATAGGATTCAGATCTGCTAGGCCAAACATGACTTTTAAATCTAAAAAGACCAACCCTCTTACAGAACATTTATTGATGGGATCACGTACCGAATGGGATCGTTTCGTACAATCTTATGATTCGTCTTATAATCGAACGATCATTCTAACACGGATGTTATACTTTATGCCCAGACAACTATATTCCCCGAAATCTCAACTTATTACAAAACCACATCGCAAATTCAATAACTGTCCGCCAAATTAAAAACAATCGATCAAGTTTGTAATTTTTCAACTGAATAACTCTTCATTCTTTTAAATGAATCCGTATTTTATTTTAAAAAGTGAAGTTTTAAATTTACTTCATTCAATAAAATGAAGACTGACATTTTTTTGTTCGACAATTTTTTTCAATGAAACTGTCAAGTGTATGATGGGATTCAAAACCTGAAATTATATTTCACTCTAAATGTTCGATTAAAAATTTATAAATACGTTGAAAAAGTTATTCAGTAAACCAATGAATCAAAACAAAATGGAAAAAAATTTAAGTTAACTCTTAAAAAAAAATTGCTGTCAGTTTTAAGTTTGAGAGTTGCAATAAACTTTTTTAATTGTTTGCCAACGATCTTTTGTTTCACTTCAAATGAATTCAACAGTTTCATCTGTCGTAATATTTCAATTGTAAATATATTTACAATGAATGTGATATATCGAATACATTAAATTCAATTTATCGAATACATTGAATTCCATATATTGAATTCAATGTATTCGATTATTTGACTGACATAACTTTGTTGGGTTAAGACGGGCCGAAATATCAAACTGTTAATTTAGATGTTCCAATAGAATAACGTTGACTTGACCCAGGTAATGACCATACATACGACATATATGCAGTCATATATGTTTGTCAAATTTGTCACATACATTTTTTCAAGGAAATTTTGAATCGTTTTTAATTTTGATTTCCGTACATTCAAATCATCTTACGTTTACAGAGCGATTTTCGAATTCATGAAAAATATTGTTTCTCTTTGTAGATTGAAATAATAAATTGACGGAAGGGTCCGGGCTGATTCAATAAATTGTCTCTACAGAAGCGTATAGTATTCACGGAACAATTGTAATAAATGTTCATACAAAGCATTTGAGTAAATATGTGGAGTATTTTAGCGGAGCACACGCAGGAAGCGTAGCAAAGAGATTAATACAATTCAGCAGTGGAACTGATGTTGTTTGGTGTGTCTCAAAAAGTACGGTGTGTTACCTAAAGCAAGCTTCAACCAAAAGTGTGTTCTGTTTGAACGTTTTATAGAAAACCCGGAGAAACCTCTCGACATACTCGTATCAATTTTCTCAATTCGCAAATACATTTCGGAGAGTACTTTTTGAAGCCAAAAGAAATATCCAAATTGGAAGTGGCGAAATTATATATATAAAAAAAGTAATAATGATAATAAAAACGAGAATCCAATTCAGATAAGTTGAAATAACGCCGGGTGGATTAGAGAGGAGGAAAAAAAGTAATCGCCCGAGTTCAATGAATATGATCGCAGAAATTCAACGGTGGATGTTATAATAATACATATTGTTTCAGTGGTAGAGACGGCCGAATGGTCATCCGTAGGGCGTCGCTTTAAAAACACAAGAGAAAACAGGCTCCGACTTACTGACCAAACTGCTGCAAAAATAACAGCCTCTAGCAATCATGTTGTTTTAACGTTAACGATGTTTCGTCGGGACAGTTTCGGTTACCGCTTTTTTTTACACGCCCCAAAAGATATATCTTTCTCCGCACATACTTTACTTGAAAACATTACGGTTTCAAAGTCAGACAAAAAAGTCGGCTTTCCTTTGCAACGGCAACTTTGTAGCCCAACGTATTATTTTTCTAAGTTTGTTAGGGTTTGACAAATAATATGTGGGAGACGTTGGAGGATTTTTGGATAAGCCGATACTTGTCTCGAGGTATAAGTTGTTTATGAATAAGCCAAGCAGAGACAACCCAGAAAAAGATCAGGCAGAATGATTTTGAAACACGTACGATCAAACTGCCGGCTGTTAACAATCTGACAGTTTGGCATACTGCCGCGGAAATGCATTCTCCTTATCCAAGCGGCGATCAAGCGTGCACTCACTCGTGCGTACGGAAATGCTCACTAGTCCGTTCGGATATAAGGTAGCTTAATGCATCGTTGAATCGGTCGAATTGTTCCGATATGCATACAACTATGAATCGACCCGCCTCCTCTCTCACGCCTTCCAATAACTTTGTAACCGTTACACTTTTCTCCATGCACGGGATTAAACAAAGATGAGATGCGAGATGAAATACGTCTAGACACCACAATAACATCCCCCCATATGAATTTTTACAACCCTCCATCCCTGGCGTTAACTGTCTCATTCTTTCGTTCCTTCTCCTTGGCAATAAAAAAAATAGCGATAAAAAATTTTCTTTCTCTCTGACTCTCTTTCTCCCTCCTTCTTTTTTTTCAGCAAATTAAACAACACTGTTCTTGTGCTCTCATACGAGGATTAACTTGCAGCTTAATTCAGCCTTACTCCAAACTGAATGTTGACCGAGATGATTTTAATATCCCGACGACTGGTGAAAAGTCACATAAATCAAATAATAATTAGGGAAAAAGTTGACGAGGGTTTGGCACAAACGTGCGTTACTCGCGGCGAGGACATGCGCACTGTCAGCAGGCGCAGCTTTTTTGGCAGTGGCCAGACGCCGGGTTGGTTTCAAAGTTGCGAATTAAAAATACAAAGAAGAACAAGGGCTCGGCTGAGAGCTGAGGTCTCGCACCGACTATATGGAGACCGTTCGGGGACGGGAGGAGGGAACGCGCAACGTTCATTCTGACGTCGCGCGGAGCGAGAGCGGAACTGAGACAAAGGGTGCTGTTAAAACAATGGCTTGTAATCTCAAGCCCTTAGAATAGCACTGTCCCGCGTTACCCTTGCCCTGTGTCATGTGGAATTTCAACCCCTGCGTACAAGACTGTTAGATCTGAACGAGCACAATGAGCTGCTTAGGGCGAATCAATTTTTACCTACTTTGACAATTTTGGTTTTGTCGGTTATCAGATGTCGGCTTTTTGGGCGCCACGTTTTGGACAGGTTCATTGATCGTCCATCGAGATGACGGCAGTCAACAATGTGTACGATAGCCAGCCTAATCAAACACGGTCTGTAATAGGGCGGATGTATCATGAAATTTCCATGCAGGCGAGTCATTAAGATGAAAGGAATCAACGGACAAAGTGATGCATAACTCCCGTCGGTCGATCAGTCAGTTTGTATTTCACGGTAGATATGACGTTATCTTGTAGGTACACGTCTCCGACAAAGCCCACGCGTTGTGCCCGCTATCTACTTCGAGTTCGAGTCCCTGCCCCAATCTGCGTCGGTATTAATTACGGTACTCATTAAGATATCCGGCGATTCGAGTCAAATGGGCACGCTGCGCGCGACATGCATATACAAATCGAGGGTACGCGCTGGCCGGGCAGCGACGAGCCCTACAACAATACCACTCAGCACGCCAAATCCTAGACGTTACAATAGTATTAATTTAGCAGGAGCGTCATTTTCGTTAATTAATTGATAGATTGTCAAGTGAGATAGACGGCTGCAACCGCAATCCGCTTCTGTCACGTTGACTGCGTCCACGTGGCAATAGAGAATTATGTGTAGCTCTCGAATCGCCGCGCGTAATCACTGCGGGATTAATACAAATCGACAGATCCTAGTAAATGCTCCCTCGCTCGCTCTCTCTCTCTCTCTCTCCCCCTCCCCCCTGCTTACATTTCTGTTTCCGTTTTGTCTCTATACAAAATCATCATTCATTCAGTAACGGGAGATTGAATCCGATGCTCCAATCGACGATAACGTCCTCAAGATAAGAGATTATTTTCCCTGCGATAACAATAATCAACGTAAACCCGACAGACTCACTTCGTTCCCCAACTGTGTACTGTTGGGCGCTGCGCACGAATCTCGGCGAAATATAGAACGAAGCGGATTATCAAAAACAGTTATTTACAGCTCTCAGGACAGACCGGATTTCATAGTTTAACAACGTTGACAACAACAATCTTCTTAAGGTGGGACATGCAATTTCGTAAAATAGTCAGACGTTTTTGGAATTTTTAATACTAAATCTACTAATGCAAATGCTTCTGTAGCTAAAATTTTAAAAAAGTTGACTATCTCTATGCTACATCTAAGGTAATAGATGTAGCTCATGTATATTTATTCATAAATATATATGGATAAATACGTGTCATACATTTTTACAATAGTTTGAAATGAAATATTTCGAATGCGAATTTGTTAAACATCTTCATACTTGGAAAAATTCTGACATTTCAGAAAAAAAAAAATTTTTAACCTGCAAATTTGCCATAAAATTTAACCTGCATTTTAGTCATAAAATGTTAAAATTAGTCATAAAGTGTTAAAATTAGTCATAAAGTGTTAAAATTAGTCATAAAATGTTAAAGTTAATATAATTATCATTTGCAATTTTTACTATACCGCATGCATGCCCCATCTTAAGGGGAAGTGCCATCGTAAAATGATGTAAAATTGAGCTTTATCAACTCATATTAAAGGGACCAATCAGTAAAAATTGTCTTAAAATCGACTGTTTGATAAAAAATGTTTTATTGTGTTTTGTAATAAGAGTTTTTTTACAACTTAAAACAACAGCGTGATTTTAAGGCCGGATGCCCAAGTTGGTTTTGTGAAATAGACGAAATACCAACAGCTATAAAAGTCTTGCGTTTAAGTTTTACGATTGGTTCTAGTGTAGATTGTGAGGATTGATGAATTTCGGCAACCCGTTAAAAATCAATGAAAAGGGTTGCTGACATGTGGAGGATTATCTTTACCGCATCTTGTACACAGGGCGCTCCCCAACTTCCTTCCTTTCTTCATCGCTGCAGAGGCGGATGCGACCTCCTAACCTTGTTAACTACGCATTTAAACCATCGAGGCAACGTCGATTTCATTTCCGCAGTGTGTTGGAAGTTATCAATTACTTCAAATTCCCTGGTAAGACCACACTTCTGATAGCTTCCTTCCGATTATCTGGCCACTTAAACGCCGCGCATACCTGCTGACTCGCACGCGACTATTGATACCTATCTTTTTCACTTATTTCCACGCGGTGAAAAGTCGTACTCGATCATTCGGGTTCCTTTGATTCGATCAAATTTATCGACGTCCTTCAATTGTTTTCAGCGTGCTTCGATCTGCACGCTCGCATAAATAAAGAATAACAATTGAAAGTGTATGAATGAAAAACAATTGATTGCAAGTGCTATTTTCTAGAATTCAAAAAAAAATCAAAATTTCAAATCAGATTAATTGTTCAATAGAGAAATATTTCTGTGTAACTCAAAATCACTTACTTTTTTAAATGCATGAAATTTGTTGCTTAGCAATAAATTTCATTTCTGTTACGTTCACTGTTCTTATTTTAATTCTTGACAATCGAAATAAACTATGACTTGAAAATTGGAATTCAACCAAGTGTTTTTTTTCTGTTTTTAATTTATTTCTATATATTCTTCATTTTTTTTAATGCTCTGAGTGTCTAGAAAAGTTGATGAATGTTTTTCAAACAACTTAAAAAATAATTTATTGATACAAACAAATTATAAAGCAGAAGATTTTTCGGTCAAAAAGTTTGTGTAAAAAATTCATGAATCCTCAAAAAAAAAGTAAACAGAAAGTCGACTCCTTTAAAGTTCGGCCAGAAATGGGTTGATTCAAGTTCATTTTTGAATCTAGAAAAACCTTTTCAAGAAATATAAATTTCAGGTTCAAAAAAATGATTATCGAATCGAATTTGAAATACAGCAAATCTCAATTGCATGCTTGCGGAAGAATTTATTTGCATGATGAATAATAAAAATCATGAGAGGAACAGGTGAGAATCAATTAAACCCTGCCGAGTCATGAAAATCTATACTGACCTCTTTCGTTGCAACCCAACACATCGCAGGGTGCCTTTAATTTCGCTTAATAAAATGGATCAGAACGTCTTGCCAAGCCACCCTTCGCTACTCACTAGTTAATTAATGAGCTCACTGCAACACTACACCAAAGCGAACCCTTATATTCATCGTTCCAACGCCGCTCATCGTCTAGTGCTGCTTCTGTGCTCTCTGCCGCTCTGTCTGCTCACAGAGCAAGCATTAAATCATACATCAACGTACGTCGCAGTCAACGTGAAAAGAGAAAGATGAAGAGGCTGAAGAACCTAAAAGCTGTCGCGTCTACAGGTTACCTACACCGCTTATCAAAATCGACTCATGTTCTATTTTACGTTATCCGTTTTCGCAGACTCTCATATTTCAGACAACCTTTTTATTTTTCATCTTCCTTTGCAAAAATATTTATCTTATAGTCAATATTTCTCATCAGCTATATTATAGAATTTTATTAAAATCAATAGAAATGTGTTTATGATTGTGCCAAATGAAAAACTCGCGATTCATTTTCAACGATTTATCGATTGTTAAGCAAACAAAGCCGCATGAAATATTGCCTTTGCAAACGGCAGTTTGGACGTTGGACAATGAGAAAGTATAAGACAAAAATAATTAATGTCGACGTCACGTGTGCGTAGCACATCTTCTGCCATTGCTCTCGAGTTTTGCACTCTTCAGAGCTCGTTGTCCCTCGCGCCTCCGTTTCATATTTCATGATCTCCGGCACGAGCATTGCCTAAAAAAATAATCACGTTTTTTTTTCTTTCTGTATTTTTTTTTTTTTTTTTTTTTTGCAAATAGACGTCCCCAGCTAAGCGTGATAAAGATGTGTCTGGGTATTAAAACAATTATGCTGAAACAGTCCTATAATTTTCGGACATTTTTCTTGGCAACTTTATTATCACAGATTTTTATCGTGAAAATTGCGAAAATGGAAATGAGTAACGAGCTGAACACATGAGGCAGTTTTTTTTTTGCTTGTTAACGATAAACGCGTTGTATTTAAAAATGTTTGCACCCTTGGTGTCGAAGAATAAACACGAGAGGGTTGATACCTCATACATGATTTTCTCCACTTGCTGCGTAGAAGCATAGTTGGTGCCGAAAGAAGATTTCCATATTTATTCTTCATACTGTGCAAACAAATGAATCCATTCTATTTACATACAAAAACGTAAACAAACAAAGTGCTGAGGATTAGATTCAACGTAAGCAAACGTTTAGCGTCGGCCCTCCGAAATAATTCAAACTATTAACGGTTAACGACGGTGAACATTAATTTAGCATTAATAAATGTAAGCATAAAATGTAACGGTTGCAAAATTGCGGTCTGAATTTTCGGTTGACGATAAATATAAATGAATCCATTTTCAGGGAACATAATCGAATTCGAGACGCGGCACACCGAAAGTGAAGCGGATTATTTTTCTCTGCGTTGTTTAACATTACAATGATCAAAATCAAGCACACGTTACTAATATAAAATTCGGAATTCAAATGCTGTTTTTTGCCTCCTTGTCACTTATTCATGAATGCTTTCAAAACACAATGCAGATCTCTCATTGCCACGCCGGCCAGCAGAAAGAGAGGGGGAGAGAGAGTGTCACTCGTTGTGTTTTCGGTCAATTAAACATTTCCATTTTCAATTTCTCGGCCGCACCAACCAAGCTCTGCAGGGACGCGGTCGGCGGTTGGATTGCGGTCTGCGATCGTTGATTCGTTTATCTCCATGTTGTCCTCTTTTTTTCGATTTAATTATTTCACCGACGTAAAACTATCATGCGTTGAAATATAATTAAAACCCCGGCGTCCATATTTTTTCTTTCATCGGCTACATTCCCCCTTGATTATTGCAAATCGATTTTCGCGATAATTTCATTAGTACCGAATAAAGCAGAACGAGGTATTTTATTTTAAAACTAAAAGACTGTTGTCGTTAAGAAGACAATTTAATAAACAAACTTTTTTAGTACCTGCTGGTTTTTATCACAGAATAATTTATACCGCACAGTCACGCTAAGACTAATTGGTCGGCAAAGAGTAATATTGTGTTTGATGATAATTAAGTCATCATAAATCAGCGGACTGGGACAAAAACGGGGAAACCCAACGTTGTGATATAAAAAAAGAAAGTTAAAATGTATTTGGGATTAACGTCGTCAACTTATTGTTGAAACTCGGTTGGCTCGCGTGATGAGCTAACGAAACCAGTGCATCAGAGACTTATTCGAAAGTGCACTAAATTTTTCGCGGATCACTTATTGAGCGACAATTGCATTCATTTATAAATTATGATTCTGCTCTAACAGGATATATTATTCATGGAATTAAATGAAACAAAATTTATGAACCACAACATAGCATCGAACCGGAGAGCGGAGAGGAACGCTAAAGTTTGTCCAAACTCTACCTCTTTTCTCTTAATCAAACACATACACACAGAGGGAACATACTAATGTCTCATGAATATTAATTATACTTTTTTTTAAAATTGCATTTCAACCGTGTTTAATCAGATTTTAAATCAAATTAAAGTACGAGAGTTACGAAGAAACATAAATCATAACTGGTACTTCTTTTTTTTTAATAATTCCAAAATGGATACTACACGAGATGTCTGACCAAAAATAGAACTTATCACTAAAAGTTAAAAATGAAAATAAATTAAAAGCTTTCAATGAAACGTCAGCGCGCGGTTCGTCAAAATGCACCATTTCGAGATGTCAGACCAAAAATGAGACCCGTCACTGAATATGAAATATTGGCAATATATTAGGGGCGGGAGGGATCGATTAATACTTGCGATGAAGATCTAATTAATCGTAATCAATGAAATTAGATTAGGCGTTTAAACGCATGAACGTTCTTTGGTGTTGCGATAACTATCATTATTAATTGAAACATTTCCCTTTGTATGTTCGATTTCATGTCATTATTTCGTTATCCGTAGGCTCCCTGTGCCGATGTAATTCCAGTAGACGGCTATTTCGTTTCGTTGCATTCGTTAGTAATGACTGAAACACGATCCTCGCCCTCACGTACGGTACGTACAATCGAACGCACGCATGAACGTAAAGAGTACATTGAAATTGTTGAATTTCAAAGCAGTAAAATCACGGAATCAATATGCGTTTCACGCGCACCCGTCTATTGTACGTGGTTTCAGTCTCATCATAAGCGCAACCTGGTCTGATAATGTGCGACGACAATATTAAATTTCAATCCATTTTCACGTCTTTGATTCAATTATTTTTCACGCACTTTTCATGCTCTTACAATTTTCCGTCCGAACAAATTTTTTTTTATTTTTCGCACTCAATGAGACATTAACGTCCCGAAACAATTGCTCTCCGCTCCCCCTCCGTCCGGCCGGTTTTTCAAGCCGAACAAATTACGAAAAGAACAATTAAAATAAATCTGATAGAAATTGAAATGATGATTGCATCTGTATTAACTTGTATTCGTAAATTTCACATGGTACCATTTCATTGCAAAGCTCATCACGCATTCCAACTCGCAACGGCAAAATGTTCTGGCTGTAAATTGACCCGCGGCGTTATACGGCATTACAGAGTAATTACTCATGGCTGCATAGAGGGTTCAAATTCCGGCCGGAAATCCGAGATTAATGAAATGAACAAATCTTCTTAACATTTTGTATTATGCACAGACTGTTGATGAAATATGTAACACACGCGACTTGCTCGAGGTCGTGAAATAACCGTTAATTTCGATCTTCGTTTTAGCCTTAAAAAATCAAACTGCCACGCCGCCGGCAAAATCTCGACAAAATCAATAAACCACCATCGGAAGAGAGCAAATCTCCAAATCGTTCCGCTCATAAGCGCGTGTTCGTTATTAAAAACGCATGAAAAAGTACCCAAACACGCCTGCGATGAGAATTGATCGAAGCGTATATAACCCGGGGGAGAGGGGAGGAATAAAAAAAAATTTAGCTCCAAAATTTGTAAACTTTTCACGAGAGCCACGTTAAACATACGATGGGGCCGATCATTAATCAAACCGCGTACATTGCAAATAATAAATCGTCCCTGCTCGCGGCAGCTTTTAACAATCGTGAAAATTTGAAACGAATTTCATCCATCGAGTCGTTCGCGCGGAATTCCAAATGCTCCATCTTGAAGTGAAGTGTGTAATACTTCCGTGCATTATAAATGGTAAGTACAACCCCCCACCCCCACCCCTTGCACTCGCGTTGTGTATAGTACTTTTGACGAGTGTTGCTGCAACTGTTTCGCAGAATGTAATGCGTAAGTTTTTCTAATCAGAGGGGTCTCTCTCTCCGCGACGTTATCAGCCTAGCCTCCAAGAGGATATCTGGTTCGAGTGAAATGCTAATGTCGAGCTTCGGCATGCAAATCTCGTCTCGAATTAGCTAAGTGAACGAACTAATCAGTTTCATTAGTTCAAAGCCAGGGGAAAAGCCAAACGGAAAATTGGAATGTAATCTCGTTTTCAAAACTCGCAGAATATCACGTCAAGTGCACGTTTACAACTGTTTTTTGTCCTTTTTTTTCAACGAGAAGAAAAACATGTATCGCAAAACTTTGTTCATAACGTTTCAAAGTAAACGAAGGAATGAAACATGAATGAGCGTCTGTTAAAAATTTGTCAGCAAAGTCAAACGATATTCAAAGTCTGTGTTCGCGACAAAGTCAATATGCTTGGATGAACATTCTGTCTGCATCGAGAACCCTCTTCCTTAAAAGTTTTCAATGTTTTCTTCCCGAAGGCAATTATCCGGGAGCGGAAGAGCCGAGCGATAAACGCAGGAATAATTATGTCTTCAAGCGTCGCATAACAAGCGCAGCATCCATCGCTAACTATGCGTCGCGGGGGTCGCGGCAAGTGGGGTGCAAATTTTTATTTTCTTCTTTTTTTCGTTCGCGTGTCATCGCGTATGCATAGGGAGAGGCATCGATTAAGCTCGGGATTAACATTGAAAGGCGGAAAATTTGCAAGTGTCGGCGAGCCGTAGCAGCAGCGCGGCCTTTGCGGTATCGCCCCGTGCGGTGCACGTGTGCGCTCGTTATGTATGGCGGCGCAGGGGTAGTCAAAAAAGAGCACACCCTTGTTCCTAAATGTAAATGTCCAACATTTGTTACTTGGCGTGTAAGGCCTTGTGTTTGTTTGTACCCGCGAGCGGCTATAGGTTTTTCGGGGGCTTCCTCGGCCTTTTTTCGCTTTCATTTTTATGCCACTCTTTTGCTTGTTTTTATTCTCTTCCTGCCGGCGTCGCAACGGGACGCTCATTTGTACAATTTTATGACGGCTCTGGGATGCGCTTTCTATCCATTACGAGCAACATATTTTTCAGCTTTTTTTCCCCACCCTTCTCTTTTTTTCTTTCACTCCCATCTTTCCCCCTCCCCCTTTTCCGTCTCTCTTTCCGGCTTTCTCTTTAATCACACTATTTGCAACTTTGTTTCAATGATTGCGACATTATGTGCTTTCGACCGTGGCGGAGAATTGCTCGTTCCACCGATGTTTCGATACTCCGGCTCTCAGTGGCCTTATGAATTTGCAACCAATTTTTTTCACCCCTGCACAAATTTCAAACTAGTCGGGGGTTGGGACGGAAAAAGAGAAAGGTAAAAAACAATTATCATCAGTTCATCATGGGAATTTTTGTTGTCCTTTTTTTTCAAAAAAAAAAAAAAAAAAAAAAAAGTAGTAAAATCGATCTTTAGTGAAACGTGTGACTTTCAAGCACACAAACTGTGAAATGCGGCTTTTGTTTTGCCGACTTGCAATTGTGCAAGTGGAAAACAAGACTGACGGACGATTTTCCTCCAAGAAGTAATTCACTTCTGTAAGATGATTAAGTATAAAAAAGGCTCTTTTTTGTTCTTTCTTGTGTGCCACCGCGAAGAAGCGTTAACGAAAATTGCGTCCGCAAATCAAAGAGCGCCCCCTGTTATGCCGTCTTAATTCTAACGAAGCTTATTTTCACAATAGGCAGCAGCTTGAGCTAATAATATTCTTTTCTCGGGATGAGGAAAAACAAAACAGAGGATAAGGTTGCGAGAGAGGGAATCCGGGGGATTTTTCGACCTCTCCTTTTGATTCGCGAGCCACCCTCGGTGCGCGCGCTTTGTCCCTGCCCTTCGTATGCAATCATTCTGGTGCTTTCTGCCTTTCTGTAACAAATCATAACGGTTAGGAAAAGGACGACACGAGTGGCGCATTTTTTCTTTTTTTTTTTTTTTTTTGATACTCCGGTGAAGCAAAGAAGATGAGCGACGTAATGAAATCATGCGCAGCGCTTTGATCTTTGCCCGAGCTTGTCCTACAGCGTCATTATCGCACTAACTCGCTTCGAAATATACTTTCACTTCGCGTCCTTTCGGGGCGTGTATAATGAATAAAGTTCTTCTGTCTACCCCGCGCCAAAACAAGACATCTAACGATGACGAATTCTTTTTCATCCAAGATGAAACAATAATCTAGAAAATATGCGAATATAAACCGTACGACACGTCGCAGAGCGAGCAACGAGGAACAAAAATGTTTTTAACTTTTAATCCAAAAAGTGTAAATTACTGGGGAGAATGTAAATTTTTTATTTGTGTAAAAAAAAAAGCTGATTTCATAATTAAATTTCTCACGTGAAGGTATTTCATAAAAAGATAAATGCACTGCAGTCTCTCTGGTTCAAACAACTTACTTTTTCCGCTTTTTTCTGGGCAAAAAAAAGGAGACACGCGAAAATTCATTTAATTAATGAGTAATTAAAAATTTACTTCAAAGCGCTTCATTATTTTATCAGTCAAAATATGACACTTTTGAAAGGGACAGAAAATTGTGTTCGGGAAAAAAACCACTATTGCGCAATTAATATCAATGTTTGAAAACAGCGAATTTTATTATTTTACATCTGACAATGAACAGAACGTAATATTATGATGTAATATTTTTTTATTTTAGTTTCGGTTTAGCCGCAGGACAAAATTCTTTTATTTATTGTAACTGTTTAAAAAAAACAAATGAGAAATTCTACAGCTTCATTATGCGTCTTTAAATTCTAATAATTCCTTCATCTTTAAATTTATAACTACAATTGCAAATATTTCTCATTGCAATGTAAATGGAACAACATAAAAAAAGCCATTGAAGATTTTTTTCGTTCCCATTCCTTCGATGTTTTCTTTAAAATTCATTCACAAACGACACGAGCGATGAAAAAACTTTTAATTGAGCATTCAAAACACCCGATCTCTTTTCAACTGTATAATTAAATCTTCCTCATCAAACGAAAAAAATGCTGTACAATCTGTAACCTTTAAATTACTAGGGTAAGTGTACCGGTGAATGGCAACTTTTTAAACACAAAAATTTGTGATTGTCAACTTCTGAATCATTCTTCAAGCTTTTCTTTTTTGAACCTAACGAAAAAAATGATCTGTAAATACTGATATTTCAAGCGTTCTGTCACTTACATAAAAAAACATTAAAAAGTGGATTTAAAAATAAACGTGGAATTATTAAAAAAATTTGACAATTAAACAATTACTTTTAACAAAAACATTTAACAAATATTTGTCTACCTATTATAAAAAAAAGTTTCGCCGCTGCAGCCACTGTTTCTAATTAGGATTCAATTTTCATAAATATATAAGTTATCATATACCGTTGTCTTCGTCTTGGAAAGACGAATCCGTTGGTCATGATGATGATGA
>JAPYZS010000128.1:0-138052 GCA_030522925.1 Trissolcus japonicus | reverse complement strand
AAGAACTCTTGGAGCGCAACATTAAAGCTTTTTGATCAAATTGAAATAAAATTAACTTAAATTAAAATTTTGATTAAATCAAAATTGAAATCGAAATTGCTCGAATTTAAAAAACCAAAACTTTTGTTTACAATTTTTAATCCCTCATGATGTCTTCTTTTATAAATATTTATTAAAAAACTAAGTTCTTAAAGAAAAAGTCAACATTTAAAACACTTTCAATTTCAATTTGAACTCAAAAAAAATTTAGTTTTCAAATAAAATTTATGAGATTTAAATTAAAAAAAATCGTTTAATACATTTCAGTAGTAAATGCTTTATTAAAAAATATTGTTTCAACAATTTTTCAGAAAAATTTTGAATACTAATTGAATCATAAAAAATTAATTTAGACAATCTCTGAGGTAGCACCTTTTTCAAGCACTTTTTGAGATAGTACCTTTTTCAAATTTGAATTTGAAATGGCACCTTCTTCGTTAGACCCATCGAAATAATTTTTATTCTAAATACACATACATTCTATACACACACATAGTTGGGTAACAAATTAAAAAAGCGATTAAATTTGTTTTACCGATAAGCGCGCGATTTTTTACTATTTATTTATGCATTGTTAATCAATAATGTTTCTCACTTTACGAACTAAAATTTATTCGAAATGTAACAAAGTTATTTATTGTTTATTTGCATCCTTACGGAGTGAGGAGATGGCTAAAAAGCTACGGTTGCCAAGTTCGCATTCGGGGAGGTCGGAGGTTCGATTTCATTTCATTTCGAGGTTATTTCAGGTTTTCGTGGTTCCCTGAACCTTATGGTAAAAGCCGGAGTGGATTATCGAAAGTCGAGTCACGACCGCATATTTTAGGGCATTGACGTTATTCTATGTTCAATAAAATGAATCCTATTCGTACAAGTCTCAAGTCTAATGTCGTTTTTGCCCCCCCCCCCTTCCCCCAGCATACCGTAGTGGTCGAAACGGCTGTAATGAGTTTTTTGAACAAAAAATAATATTTGATGATTGTGAATTTTCCAAAACTAACATTGTTTTCGGCGAAAAGTTTCTTTTATTCAGATATTTTATAATAACAATTGGACCAGGCTGTGTCCTAAATAAATAAATAAAAAATGATTAAAACAAAAATATAAATAATTAAAAAATGATTTAAGAAAAACTATTGTTAAATGATGAGTCAACTTTGATGAAATTAAATTCAAATTTTCAGAAAGAGTAACGATTTAACTTTGTTTCCAAGCATGTGTGTGTAAAGCTTCAAAATGTTGTTTTGCAAAGTTCTATTTGAAATGGGCTAAAATGCAAAATTATTAAGCAATCTGAGTTTCTAATTATTTCATATATCAGTTAAATGATAATAATATCACACATAAAAATTTATGTTATTTATTTTAAATTTGAACTTGAACATATATATTGAAAACAATCGTGTTTATTGTCAGCTCATAAAGTTAGCCTCGATTAAAAATAAAACACTAGTTTTGTAATGAAGATTTAATATAATTTATATAGCAATAATTATTTCATTAAATTAAATTAAATGTATTCTCTTAACGCTGACGACTAGAGACGGCGATTATCGACATCAACAGCGAGCACGCGCGAGTTGCGCCGTAAGCAGCTTTTATATAGGGTCTGTGTATTTGCGAGCGCTGGTTTAACAGCTGCGGTGTCCGAGTGGTTAAGGAGATGGACTCGAAATCCATTGGGTTTTACCCGCACAGGTTCGAATCCTGTCCGTAGCGACTTTTTTTTCGCATGTTAATATGAGATAATTATTTTCTCATTTTAATTTAATAACTTTTGCCCACTTCAAATTCATTTTTTTTTAATAATAAATAATCAATAAATGACTGTATACAAAATTAGATATCTACAATTTCGCAAGCAAAAGTAGTTTTATTTTTTAGAAATGTACTCAAAGTTTTTAATTTTAAAATAAAACAATAAACTTTACAATTGTTTTCAAATAAATTGTCAAGTTGATATAAAAAAAAAAAAAAGAATAAAAGGGATTTGAAACGATTAAAAAATGATAAATAATGTTACTTTCTCGAACACCATGTAAGAATGCTTAGAATTGTAATCTGTGACAGATATTCATCTATGCAAATTGATATTATATTTCTCTCTTGATATTACAAGAATTTCAGTAGGAGAAATTTGGCCAACAGTGATCTAAAGTCTGTTACATAGAGATAGCACTACTGTAGACACAAATCAGGCGCGTAAGACATTTGAACATATGAGCATTTTCAATACTTTGTTAATACTCGATGAATTCACATGCACGTCAACTGTACATGGAAAATTAATTTGAGACTACACACGTTTTTTTTTTCTGTAAGTATTTAATGAGCATTTTAAATATTTCATTATTATATACTATACCTAAATAAAACATGCCCAACATGTGACGGTTTTGTCAAGGATTTAATTGAGCGTTTCTATTGTGTGTTTACTTTTCTTTTTTCGGTAGTAATTTGTAGAGTGTATATAATATGAAAACATGCAAATATGTGATATATTGTTAAAAATTGTTCAAATATTTTTTACTTTTTTTAATGCAGTTGATAAAAGTTTCTAATAGATGCGATCATGCTCGCCTTCTGTGCATATTTTCGCTTTCTCGTTGCAGCAGAGTTTGAGCTCGCCTGGACGCGCAATTGAATAAGAAACAAAGAAGCTGCAATTATGTTGGCCATTACGAACTTTTGTACCAGTTAAAGTATATGTATATATGGCCGCTTGCTTCGCCACGCTCCATGCACTCGACTTTTTGATGATTAAATCATTCTGCCAGCATAGAAGAAAATATTTTGTTTCAAAAACATCCAAACTCTAATTAAAAATCTTAAACTTATTGTATAATTAAGAATAAAAATTGTGTGATTGAAGATGAAGAGAAGATGTTCTGCTATATCAAAATTTAAATAAAAAAGATAGGTTTGAGAATGAATTAAACGAAGGTTATTAGAAAATCAAAGTGAAAGAAGTTACGCATCTGATTATGGTACAAAATTTACATATCAGTTGTGTTCCAAGTGCCGCGCGTAAATTAACACGAAAATCAGCTATTCGGATCTGAAAGAGGTTTATGACCTTCATTAATCGGCGTAATCCTTTTCCAAATAGACTCGCGTATATGTTTTGCAACCTACGGAAGCCTCGATGAAATTCTAAGAAAGGGCTTTACAACTATTCAAGATACCATTTGCGTAGTATATATCTATACATCTAGAATGCGACTGGAATGTTATTATGAATTCATTCTCCGCGCGACGCTTTTAACATCGGTCAATTATGCATGTTTAAGGAAACCACAAGATTCATATTAGGCTCTCGTCTGTTCGATTGAGCTCTCTCAATTACGAATTGGTAAAAAAGTAAGTTCACGTCAAAGGAGATAATATATCCGACACAAGAGACGCGATACGAAAAGTTTGAGGGCCTTCGCGAAAGAGGCTTTTCATCGCCCGAATATCGAAGAATTTGTCGCTTCGTTGAGAACAGCTTGAGCGAGAAAACATCAAAGAAAGCATGCCTCCACTCTTTCTTCACTTAGCTATTATGAGGCAAGGGTAATCATCATTTATTACTCTCGACACAACTTTACCAAGATGCTTTGTTTAAAAATTAGCTACCTTGTTTCCTTTATCAACTTTGTTCCTCTCAGTTCGACGCTCGTGCCATAAAATGAACAGAAATGATGAACTATATATACCTATATTCCAATGAAGAGGCCATTTGAATATACCATATACATAACAAAGTAGACTTGTATAATAACGCATAATTTTTGGAAAAAAAAAATGCTTATATATGTTTGTGGAAACAACATTTTGAAAAAAAAATGTTTCAATTTGAAAGATTAAAAAATGACTCTTTTCTAAATCATAGTATTCAAAATAGATTCGTGTCAATTTGTCAGTGCTCTTTGGACGAATTTCATTGAAAAAAAAAAAAAAAAAATGATGATGCTTGCGGCGTCATCTGTTTTTCATCTCCGAATGCAAATACTGCGAAGCTTATATTCGCACCGGGAATTGCATATTTGTGGCAAGCAAAGATCCAAAGCCTTTTGGGAATGCCTTCTCGTTAATAAGAACGGGTCTTGTCACCTTGCGTCGCGTATCCAACTGCCGAAGAATTCGTGGCACGGGCCTACTTTCATCAATTTCGCATGTCGTGCGCGGCCTACTAGCCTGTCCATTCGTTAACGCGCCCATATCGCAACGCTTTTGCGTTCGTTCACCCCGTCTTCATTCCAAGTGCCAAAACTGCAATTGACCCGGCAAAATGCATATCTTATGTTACGATAATTAGACGTTGCTTAATGTTGCCGCCTTTGTCAAACGTTTTGCCAAGATTCATGCCTTCCGATCAATTTTCGTACCAGCAAACTCGGCGCAAATAAAATTTTTCAAACATTTCTCTTTTTCTTCTGTATTATAAGTACACCTGTATATTTTAATTAATATTACTAAATAAATAGTATATAATATTAATTTAATTATATTAAAATTACAGTGTCTGCGCATATTATATTTTAAACAATTTTATCGTTAAAAAAAGCGACTGAAATTTGATTGATACGCGCGTAATTTGATGGCGGCATCTGTCATACAGAACAAAAAGAGTCGGGCGTTATCTGATGTAGCGAAAAAAAGTATTATACAATTTATATAAATATATATATCTCCATGTGCCGTTTGTAATGCAAATGATATTAATCGACGTCATCAGCGGTATTAATTATCGCGAGAAAACGATGACACTGATGATGTCCCCCGTTGTCGAAAATTAAGACGAATGTCCTAAGACACGAAATGTATTTCATTAATATATACTATACACAGGAGGACGACTCGTCGACCACCCTTTGTATAAAAAAGCCAGCGAGCCCCTAGCTTATACATATATGAAATTTGTCAACCATGTTTACATGTGAATTGCATATTGCAATTACAAAACTAATTCAACTGAATTGATCAAGTCATTTGACTGACTTGGTAAACTAGAAGTTATGTAAAAGGGTGACATTCGATGAGAATTTAGTCGTACTTTTAAATGGATAAATTATCTTTGGCGACGCAGTTTTAATTGCTGTTGGTTCATCATGATGAATCAAGATTATTTAAATTTAAAGGATCGGATGTATACAAGTTGATGACTAAAAATTGATGAATATGATATCAAAATATGCTGATTAAAGTATAAGTTTGAGTTACAACAGTGATTTATATAATCAATCGACAGCCTCATGGATAATTGCTAATCACGTTCGACGCACGACAAGTCACAAGTTATAAAAAGTGTCACAGAAACAAGACTTGAACTAGGTTGTAAAACAAAATGAAGAAAAGTTTGTTTTTTATCCGTAAGATCGACAGAAAAGTATAAGTCACGATCTAAGATGAACTGATGCGAAATGTATATACAGTATATATAGGTATAGTGGGCAAGCGGTATATTAAGAGAGTCATTTGTAAGCGAGCAGCTATGCGCGACTGGCGCGCCATGCTTTGGTAATATATTTTATGCTGAGGTCTTGCAGTAGCAACACTATTAACTTATGATTAGTTCGCCGATTAGAAAGCTCGCCATAAACTTAGGCTGCATACAAACCAAGTTATATATACCTTAACTAACTTATAAGCAAGATTCAATTGTCTTCTCTTATCATCATATCATACTTGTTCCGTTTTTATATATCACGCGTTTCATTCAAGCGCGTCAATATCTGATATTTCAAATAACTTAATTTTATTACATATAAGTATATCGGTGTGAAACTGAAATTTTTATCGTTTGAAACAATGCGAATTTAAAATAAAAAATAAAGAAATTTTATAATTTTTCAATGTTTTACAATGCTTTTCATAACAATTCAAATATTTTTGTTCATGATGTATAATAATAATAATAATAATAATAATAATAATAATAATAATAATAATAATAATGATATAAATGATTTCATTTCATCGATCAAGTTTTGGATAATTTTATTATCACGAAGCAGAGCTTGATCAACGAGAACAAATCGACTAGTTCAGATGATTTTCTTATAGCACATGGGAGACAAGTCGCTAACGTAGGTGGTCCAGTGCGTTCATCAGTTTTCAGTTACATTTGGTAGATTCGATGATAAACAGAAGTTACACCTCAGGTAACACGTGGGATAATTAACATAGTTGACTGCGCTGTCGGACGTTTAAAAGCCAATCGCATTTCCATACCGGTGCCATTTACCTTTTTCTGAATTCCTCTCACATTCATTTCGTTATACAAAACCATCATGCATCATCGCATATCATCACGTACATTAGAACAAAAAGAAAGAAATGTCATCGTTTTCCACGATTTTCCCGAAATCGTGCCCGCGCGCGCGGCATTATTAACTCAGCCTCTCGCCTTTTTTTATGACAAATGCCAATAAAAATTGCGACAACTTTTTTGCACATGCGGCCGAAGCCGTGAGCTCTTTCGGATCCGTAATTTGAAATAAGTCGTTATAATAAGCCTAACACGACAAGCATGTTGCAGAAAGGAATCCGGATCACGTGAAGCGTTCGTAAATATATATATATATATATATATATATATATATAAATCCACAAGTTGCAGAAATTGTGGATAGTTATTTATGAAAGGCAATTGATTTCAAGTCCCCGACGGACACTTTGTTTGTTTGGAGCACGAACCGCGCGCGGCGGCTTATACCTATATACGTTCTCGAAAAGCTTAATTTCATCAAGTGTATGTGTGCATGGAACTTTGCGGCTTTCACCAAGTTTATACTAGTCTAATGTAGAGATCCTCTGCATTTATTAATGAAGCATGTGCAGGAAGCCGTTTCCGCCTCGCGAGGTGTTCATCTGATAACTCCGAGATCAACTTGTATTATAAACTCTCTCGCAGATCGTGCAAGCTGATGTCGTTAACTAATTTTCATAAAAAGAAGAAATTGTTTGTATATATATATATATATATACACTGTTTTAATTTGCAGGCAATCGTGCCTGCAATCTGGTCCAAACCTATGCAGCGGCGGCATTTAATTATCACGTTAGTCACGGGAAATTCTGCATAATTTGATGTGCGTCAGTCGATAAGCATTTGCAAGGATGCGCGTGAGCCGCCGCGGCCTATCGCGCGTTTCGTCTCTAACCAAGAGATTTATGACGACGCGACTACTTACCCAGTAAATTACGATGTTTACCTATTCAATTAGAAAAGCACGACTATACATGCACGCTGCTACAGAGAGGGCGGCGTATACATCTGTCTCGCTGTTAATTTACCAGAACATTTAGCTGTCATAACAAAACTATAATAAACCACGCGTTTTGGCCGCCAGCCATGCACACCATGCATAAGCGCGTATCCCAACGTTATGCACAAAACTTATGCAAAACCATTCAGTCCGTTCTCTCTCGATTAATGAATCCTTTGAATCCAAATGCTTTATGTTGAGCATTCATTTGTAATCAACGTAATGAGCCAGCAAAAAAGTTGATGCAAATAACGTCGGGCATCGATTGGAAAAAGCATCACAAAATAAGTAACACCTCTCCTCTTCGGTTCAACTATTTACCATCGCGAATTGTCGATCTGACGATCGGATAGCACATGCCGTTCGTTCCGGAAATGCCGTCGACGTAGGAATCGATAGTTATATAAGTTACAGTACCAGCTATAGTGGGACACAAAGGATAGAATCGCCATCAGAGACAAAAAGGAATTTGAGGCTGCGGCAAGTAGCCACGTCGTCATTTCGCATTGATGCGAAACAACACGTGCATGCAACAACAAAATTACCAAATTATAATATACTTTCTAATGTTTCGCATGGTAAGAGGAAGGTGCCCAACATTGACACTCTATTTGAAAAAAAAAAAGTTAATAAATATGTAATGGAATTTCATAATAAAATATGTATGCGTTTTTTAAATCATATGATGTTTTTTTTTTTTGAATTCAGGTTGATTTACAACCTAAAATACAATTAATTAATTACAAATTTATAAATTTTTTGTTCAAGATCTTTGAAGGTTGATATGACTTGATGGCAAAAAAGGTTCTTTCATCATGGAGAAAAGGCTTGCACGTTATATAGCCCTGACGCTAAAAGATCAGATGAATGTTTGAAAAAAAATTGGCCTAAGTTAAAAGGAGCTGACCCTTTAACCAATGCTGAACTATAAGATTAAGTGCACCCAAACAAGGCCCCGAGCGAGTAAATCTATTTCAATATAAAAATATATATAGAACAAAAGTTCGTTTACCTCTCGGCACCCGGTGACAATATAAAACCGTATCACGCAAGTATAGCTTTTATTTGAGTCACGCATACTCTGAGATTCTTCGTAAATGGCGCGACTGTGTAGTTTTGGTGAGATTAGCGTATGATAAATGCAGATGCAACGATAGTCCGACTATACATATTACATCAAAAATATATGACAAAGTGGCCGTTTCACTTTGGCTTTTAATTGTCTATTAATAATTCGCAAAGCCTCTCTCTCTCTCTCCCTTTCTCTTGTGTATAATAATAATTGAGCCGACGTCGTGCATATTGTGGGCGTCGTAAAATGTTTAGTAGCGTGCTTTTTTCTCAGCTGAAGAAACTGCCTCGCCGACAGGGTTGCACCCTGTCTAGCATGATAATTTACAGTTACCCTTTTTCCCTTTTTTTCACGCTCGACCGCACATTGCCGGCGAATTATTGTTTTCGGTGTTCCTTTATTGGAAATGCCGCTGGCTTTAATACACGCCGAGTTGCGCAAATTATAGACAAGGAAATTGCCGTTTTACACCCCATCAAATCGTTTGAAACTTTTACTTTGTTGTTTTGAAAGCCCTATCAACTGTTTATTTTAACTGACGATCGCACCAATCAAAGATCAAACATTTAAACTTGATATTTAATTTATATATAATCATTATCGAAATCAGCCGCAGAAATGTTGTTTTAATTGGCAGTTTTTATTGACAGGTTGACAAAAAATGCACACGCACGCACACCATGCAGCTGCTGGGTACAACAATTAATTGTATACTCTTTGATCGTTGTAAAAAAGTGTCT
This sequence comes from Trissolcus japonicus, assembly GCA_030522925.1. Lineage (NCBI taxonomy): Eukaryota > Metazoa > Arthropoda > Insecta > Hymenoptera > Scelionidae > Trissolcus > Trissolcus japonicus. The sequence goes on along the minus strand of JAPYZS010000128.1, from coordinate 128,948 downwards.
ATAGCAGACAAGTTTGTTTGTTTTTTCGTTGCAACGAAATTATTCAAGAGTGAAACCGAAAAATTAATTGCGTCTAAATATTGCATTGAGGGTCATTAATCGGAATCGCAAAATACGCGGATCGGTGATGGCAGTGCGCTGACGGACGCCGATGCACTCGGCCGAATTGAATTGCAGATTCGCTACGGCGAACAGATGATGGCGACTCGATTGAGTACTCGTCATGTTTAGGATCGCGCAAAAAATGATAATTTATTCCGTCCGTTATGTCGGCTCGCGTTTCAATACCCCGCGCCGAAGCTTCCGCTGATATCAAAATATCTCGCGGAGAAATTTTGAATTATACTTATATATATGTAAAAAATGTATTTCAATGAAGCTATTTAAACTCATTAGATTATAAAAATGAATGATTTTCACCATCAAGCTTTCCTCATTCTTAGACAAAAAGTCGTCGATATATAAACTATCTATTTAAAACAACATCGACGCGGGACATCATTTGTATTATTGTTAGTGGCCGCGCGATGTAGAAAAATATCGGTAATGATACTTTCATTATTTTTGTGCTCGGTGGCTGTAACTTTCATGGAGCTAAGTAGCCAAGTCGGAATTTTTTGTGCCAATGGAAACAGCAATTCTAGTATTTATTGCAGTAATTCCGGCAATCACTTTTCACCGTGTATACCTTTGCTCATGCAACGAAGCCACGACTTTTCCAATACGTGGAATCGTAACAGCCTTTGAGGAGCCAGATCAGGTTTTACACGTCGATCGTTTTTCCCTGAACAACGGATTGTCCCCGCGCGCGTCTACCATACATTTACACGCCGTCTATTACGCTGCACGCCGGCCGGGTCACGTATGAACTTTTTCGTCCAAACCGGTACGGCCGGTTCCGCACATTTTGACGAAAATCTTACACCAACCCGTCCGATCTTTGCCATTCAATTATTCTTACCAGATTTATTATTACATTTTTTCCTCATTAATCAAATAAACAATATTATTTTGATGTTCATATATTATATATACATCACATGTAATTGTACAAATTTTTTTCTAATCTGTAATGCGTTTGGTGATTAAAAATAAGCTAATATCAAGTTTAAATCACAGTACTTGTATCATCATCAAGAGGTTAAAAAAAAAAAAAATCATTTTTTGCGCGACTATGAATTGCGGTATAATGGAAAATAATTGATAGCCGAAGCGGAGAGACAGTAAACAAGGTTCGATTAATCGAGGAGCAGGCAGCAGTGACAGAAGTGGTCGTCTTGACAGCACTTTTTTGCCCGCCGGTGAATAATTATTCTTATCTCGGTTGAGCAGCGAATTCGTCGACATTCCGGGAGCATGCGGCGTATAGACTCTGAAACGGGACGATCGTACCATCAAGCTCTGGTCTACTTGAAATGTTTTTTTCACTGCTAAAACGAGCCATCACGCGAGCCAACTACCACGTATATTAGTTCTTTTTGTATTTTGGGTTGCGCAGATATGTTGGCGCATTCTTCAACTGATGCTCATCCTAGACGCCGGAACGCGTCATTTTCATTCAGCCGTATCACTTTTGTCGCTCTTTTCGGTATCATTTTATATAATATGGAATTTCATTCATCCCGACGAGCTTTGCATACTACCATCACGCGCTTTATCTTGCAGCATTGTTACTTCCACTCGTGCAATATGATGATCCTAATCGCTCTGTCGACGAGCAACATAGCAAACTCATCGCCCCATGCATGCATATATATATATATATATATATATATATTCTCATTGTCAAATTCAAATCAACGTTTTGTATGACCTGCGAAATATTGTCAATTTGGTGTGTGTGATTGATAGTCACGATCAAATAGCGACGAGTCGTATATGTTTTATATACAAGACGATACGCCATTGATCTCTCTAAATGCGCGAGAATCGACACACTGGAGATTCCAGTTTGTCGTATTAGGAGAGATCTACCATCGTGCGTAATTTGTTGTTCTCGCAGCGACGGAATACATTTCCATGTTTTCTTTTCTCGAATTTGCGCACACACATTCCTCTCGTCGTCGGCGCGGCGCCGCGCAAGGATCAGGAAATGACGACGCGAGCGCTTATTCTTTTTTACAACCACGCCAAATTTTATTTTCGGAAGCGTTTTGCTTCGGCGGAAGACATTTGTAGCAGATTAGCACGTCAAAATATAAAAGTGTGTGTGCGATGCCGTATAAGCACTCAACATGTTGCGTCCAAACATTTTCGCTCATTAACTGCGCGCGAGTCATTAATAATATGAGATTATTTTAGAAGCTTATCACTCATCATCAAGCCCCGCATGCATCTATATATGCAACCTCATCTCTGTTATCGGCCAAAGTATTTGCGTGTTTTACAGCATTGTATTAATATCTAACGCCATAATCATATATATATATATATATATATATATATATTCTCATTTTATTGCTAATACTGACGGTAGTTTATTGACTGAAATGACAAAAATATAACCATCAATGAAGGAAAATCAAATTAACGCCCAGACAATATGTAGATATATATAAATATAGTTTAAGTACATCATGAATAAATTACAAAGGTAACCACCTGCCAATTTTTGCGAATATCAATTCTCTTATTAGACGTATTTATATATTTTGTTCAGCACCAATGAAATATGTGTGTCACGTACAAAAATAAATTTATATGTTTAATTAAAACCATCAATTTTGGATTTAACCTAAATTTAGCAAAAGTTTACACGTTATAAAAAGTGTTTTAATCGTCATCGTTATACATTTTCTATTTTGTTTGTGGGACTAACATGCATGTGAAAAACGCTGAAAATAAGTATGGACAAATCCTCATCACATTTTCACATCCTGTTGATGTGAAAATGTGAGATTTTTTTATTTATTGTTTATAAAAAAAAAAAAAACTAGTACTGATGTAATATTGGATGTATCGAGAGTATAATGGGGAGTAATTGAGAATTAAAATTTGGCTGAAGAAAATGAAAAAATTTGTTTGCTACATAATCGAGTGAACTCTTTTTGATGATATACGGAAATAATATAAGAAGAAGTAGTAAAAGATGGAGGCAGTCGAAATAAAGAAACATATCTAAGATGACGATGGGTATATCGGCGCGTATGCACAAGTGAGAAGAAGACTGGAAAAGAAAAAAGAGATGGTCGAAGCTAGGCTGCGGCAAAGAGCAGATCAACGATAACTGGGAAGACATCGCCACCTCGGCGCGACGATCGTAAAACTGCAGGCAGGTAAAGTGCGGCCCGTTTGAGACTCGGATGAAGCGACGGGAGCTGCTTATAGGTCGCGTAATATAGCTCGGACTGGACTATCAGCTGAGAGGGTGCACGTAGTGTGCATGTAGCTCCGAGGTGGTCCGTGCACCGACACCGGTTCATTAATCGGGCCGATACCACGCAAGCAGGTATCTCCCGAAAAATGCGTTTTACGAGACCGGCCCGGATGACAAGTCGACTCCCGAATTTTAAGTGTTCTTTCGTCCGTCCAATAAGAATAATAACACCTGCTGACTTTTGATCACCGCTATATATATACACACCTATATAGTAATAAGCGCGCGCATTCAAAAATTAGTCGTCCGAAATTTTGAGAACGCCGTACCTGCAGGCCTGTCCGTCATTCAACTATATATATATATATATCTATAGCCTCATAGTTTTGTAATGTGTTGTAACTATTTCGGTTTGACACGCTCTTTCAAATTATTTATTTATTATACAGGTTCTTTCAAACTTAACATGTCACAAAATACCTAAGTTAATAAGAGAATGTGCAAATATTACTAATCTAATATAATATATTTTCAGAATATAGTTAGTTATTATTTAAGTTATTATTTATTAAACATATAAAAAGTAGTGTAGAAAATTTGTTAGCGTTATAGAGTGATGGCGTGAAATGTGAGTTGAGGTGAATTAAAATTTGCATGGCTCAATCTATTGATGATAATTTGAATCGGGCGCTAATTAGCGTTGATCCAATTAAAATAGCGTGACGTTACATGTGCTCATTGACGTTCTCGCTGTGAAAGAGCACTAAGCTATTAAAGCTATAGTGATCTGAAAGAAGACGTACAACTGCTACAGGTGCGTCTTTATTTGTGCTTGTTAGATGAAAAGAGAGTGGAAATGAAGGTCGGCTGAGTTTTTGTCAAGTGGCTTTACGTGCGCGTCACATTGCACCTGTCCTCTTTGTGCGCGCGATGCCTCGCAGGTTAATCCACTCGCGCAGCATTTCAATGATGAAACGTCGCGCTCGATCGCTTCCTTGATTCATTCGGATTTATTCATATTGAAGAACATCAAGCTATATAGTTATTTGTTTCACGGTCTTATATAATTATTATAATATTGTTTCAAAACTTGTGGCCCGCGCGCGTATATATATATATATATATATAAAACATATATCACCCGTCGACCAAAATTGTTCTGTCAAAAGTTCTCTGCCGAGGTTTAGAGACCCGACACTAAAACGTTTATGACTTTATTGGCTGCCAAGGCACATTCCGTGGGACGACGACTTTTCAGCCCAATAACAACTTAACAACTCGCGGCTTCCTCTCTGAGATTCACCAAGTAGAAAATTTTACGAACTCAAGAGAGAGGGATCTTTTTACTCACTCGAATCACTTGTCATACGATTATATATTCCAACAAAGTTTTGTTTCAATATTCATTCACACAAGTTTCTACAATTATTTATTTATTTATTTTAAAAAAAGAGTATATAAAAAATTTGAATTTTGATGATGAATGATAAAATGTTTAAGGATCGCGATGAAGAGCGGTAATAATAATAGAAAGAGGCTGATGGTGGCAAGTTCAGGGTTGTGCGTTGCCCGGTGACACGGGTTTACTTTTATTTAAACGTTGGTATCTTTTTATTTAAGGCCTGACCCGGCGGTCATTTTGCTCGTGCGTTGTCCTCCGGACTCTGAATTAATAGCCGTGCGTATTTTGCCCTTGCGTTGGCAAATATACCTATATTCCCGGAGAGTCCGGTTAAAAATTCACCAAGATTCGACCGCTTTCTCACGGTGCCCCGGAGCAAACGAGAAAAAAGGCGCCGCATCCCAAAGTGTCCCGTGATTCATTGATCTCGTACCGTCCAAACGTGAACACAGATCGCCGCGTTAATGCGATAAATATCGTGTTACGCGCTTTATTCGAATCTATATCGATTCCGTCGTTTAATTAAGCACATTGGTTGACTCTGCGCGTACCCCGCGCGCAACCCCATAAATCAAACCCACCTCTCTTTTCAAACACATTATGGATGCATCGGCGCTCTCAAACTTTTGATCTTCATCTCTCTGATTTATTGTCACCATTTTTGTGATCCCCTCCCCGTCTGGAAAATCGTCACCCACCATCACTATTAAATCTACGTTTCGGCATCATCATGCGATTCCATTCTAACTCATATCGCGCATCACAGATTTTTTGATTCTGATATGCTCATTTTTATGGCCAATTAGTTTGGTCAAATTCTTATGCCCAGCATTTTATAAAATTGACTGAGCCGACGCACCGTGCGATTTCACGTCAATTATATAGTATATAGGTGTATATATTATACATGTAAGAACCTTGAGATTTGATTGACATAGTGTCACATATTTCACAATGAGTCCATGCCGGCTATATGTCTTGCGGATATACGTTTTTACATTCATTACCAGTTGTGCCGCTTGCATTTTCTATTTCTAGTTCATATCCTCTAACGATAATTACCGCGACTTTTAAATGCAACGATATACATCAATGAAAAACTTTTGATATATTGGCCATTTTATATATTTATTATACCGAGTTGAATTAATATATAATGCAAATTTTGAATCAATTTAATTCGTTTCATTGAAAATAAAAACAGTTGAATAAATGAAAATGTTCGCGCATACATGACAAACACACTATTCAACGTTTATAAACACATATACATATAAGAAAACACATTCAAAAATGTGGGCATCAATTTTTGTTGATAAAAGTGTTAATAAATGTGTTTATAACTTTTAGTCGTAAAACTAATCCACAAGTGAATGCAAAAAAGTGTTATCGCGGAAATTATAACGGAATGACTTTATATTAATGAAATAGAAAAGATTATGGTCGGTGTGCTGGTTGACGATGTAATCAACGCTGCCACGTATATATATATATATATACATATATATGAATTAAAAGGGCGGAGACGTCGCGCATGAGCTTGGCCTGACAAAAGATGAGCACGAGATGACGAGTGCGCGCGAAGACACACCCCAGAGCGCACGGATGGCTGCGCGAACGTGGTGTTGAAGCACGCCTGACCTCCTGCCAGACAGATTAAAATGACGCACTCGCCAAGTTTCCACGGACCTGCGCAAAAACTATTTCAAGCTATACTGCAATCTCCATGTAAGCAATCCGTCGTCGTAGCATCAATGAAATGTCGTCGATCTCATGCATGTAAGCAAATCACAATTTTATCATTCTACTATATAGGCATGCATATATGTAAATATAGCTCATATGCATACACACGTTTCTTTATAAAAATAAAATAAATACTATTTGGCTTCCAGTGTTGATTGTAATATATATATATATATATTCATACATATATAATAGAAGACACGTCTGGCTGGAAAATTCCTCCGAGCACAAACAAATTGTCAAACCAACGGTTGCGAGCTTCCTAACTTCCATAAACGCACACGCTCACTGGTGTATCATGCGATTAATTGTCAAACAAAAATTCCTACGTCTCATGTTAGGTAAACAGCGTCCGATTAGTTTCCGCTTCGGACTTCTCTCGCGCGGTAATAAATGACTTTACACACGCGCCGAGAGTCCCTCTGAATCCTCTTAGCCAGAAAAAAGTGACTGCAAGAATTCCACATTTTGAATCCGAAAGCTGCTCCCACTTTTTGATCTTGTGTCTTAACATTGTTTCTCAAGATGGCACGAAAAAGGCTGAACCAAAACCAAAGCAAAACCTGATTTACACAAAAATAATCCTAAACAACTTTTCACATTTTCTTTCTTTTCTTTTTCTTTTTTTTTTTTTTTTTTTTACCGAATCAAAATTTATTTATATATATATTTTTTTATGCGAAAGATTTTAAAAAAACTTGAATCACAATTTGATCATGACTACTGTATTAAATATTGAAATCCGCAGGAGTGAATATATTTTTATCAAACGGGATGTATTTAGTTGGGTCAGAAAAAAAAAGGGAGAGAACCAGTTTGGAGATATTCGATCGGTGGCTGAGCCTCAAAAGTGTGCCGGACCCGCCGGGCATCTATACATGCAACGTCAACAGATCATTGAGAAGTGTCATAATCCAATTGTACGGCCATTTGGCCAGGTTCGTCTTGTGATCGATAGTCCGGGCACATAATCCGATTAAGGTCTTCATATAAAAATCAGTGCCGGCGGATTAGAGAAACCTGTTGTTAACAACAGGTGTCGCGATCACAACAATATCATCGACCATCGCACGCCATGATTTATCAACTCTCTGGAATACATCACATTTTTTGTCATCAAAATCAAATATGATAACCATCAGAAATCTTTTACTTTTCAATGATAAAATTAATGTCTATTTAATCAATTTGTTTTCTTTTTTCCAACCATCAGTTTGTATTAAACATTTCAAAGAGAAATAATATACTATGATTCAAAAAAATATTTTTTTTTTTTTCAAACGAAAAAATTTTTGTTCAAAGATGTATGAGTTTTACCAATCATATAATAACAATGATAAACAGTCCAAGTTATATGTGTGTAGGGTGTTATTTAGCCTGTTCGAAGACGTTTTTGATACGAATCATACCAGTACATTTGTAAACGTTACTTCTTTCCGTGTGCGCGGATTTTCTTTCGTGTCTGAATAGCTTATGTATATGCAAAGAGAGTATGCGCGCAATCTTTGAAAATGATCTCGAATTTGTTTCCGCAAACTCAGCGTTCTTGTTCTTTTGCCGATGTAACTTTTGTTTGTTTGTTTTTTGAAAGTCTAATGATTTTTAATAAAAATAGCCAAAGCTGTTGTTTTTTTGTTATTAGGGCTTTCTCAAACGATGATGGACATATGACGATCGAAATTCGCGTTGCATAATGGTCAGATAAAAAACTTGTTCCATGCCGAAACTCGCGTGATCGGAATGCAATAGCGCTCTTGACGGCGGGCATAAATTTGTATTAAGGACGCATTTGTTCTGAGAGTTTGTATATGAAATTAGCCATCAACGAAGAAAAAAAAGAGATACCAAACAGATTTGCAATTATTGTTATGATACGCGACAGTATCTTAATTGTCGGCACATAACTATAATGAGGATTATTATAATCATAAAGGTATGCGCTTTATTTACGCTAATGCAATCATTACGGGCCGTCATTAAGGTGCACAATTAATCGAAGCAATTGGCGGTGATAACAGCAACGATTAAAATTGTTCGACACAAGTAAGAGAAGCGAATTCACAACTTTTTTCTTCTTATAATTGTATATGTATGGATTTTCATTTTAATTTTACCAAAAAAATGAAATTTTTACAGCTCAGATTTGAACTCAAGTTCCTGAGGTGAAAAATTATGAACACCATCTGCATAATAAAAAGGTATAATAAACCAGTATGAACAAAGTAATTTGAAGAAATATATATATATAAATAATCATATTTCTATTATCATCAGTTGAAAATATCATACTCCTAGTCGAAAGTCATATTATACCATGAAAAATAGCGAGACATTGATGGATAATGTATAATATGTATATAATAACAGAAACATCAGTATTGGTGATGGCACCAAACAAAGCATTTTATCTATCAGGTAATTGAAGCAATTTATATATATAAATCAAGAAACCCGTTTTGAATGAATAAAAATATATGTTATATAATCCGCCTAAAACATGGGTGAAAACGCTACAGATTTTGTATGCAGAAATAGCATTATATTTGGATATCAAAATATGCTGTTTCTAAATGCAAAATGATGATGCAGTTGTAGCATATTTTATATATTTGGTGAATGAGGAAAATGTTACTCACCCTATCGAATTGATGCGTCGCCGTGGCCGTGGAAAAAGGTTGAAAAGGCGCGGGCCTCGCGGGACTGTGATGCGCGGCATGAGGATTAGCATGTGGGTGGGGGTGCGGGGCTGAATGGGGGTGGGTCGGGGGTGGTGGTGGCCTTTGATAGAGATAAGGATAGTACTGATACATAACCTCGGAACAGCTCATCACTCCCCCCGGACCCGGCACCCCAGAGCCGGCCTGACGACTTGCGTACCCGAACGTCGCAGCACCCGCGCCCGCGAAACGACCGTTTATCTCGTCCGGGCTCGTTATCCTCACGTGTCCGACCCAATCGGTCAAACTTAACGCATCTTATAAGCTGCTTCCACTCGCGGCTCAGCTACCCATCACACTCTCTTCTTATACTGTCAGTTGACAAGAATAAGCGCGCGCGTGCCACTCTCGACCACTGTTTCCACTCAGTTGTATATAGTATTTATATGTATACACCTGAACCACACTTTTGTTTTAAATCCCAAAAAGCTTCTCTGTCTCTATCCAAGTCTCTATAGTTGAGGCTTGGAGGATTCCAGAAGAAGAGGCGAGTGGTATAATATAACAAACAAAAGAAAGAAAGGTTCACTCGCGGTCGAACAAGACTTGACTGCGCCAAGGTCAGTCAAGGTTGCGAGGTGCTGTCATTATCGCGTTTCCAAAATGCATGAGATTGCGCGACGGATTGTGCGGTAGCGTGTCTCTGCTGGGCAAACACAGACTGAACCATGTTCTCCTGTTGGTGTCAGCAGCCTCTCCCGGCGTGTCTCTTTGTTTGTTGTGTTCTCTCTCGGTCGGGGACGCCCGTTGGATAGGATCCGCCTCCTGGCAGTGCCGGCATCGACCAATCGCGCGGGCTGCCGCCACCGGCCAATGAAACACCGCTGCCACTCCTACACCGCGTTATTGATCTATCGCAATGAACCTTCGCCTCTCTGCGGTATTAAGAAGTTCGTTTTCGGGTTAGAGAGCATCTCTCACCCTCCCAACGTCCGCCGGTTCTCGCCGAGTCGTGTCTCACAAACTTCCGCCCCAAATGAAGAACAGACCAGGCGCATAATGAGTCTTAATTAACAGTTTCGTCGTGTTTCGCCAAACTTCATTTTCCCTCCAAGGAATTTGCCAAGCTTTTTTGTCCGTCCATGATTTTCCGCCTTCGACGGCTTCCTCATTCGACGACGCTCAACAGCTCTGATTTCAATGTTTCTGCTATCAGGCCATTCTTCCACTCTATTATTTCTTTTCTCTCACTCATTATATATTCTATAATGCGCGATTCATTCTTTTTCAATCATATTCATTCGATTATTCATTATTATTATTATTATTATTATTATTATTACAGCTATTATTTTCAATCTACATTTTTTTCTTTTCAAATATGCATTTCAAACAATGCATGCATTGCAAATAAATATATTTTATGTTTTGTGTCTACTATATGTATAAAACGTCAATTATACATACATATTTATTTGATGCATGTGTATACTTATTCTCTGTTTTCTAAAACGCTTCATGTGTCAACTCATCCCACCTATGTAAAACATTTACAAACATTTTTAACGTTCCATTATACAGATGTACGCTTTTTCAAAACAAAACGTTAAAAATAATCCAACAAATATTTGTAGGATGTATATTTATCAGAGATTGTTTTTATACAAAAATGTAATAAAACATCAAATATTTAAAATAAAATGTTTATTTTCATTCAACGAATCTCATCATATATAATCATCACGTATATATCTTATAATAATGTTTCCCATATATGCATTCAAACTCAATAAGAGTTGTCAATACGCATTTTTCTCTCGCGCTCTTTGTTTTCTTATTTTTTATATGATTGTTTCTTTTGAAATAAAGGTTTTGAACAAAACCTTTATATACTCCTTTAAATCCCTTTACTTATTTATTCTGGGATAATAAACTTTTTAGTTTACATATATTTATAAATTAATCGACTTTAAAATAAAAATCCACTTTGTATATATATACAGAAGTTATTGACCAATTTGCAAAACAAGATTAGAAATTGCGCATCATTAGGTTTATTTGTTATATATAGTAGCCGAAAAAGTACACGGTGTACTCGATGTAAATAATGTTGAGACCGACAAAAGAACACTTGACCGTATCAAATCGCGATGTTGGTGTTTAATCTGATGTGTAATGTAGCAGGTCTTTCGTATGAGGGTGACAAGCAAATCCAATAAGCTGCACGATAAGCATGATACTGTCTTTGGGTCTGGTTTTTTGCGAGCCCCAAAAAAGGGTCGCACGTGGCCACTCGTCTCGCACACCCCGGCGTTAATAATCGGACATTAAATTTGTCAATAGCACATCACTGTTGTCAATGAATAAAGCACGACGTCAAAAATATGCCGGCAGACAAAACGTATTGTACGAATTTGATGCGAGGGTCCTGGATTTAATTCAGGGGTTCGAATCATGCGTATCATGGACACTGCACATTTAAGAGATCGTGATGTCATTCAAACCGAGCTGTATATATATGCTAAGTACTTCTCACAAAGTATTTTTCAAAAGTTTCATGACCAAAGTGGATTATACAATTCGGCCGTGAATTAAAAACATATATATTGAATTCAACTTTTTAGGATATACCTCTCTTAAATGTTTTGTCATTCTTTGTATTTTCCTTAACAAAAGTCTATATATATTATAATTATTAACCGTCCGTTAGTATGGCTTTCACATGCATGTTTTATATATTTTGTTTGTTTACTCCAAATAAAACCATTGTTTTAATTTGAAATTTTCATCAGTATCTTCTACGACAACACTTTTAAATAAATAGTGATTCGTTTCATAAATTAAATTGTTTGGTATTTGTGTGATACAAAATAATAGTACCAAAAACATGGAAAATGCGGGGCCGCGCTCCACTATGTATATATACTATACCAAACTCATCTATAAAATTTTCTACATTTTGAATTTATCTCAACTTTATCTTTTTTCATAAATTAGTGTTGCAAACAGTTCTTATTGTACAGTTCTTAAAAATAATAATGGTTAAGTTATATGAGAATTATATGTTAAATTATATAACTTTTGAGAACGATACGAATGAAGGGTTAGAAGCAATATCAATTTTGTCAAATAGTAATTTGTTGTAAAATGTTTTGTCCGTCAAACAAAAGTATATAAGTTATATAGAGAGCGTACGTATTTCATGCATTTTTTTTCTTGGTCGTGTCTATTTTTTGAATGACGTTTTCGTCGTCGAGTATACAATAAAGCTCTCGGAGAGAGTCTAGTCGATAAAAGAAGCAAACAAGTCCAGCAGAGGAAGCACATGAGGTAGACAGAGAAAAGGCAAAGAAACGATAAGATGAACAAGAAACAAGGAGCCCGCGTGGAATCTCCTAATTTGCTATTTCGACATTCCTCGCAGTCCGTGTCTGTTGCACTGTTCGTGGGACTCTTTCGCAAGAGGCTGTTGCCGATCTATCAAAAAACGCGATCGTCCGGATTCACCGTTTCTTTGCAACAACCCTACTCAGCAGCCCGAATCTTGTACTTCGCAACGAGCCAATGAATTTGGTTTAACTGTGCGAAATTTGTACAAATATTTTTCACGCAACTTGTTCCCTCAAATAGATGGTGGACAACATTTTTGTCGCGTCGCGTTCCCAAAGCCTGGATTCACAACATCGGAATTACAGAATTTTTTTAATTACAAACGCACTCAAGAATTTAACTAACGTTGATAAAAAAAATTCATCAATCCACAACAGTTTCGGTTTTCAATATTTTACAATAAAACTTAATTGAACTAACACTACAAATTTTCATTTGAATTCATTTTATTTCATTTATTATACTTTGAGAAAAGATAAAACTAGAACTGCGACAAAACATTTTGTGACGAAATTTTGGGACATTTGGAAAATGAAATAGAGTATATTTTACAGCGCAACGTTTCCGTGCGGAGAAATAAACATGATCAGAATTATTTCTATTATAGAACTTCATTTCGACAGATTGGCTTCTTTTTTCTTTGCTGCATTTTCTTCGTCTTCTTGTTCCAAATATTTTTCCCACTTGTTAAGTCGTGCCTCGATCTGCTCATCAGTTTCCGCGATTCTGGAAATAATGTTTTTTTAATATTTCTACAACATAAATATAGATTACATATAATAGTTTTGGAAAACAATTCTGGGTAAAAAAACACCAAAATTACTGTTAATATTTTTGAATGAAAATTATTAAAGTTTTTGTAAGTTAAAAATCTATTTATAAGACGCAATTTTCATTTTCTTTATTGTTCTATATATAGGTGTGTATATATATATAAAACACTTCCTTTCTGCAGTTAGTAACCTAAAACGCAGTCGGTAAGAATTCATTGACTAAAGATGTCACTAAAGTACGGAGAAAAGAAGCGGAGACTTTATAATAAATGGATTTTTTTAAATATTATGTATAATACAATTTCAAAATAATGCAAAATAAAAACTAAAAATCCATATCAATTATCGTATTATTAAACGACGAAATGTTGAAAAAAAATTGTTGAAACTATTTTTTATGAAACAGTCTATTGTTAAAGAAATGAACACAAAAAAGATGTTTCTATTTATAGAAAATGAATATTGCATAAAGATATTGATAATACTCACTTGTATTTTGTTTTACCATCCCAAATTTCTGCAGTTATCCTTCGTTGATCAAACCAGCGACCGTTCAGTAACTGCACGCAGGCTTGAGCGGCATCTATTTCTTTGAAAAACACTTGTGCTACACCTTCAGGATTTCTCTGCATTAAACAAAAGAAAATAACATAAAAAAACTTTTGATTGCAAATCTAACAAAATGTTGAATTCTAATTCAAAAGTATTATATTTAGGCGAAGAATAAATTTTTATATTGTGTTTATTAAAAAACAAGCTATTAGTGTGCCAGATAGTGCACACAACATCAAACAAATATTTTCTCAATCAAATATCCATCGAGGATTCCAAGCATCATAATCCACACCCAACATTTCGTTGGATAAATATACTGTCGAAATCAGCACAACTATGTCAAACACTTGAGAAATTTCTTGCATTCAGGAAAAATCTCAGTATTAGCTCCTGTCGAGTCCATCTTGACGAATCCATTGTATACTTATTTCAGAAAAGTCATCTTACCCGAGAGAATTGTATATTTAGACCCACTCGCAAAATCGCGCGCATGTATATACATTCAGAAACCACAAACAATATTGCTTAATAATTGTAAGTGAATTTGTTTTTACGAGACAAACGAATCAAAATTTCGACAAACTGAGCCAGCTTTATATATTTAACATGAACACATTAATAACTTTCAATGATCAATACTTGCAATCAGTCAGTAAGATTAATTGATCGTCATCTAATATCAAAGTCGCGTAGTCTATTTACTTGGAGAGAGTTCATTGCACCCGAACACACATGCAATGATAAACGTAAAACTAAATGCAACAAAATTTCCTTACAAACATGAGTTTTACATAGTAGTTGCATAATAAATATTCAACAAAATAAGCAGGTATTGGCTTATTCAAAAACAAGTCTCCTGTAATAAGAATAAAAAACGATTATGTTCAAATATATATATATGATTAAATTTTTGTCATAAGTCGTGCATGATAAAAAAAAAAAAAAAAATTAAATACGTATTTTGAATTTACGAAACAATTGCATCAGAGCTCCAGTCGGCGCTAATTACTCGCGTGAGGCGTGCATATTTTTGGAACCGTCTGGAATTGTTGATAAGAGAACAGAGATCCAAAGAGAAAGCCGCGTGAATTCCCAAAGCAAAAGGCGAAGATAAATAATGTGACTTAGCCGATTTTGTTTGCAATTTTGTTGACACGATTTGTTCTAGGCTGTTCAATAAGTTACAGTTATTTATGGACGAAGGGATATGATTTATTCAACAAAAATCGTTGGTGGCGTGCGCGAAAGAGCAATCGAAATGCCAGAATAATCACGCGTGTGCCAAGCACAAGAGCTCTTAGAATTTACAAACGCAAAGAGGGGAAATACCGATTCGCAATTGTTCCCGTCAAAAAGACATTAGTTTTCTCGCGGTTGACGCGACTCCATAATTTAGTGTCGAAACTATACTATTTCACATAAAACGAGAAAAATAAAATGAGACGGGCTGATTGAACTTATATCCCTCTCTCGACAATTCATATAATATTGTGTTGAATTGAATTTGTTTAAACTGCCGTCATAAAGGCAGTTTCAATCTCACACGTTAATGAATATTCAAAGACACGAAATAGTAAAATATATGTTTACGATCGGAGGCTTGGAGATCGATTGAATTAATAGGGTACAAAAATAGCTTTCCGTTAATAACTATAAAATGTATTTCAAGTGTAAGCGCGCGCGTCTGTAAAGAGACGAGGCCAGAAAGACCTCGTACAAAAGAAAGTACGGCGTGTGAGAAATAATTACAACTCCTTTGACTAAAATATACGGCTTATTAAATATACACGCGAGCAATTCGGCCCTTTGCACGACAAAACACTGTTTACAATGAGTGGTCCGTGTTGAGCAGCAGCTCGGCGCAACTGTTATCGCGATCGCGAGGACAGGAAACATCAATAGACAACGTCTATTTAAATAACCTCTTGGCACACGTGCGTCGCGACTTGCACGATTTCAATCGGTATTTCCAGATGCGTTAACTAGCAGAGACGTTACAACTTGACGAATCATTTCCAACAAGGAGAAATGGATTGATCGCAGCCGACGCAGCGATGGCGCACACGCAGGGCTCATTTTTTTTTTTTTTTTTTCTAAATAATGCGAAACTCACTCGTAGGTCTATTTCTGAGTCTCATCATCATTGTTTAGATCTTGTTGATGGCGTTTTGCTTAGGAATCATCGCGACCTCCAGCGAAAGTTTAATGTATCCAAATAATGTATCATTCAAATAAAATGGAAACTTACGTCATAAATGACAACTTTCTTGACCTCGCCACATTTCGCGCACTCCGATCGCAAGTCCTGTTGGATTTCCAGAATCATTGCAACTTGTTTGTCAAATTCCTCAGGCCTAAAGAGGTTTTTTATTACCACCACACGTTCGCACTTCATCGGTTCACCTGGCAGTTTGTCGGGTCTCCAATCGAACAACCTGAAATAATGAACGTCAATTCCAATTTCCTTCTTTCTCATAACTGCATAATAACAATAAACATTATATCAAACACTTACTTTTCATGAATTTTCCTCTGTTTATCTTTATCTTTCTTTCTTCGTTTTGGTTTCAACGCAGGATTGTATTCTCCTTTTAGTTGGAACTTTGCTCTTTGCACCGACAGGGTGTTGCCCCTAATTTGCCAACCATCCAAAATGTTCAACGCAAGATCCACAGATTCCACCTGCAAACAAAATAAAAAGAAACATATTAATTGAAACGAAAATTCAACAATCAATTTTTATTGTTACGAGGAAACGTTTTATTCGACTTTTGTACTACAAGTCTGCAATCTTTCACTGTCAAGGCAACAAGACAATTCACGAGACACAACAGACGATTGCAATTACAATTCAAATATGAACGCACCTGTTTCGCAATGTGTAACAATATAATAAGTGTTGTCGATGAAATGTTATATTGGTTTATAGTACGGGACAAATTTGCGTAATCAAAAAAATCATCTACATCCATTAGTCGGGTCTTGTATCATCTTAACTGCAACTTGGAATAACCGATAAGGTCCTGACTCATCAATTTATTATTTGCATCTCTCATCGGTACAACACGAAATCTCGCTTATCTAAACCTTTGATCGAGGTGTATTTTGAGCCATATGATACACGCCAGAAAGTGATTTAGCCCTGATGAAAACGTTTAGAACTCAGCCAAGCAAATTAATAAAGAAACTGAAAAATCATGCTCAACAATGTAAAAAAAAAAAAAAAAAAGGTTTAAATTGCCACAGTGCTGAGAAAACGAATATATGATAAAACTTTGATATTGATTCAGTAATTGACTTAATATGCGGACAATCTGTTACATCGCGTATCGATATATCATATATAGGCGAGACATTCTTTTGTACACTCTCAGTCGTGTGATGTCACATGATCCCCTACTCGTATATAGTAAAAAATTAAACGCGCGTTTTGTATTCATTGATTTGACATAATTTTGCTGGCTCGATTATTCAAATCAAACGTATCTTATAATTGGCCGACTTAAATGCTTGGGTGGAATTTCTCGTTCCTCAAGTGAAACCAAAGAAAGTTTAATTGCGGGCCAATTATGCCCTTGATGCCGGCTATTAATTTAACGACACCGCGCCAAGACGATGTTTGCATAATTTATTCACAGGTCAATTGACTATTTTATTACCAAAATTGGGATTAAATAATAATTGATAAATATACCTCGACAAATCATCATAAAAAATGCAAACTTTTTTTATAATGAAAAAAAAAATGCATTTCAAAACGTATACTGAATTTCAGATTAAGATCAACATTTATGTTCTCTAATTATAAGAATGAAAATAAAAACAAGAATTCAAAGAAAAAACACCACAACTGATAAAAATGGTGAGAAAAAGTGGACAAAAATCATCAGTGGTTGAATGTTGCGTGGGACAAAATTGCAAGGCAAAAATTTTAAAATAAGTAAACTGAAGGCAAGTTTAAATTCAAGTTCAATTACATTGACGATCAAGGCTAATAAGGATTAAGTTGGGTAAAAACGTGTATCAGCGGCATGTACTGTTTTATCTGTTGCAATCGTATAAATGACAGAAAGCGTACGAAATTCACATGCAGTGAATGTAATCATTTATCGGTGTTGCTTTAATACACCAGAATAGACATTCATGGCCGTGCCATCAACTTGATTCTCCAAGCTTTATCAACGCGATAATGCCAATCGCGTCTTTGGTGTTTACAATAATAAAAAATTGATGGAACAACAGGTAGACGCAACCTGATACGCCGCATACATCAATTTCATTTTGAATTATGACCCAAACTGTTCAGCATTATGTTTTTTCACTGCTCACTTTTTCATCGCTTATATTAATCGTCTTATCTAATGAGGAATTGATTGATCCAATTGATCAAACTGACACCTTGTTTTGCACAAAACAAAACGCCCAAAAAAATCCGTTATATAATGATGGTGAAATTGAATTTCTTTTAATCTTGTCATCAATTAATGGAAACTGAGTCACGTGGAAATGTGTCACCAATAGGTTCAAGTATATCATAGGATTTTCTTCAACGCTGCAACTGAGGAAAGTAAAGGTGCCATGACATCAGCATCATTTTCCGTGTATGTTTAAGCAAATGCTGACCGTCATTCTCAGAAAAAGAATATGATGTAATGCGAGCAACTTAATTGTACCCTGTAATTATACTATACGACAAACGCGACAAACTATTTTCAGACAAAATGTGCCATGCAGGTTGTAAAATTCAATCCCATGCGACAGCGCCTTTCCGGAACTCATAAATGTTTGATTGAGACAATTTACATAATTCAGCCACAACGACTGACATCAGTTTTGTAATTTTAAAATTGATGTTTTTATATAAATGAGAATCCACTCTTTTCTTTCTTTTTTTTTTTTTTTTTTTCAACTCATTTGTGTATAAAATATAAAAAGATGAGTTTCAAGATCGAAAAACTTGATTGCGGTTTAAAAATTAGAAAATTCAATTCAAATTAAAGAAGTGTTTCTTGTTTTTGACCTAAAAATAATTGGATTTGAATAACTGGATTTGATTTTGCTCCATTTCAAAGTGAAATTCAAAGCACCACGCACTTGAGGAGTATCGTGATCAAAAATTTGTTGAAATGCAAATTTTTGATAGCCACGCTCACACAGATATACTTTTTGTTATCTACCGAAAGATATCTTGAGTCACGTTACATATATTCAAACATGTGGTCATAATACTTACGTTATCATTATTCTAACCAGATCACGGTGAACTGTACTTGATGTAAAATGATATATCTGCAAATATTTGATGCCAAATTTGATTGTCATACAGAGCAAATAATTTGCAAGTAATACTTTTTATATGTAGGGACAGTATCATTGTGATACAAAATTACAAAATTAAAATTTGAATATGTGCATTTTATGTAATTGAATTATTTGAATGAATTTTGAGATTAAATTATTAAAATTAGTAATTTGTTTGCTTGGGGTAACTTGTGACCTTGCTTGTGACAACGTTTGTTATTAGAAATGATAAAAATATTATTATCCGACAATCTGCATACGTAGGAAGTACTTTCTCCAGATGTAATACACATAGCAAAATGATGATAAATTAATTGTTTATATACATATAATTCAATAAATGTTAAATGCACACATCAAAAATTGTATTTCAACATTGCCTTTTTTTACATATATAAAATTCATTTTCCATCGTCATTTAAACAAATTGCATTAAATAGATGTAATAAGATGTATTGAGATTTTGAGAGTAAAAGAAATTATTATGAGGTGAATGTGAAAAAAATGTTTTTAAGTGTCAGAATGCCTCGCGAATGTCATTCTGACATTCTTAAATTTCAAGTTGGAAGTTTGTTGATAGAAATCATAGTAAATTTGATGAGCTTATTCCCTTCGTGTGCTTTCAAAAGAATAAATACTCGAATTTTTGAGTCATAAATGGGGGTAAAAGAGAGACAGGAAGGGATTTAAAAAATGCCTCGTTTCTTGTATTTTCATTGTCGTGTTGAGCCCGGGGCTGACGAATTCCGTCTATTCATGGTCAAAAAAAATTATTTTTTTTTCGCACACGGCGATGAAGGGAGAACGAATCAGGCAAGCCATGAGATTGAAACATGAGTCGCGACGTCAAGTACTTTAGGGACCGTGCGGGCGCAGCTTCAGTCTTTCGCGAACCACACGTGCGAAGAGTGTTCACGCACACGCGCCTTCTTTAAGCGATGTGATTGTCAAGACAATTTTGTTTCACGCAAAGTGCATTGGACTCTTTTCGCTTGCGCTATCACAAATGAGATAATGTTTGTGCAATTCATCGTGCTACCGGCATGCTCCATTTCTTCTTTCATTTGAAAAGTGCAATTCAAATTAAAAATCATGCGCCAGTACTTCATTTTGACTATTTTCATCGCAGGTATTTTTTTCAAGATTCAAATTTTCAATTAATTTTGCAATCTTCATGTTTTGTATCAAAAATAAAATAGGCATTTTTACATTTGATTCAAAGATGTTTTGAACTAGGGCAGTCGTATAAAAGAGCTGTATTGACACAACTCTTTGAATTAACCACTCTGATTATTGCAACTAGAAACATGTGGTCATTTATATTATATTTTACTACGCCTTTTCTTAGTCATGCAATTTCACTATTTATTTAGGACTAAAGAATTGAATGCTGATTGATTTATACTGTAAAATATCTTATGTCTTTTTTATTCCCGTGAGAAATGTATCATTTTTATGTTTACAATATTATTAAAAAAAATCATCCACAGACACATGAATTATAAAAAAAATGTTTATCATTTTCACGCTGGAAGACAAACTTTATTACTGTTGAGGTATAAAACGACTATTGTTCCAAGCAAATCAAGGTCATGTGAGACAAACGAACAGTTTTGTTACAAATAGTACTAAAACTGCTAATCACCTTTTTTTTCTGACAAATGAAATATTTAGAATAAAAACTTATTTTAACATAATTCATATAAGCAATATTTTAAAATCAATTTGAGACAATTACTTTTGTTCATCACAAAGCTCAATATCGTTTATCCATGCATATAATTTACAGTTTTCTAAGAAACCATATTATCAAACTTTCAAAACAGCGCAAAACGTATACGTTTTGAGTTGAGATTTAGTGGACAAACTGTACAACATACAAAATATGTTGTATACAATATATATTGAATGTATTCAAAGGGGAGTACATGTAACAAGTTTAAATCAAGTATAGAAATAAATAAGGAAAGATACTAAAAACTAATGATAATGAAATTAAATTTGTCTGAAAATAAAAGTTGGTGATATTTATATTATTTTTATAAGTAAAAAAAGTGATGTTTGAGTAAAGGTTGTAAATCTCGGCGGTGAATTTGTGCAAAGTCAGTAATTTAGAGTACCCTCCAGGAAGAGTAAAAAAAACGTGTTTACGAATCGAACGGTATACCCCGTATGAAATCGTCATACATGGCCCATGAATCGCAATTTTGTTATTACACGGTTGCATTTCTGTTGGCGTAAGTCAGTTTGAAGCCCTGCAGCTATTTTATTGCAGCGCAGCGTATGTTCTCCGCCCTTCAATGTGCAGTCGATACTTAATATCCCGACGATTAATTGCCTCCAATAAGTTTGATCGCCAAGCATACACGATTCTTTGAGATTGAGCGTTTGCATGCTCCAAACCCTTGACGCAGCTTTCGTGAATAATTTGTTGCATGCAAAACAAGACGATTCGCACGATCCATCATTTCATTATGAAATGACAAAAGGCAACACAAATGGAATGTTTCGTTCAAAAATTGTGCATATAGGTTTGTGCAAGCGCGAGATTATAATAACGAGTTGAAAATTGATGTTCCACATAAAGAATGTTACATAAAACGCACTTTTGAGTGTCCCTGACTTTCTGTCAATAGCAGTAGTCTGCGTGTGCTATACGAATAATCACGTCTCCTACAAACGCAAAATTGTTGAACGGCCCACGGGGAGCATTGTCTACTCGATCATTCAATTTCTTATTTCAATTTTTCTTTTTGCGTGGGAATCGTGCATTATTTATTTTGTCATAATTCTTTTTAAGGCCAACCCAAAAAACCATAAAATAATCATTCATTTTATGATGCTTGAATATTATATTTCACTTGTTTGCATGTCACTTAAAGTTTGCATCGCACTTTCGCGCTTGACATTCTTAACGGGTTCTTTTGTACACTCTTGTACACAATACAAACATTTTAATCGCCGTTAATTCAATTAAGAAGATTGATTTCATTGACAATGATGTACAGACGCGATGCAAATTTGATGCCTGGTGTGATGATATATAAATGTCATATAATTATATACAAAAGTAGCAGCCGTGTAGGACACTTTCACAGTATCCACATTCATTCAATTCAATCAACATTCAGAATATTTTTATTTATTTTATTGTTTTTTGATAAATAATATAACAACAATCAATTTTATTATGAGCTTACACACTGTGAGTTTACATCTCGCAAAGTTTTGATTTGCTTTTATTAGAAAACCAAAATTGTCGTTAATTGACAAAAAGATGCAGTTCAGCGCGGACAAAAAAAGTTAAGTTTCGACGAAGGAGATCCATTCATTAAAAGAATGGTTGGTCGAACGTGGGCGGGATATACCCGTATCAAAAGGTTGCAATTTTTTGGCTAAGCTTGAACAGTGCAATCACAAGTACAGTCTAGGAAAAAAGTTTATCATTTTTGTATGAAATAAAAAAAAAATAAAAGTGAATAATGATAAAAAACAAACAAACTTTTGCAGTCTTGATCTCAGCAACTGCTCTGTAATTAACCCATCATAAAACATGAAGAAAATAAGAAGAGCTTGATGATGTTGTACATCCTGGAATTGCAATAAATCGTCAAAAAGGGCACAAAGCAGTACAACTTGCATATCGGATTTGGTATTTTTGAAACATAGAATGTTTCATTGAGAAACAAGTTTATGAATGGGATAAGTTGTGCGAGCGATTGTACGTTAGCTCTAACATCAACGGAGAGTCCCACAAGTCAACATCGACCTATGGCCCAGTGTTTCAGGTTCTTCCCACTCCGTCAATATACTAATGACCTGACGATCGCCGACCAGAACTTATTATTTCAAAACGCTAGCATAAAATTAGCCATCATTTTTGCGTCTACTCATGTTCATTAAATTTTGCCTTTCCCCCTTGGATATATATTTTCACCTTCGGTGTTGGTGCACAGCTTTAGAATGAGGAAACATGCACGATCAAAATAGATTTATGGTGCAAATTTTCCTGCAATCGTATATTTTGAGATGGATTTGATGAAAGAAATTATTGCTTTGGTGAAATATGTAAAATTGAAAATAATTTCAATGACAGAGATCAAACACGAATCACTTGAATTGTTTTGGATCTTTTTCCTTTGTCATTGTTATTGTGCCCATCGAATCATTGACACGTAGGCCGTTGCATGTCTCTAATTATCCGGATGCTCTTTAACCCTTTAATGGCCAAGTGGGAAGCACTTTCAGTTAAAGTCATCATTTTTAACGCCACACCTCTTCCTTAATGCCAAAATTATTCATAAATAATCGTCATAATATAAGTACACGGGGATTGGACAAAAATTGAAATCAGTTTCAGAAAACGTTATTTTGATGAACATTGAATAACCCATGTAGAAATATTCAGTTAGATTTACGTTAGTTTGACGCTGGTCAAAGTCGTCCCAACGTTTCTTCCCGGTGTTGGATCAACGTTAAGGGCCGTTCAGAAAGACAGGCGTACGCCTCTACGCGCGTACGCAACGCTCGATACGCTCTCACTCTGAATGATCCTTTAGTTCAACGTCCGCATGCATGTAACACCCTTCAACGTTATTTACTGACTTTCAGAAGTATTTCAAAAATAGAATATATTTGTAACCTAAAAGTGATACTAATTTTATGTACATCGTTGGATATGAAAAAGATGATTAATTAGAAATATATCTTGTCTTATTTTTTGATAACATTAAACCATGGGGAATTTATTAAGGTTGTTCCAACGTCACAAAAATACTTTGTTTTCACGTTATATAGTTGATCGACGTTATATCGACTTTAAACCGTCTTAAAGATATTTTCCAACGTTGACTTTATGTCCTAGTAACGACGCTTATTGACGTCGATTAAATACCTCGAGTCGACTCTGGGGCTATAGTATAGTAGTATCAACGTATATATGTCGTTGGCTACCGCGGCGTCGAACCCGAACCAACGTTGTTTCAACGTTGGAAATTTCTGCATGGGAATGAAATATGTACATCTATTGAAAAAAAAAAAACCTCACAACAGCTTCTAAATGTAGAGCAAAACAATTTGAATATGAATGCACCGCTCGTATATGCAACCATTTCACTCATTTCTGAATAAAATATAATTTATTCACGTATGCACCTTTTTTCTCATTTAAGATACATTTGAAAAGCAACCACCGATAAACATTCTCTATCTATATCAAGTATTGTACATTTTAATGAGATACAAGAATTAAAAAATAAGCGCGGGACAAAAAGTTTTGATTTTGTTGCACCAAGTCCACTTGGACGAATTTATCAAAGCAAAGCAGCTGTCTCTCAGGCGTAACTATTTCGTGCAGCAACAAGTAATACGGGGAAAGCCAATTGAGCCGAAAATAAAACAAGTAGACGTGACTATACGCTTTATAAATTGGTTCCTAACATCGATCTTTAAGCTTGGCTCATAAAAAAGAGTGCGTAACCAGAAACCAAACTGCGTTGCCTAGAAAACGTAACAAATTTTACAACCTGTTTATCTTTCTACATTTGCATGTCGCCGCCGGCTAGTTGAACAAATTCCAGCTCAATCCATTTTCAAATTTGTAATTCGCAAAACCAAAATATTGAAATGAAAGCTTTAATTTAGTCACTTTAATTTATGAATTGTAGTTGAAAAATGATACAGATAAAACAAACTTTATTTCAGGTATCTTATCCGTTTTGAGTCACACATTGACAATCGACAGCACTCCAGTTGGCTACCAGAAACAGAACGTCAAGAATGAGAAACGTATCATGTGCCCAGTTGGCTTCTTCCGACGAGGGAAATATTGCTATTACTTAAGCGCTGGCACGGCATCATGGCAGGAAGCGTATTTCCATTGCAAAGACCGAAATTCAACATTAGCCATCCTGGATAAACCAGGAAAAAACAGAATTTTGCGACGGTTACTGATGGACGATGCGTACAGTAGGTTTCATCGAACAATAATTTGTTCTGATGTACTGGTAAACAAATTGCATGCTCAATATCAGCTGCTGCTGTATTCGAAGAGAGTAAAAATTGCTGATAACTGTGAGAAACAAGTTTGAGATAACATATTGGGGACATATTTGTCGAATCATTAAGTAGTGACCTGTTTGATAATTGATGAGAAATAACTAGAGTTGAAACAGACTGCACTGAATCAGTGGCCGGTTTTTACACCATCAGAACTGCTATCAGTTAATGGCCTGATATTAATGTTTTTAATAATTTTATCGCGAGATCATGATAGCAAAATTCTCTCATTGGCGAACCATAAACCAATATTAAACTTGATTATAAAGTGGCTGAAATAACGAAAGAAGAAATTTAATAATATTAAATTCACTGGAGAAACGTTTGAATTTGCAAATTTTCAGGAAGACTTGAGAGATGGATTGGCAGTAGGTATGACTGGAAAAATAAAGCTTGGGTGTGGGCTATGACTGGTAAAAGAATCGAGTACCAGAACTTCAGCAAGAAGGCTCGGTTGCCTTCGCAGTCGGGGTGGGACTGCATCATAATGGACCCTGCACTTAAGTACAAATGGAATGCCAGGCAGTGCATTGAGAAGAAGTATTACGTCTGCGAAGCACCGGCTGCACGAAGAGGTGAGCGCTAATCGTAAAAGCAACAGTTTAAAATCATCTTTACATTTTCTTTTCACTTTCGCTTTCAACTTGTCGACCACCCAAACACAAGACCAAAATCATTTTTCCGACGCGCGTTCGTGTTTGCTCAATTCATTAGTTTCTATTTCATTTTATGTTTAACAAAGTGTACATTTGAAAAGGTAAAAATAATTCTTTTGAATTTGTAAATCTGTGGCTGTGAGGACAAACCAGCTGAGTGCTTTTTTGTACATTTAAGTTAAAAACATATTTTACATTCTTTTTTTATCTACTTCTATAAGACCAACTCAAACAAGTATTTCTATGGGGATCAAAAAATTATAATTCACATGTTTCAACATTATTCAGAACTCTAATTTTGTTTAAAAAAAAATGTTTAAAGTTTTATTTTTTAATGTTTTCAACTGGTAGTTAACTGGTTTTTCCTCACAGCCACAGAAATGATCTCTCATTAATTTTGCTTGCAGAAAGATCGAAGCGTCGCGAGATGATAAACGATACGAGCGCGCCACAAAATTTAGTAAGGCCTCGTCAGAAAAAGAAACAAAAGGAACGACCGAGGAAAAAAGGCAGGAACAAACAGTTGAGATTGAACAAGAAGTTGGAGTCATCCGTTTGGTTGCATGGGGTTAAATTAGGATCGAGGCCGCCGATGCGGTACAGTTTCATATTCATCCGTTGCATAAATGTTGTAATAACGCATTAATTCAATTCTTCTTTTAGGGATCCACAAATCAACTCAGACGAGCCTGAGAAGCCGTATTCCTTCCAGGGCCTAACGGACCAGCACAAACCACACAGTTTGGACAAGAACGCCGTCTACACGTCGTTCAATAACAGAATCAACGACTTTGCAGTGGAAGAAATTTTATTGAAGACGTAAACCCTCCCTCCCTTCTTTTTCTTTCGTCCACCTGCTTGTCAAAGCTAGAAGGACATTTTATCCTATCGTTCAAGTTTTTTTGCAGTTTTTTTAAGGCTCATTTTTCTTGTCTTCGAAATAAACGTATTTATGATTCACCATCAAAGTCATTGTGTGACTCGAGTTTAGTTTATGATTATTTATTTAATGCTGTGAAATAAGCTTTTGCTATCCACCACTTCAACACCTATAGCGACAACCACGCCAATGTATTCTTACAATGTTAGAATTTAAGATTCTACAAGTCCTCGCTTTGTTTTTTCGTACTTTACTGCAAATGTATCCGTTCTTTATTTATCGGAAAAATCATGTTTGTAAGTTATTCGATGAATTTGTAATAATACATTCTTATTATAAATTAATGTCTCATCAATGCTAATGAGTTTGCATTATAAAACAGAATGACAGTGTTGTTAGGTTGATAAATGATAAAGGAGATATATATATATATAAAGTTTTTTGTTTTTCATCACATAATAAATTAAAAGAGCTGAATTATGAACTGATGTTATCACGGTTTTGTAGGAAAGCCTACCTTGATGTAGGTGCAGAGAGCGTCCCCTTTCATCTCACCAGACTGGTCTTTGTACAATTTGATCTTGTCCTTGCCCTTTTCGTCCCGTGCCAGAAGGCCGCACTTTTGGAATAATTCGGTAACCTCGTCAAGGGTTGCATCTAAAGGCAAACCGCTCACATAGATGGACGTATTGTGAGCCTCATCCACTTCAAACCAGGTTGACGGTTGCGGTGCTTTCCGCTTTCCGTCTTCTTTCTTGGCAACCTCGACTTTTGATGGCACGTTTGGCTCGGACTTTGTCTCATAACTGTTTGGATCAACGAACCCGTAGTTTATTTGATACATTGCTAAAAAGTCTTCATCAATCTGAAAAATTTTTAGAATATTACTTTATCATCCTCCGATATAATATAACTCAACATTTTTTTGTAAGTCAAACATTTCTTTAAACATACTTCATGTTTTGAATTATATTTTTTTTATAATAATTATTCACCTTGGGAAACCATGCTTTCTTTTCCTTATCAAAAATATAAACGCTTCCATCTTTGGGATCTGTATATGTATGAGTGTCATTCTCGAAACCATACACGCCTCCCTCTGGAAGACCGATCGTTGATGGCTGTTGAGAGTCATTTTTCACAACCCAGGATTTTGTTTCGTAGTTATATTTGTATGTGACATTAGTATTTTTATCTGTATACACATAGGTCTGACCGTCGAACTCATAGTTTTGGCCCGACTGACTGACGTCTGGTAGTGCAGTTTCCTGTTGCTTGTCTGGCCTAGGCTCTTCACCTACAAAAACAATTCAAGTTTGAATTTTATATGTAACATTTTTGAAGACATTTATGAATTGTCTATAGCTTACACCATGATTTTGTTTCATCATCATAAATCATTCTTCGTCCAGAATTCGGTTCGGTATAAATGCACTTGTCACCTTCATAAGTCAGATGTTTAGTATAATCAGCCGAAGGAACAACTTTTTTCACTTCATCATCCGAATCAAACTCTTCACCTGACTCTACAAGTTTTTCAGCTGCTTCTTCCTTATCTGTTTCTTCGTTGCTTCTGCCTTCGGGCGAATTATTCTCCATTTCTTCACTTTCTTTTGAACTCATTGTTTAATAAATTCAGCCAATGCAAATAAAAATGTAAGCATTGGCTCAAATCCCAGTAATAAACATGTTAAAAAGTATAAACACCACTAATTTGTCTGAAACAAAGAAGCATGTAATAAATAATGAATAATTAGTAACAATAAACAAGTGTCAATTTCATAACCTACAAATTTATTTTCGATTATTTTTGAAATATATATTACGTACCTGAATTGAAAGATTATACTTGGATTTTGGCGTGCATCAATCGGAATATTTGTTATAATCTAAATGCAGTTAAAGAGTAAATTTCAATTAATAATTTGAGTATCCACTCATTCGAAAAGTGTTTGTTAAACCCTCTCGTAGCCGACCGTCAGTGTAACAAATCAAGTTTCAAATTTAGATGTAAGATGGCGTTGATGAAAGAGAGCGCAAAATATTTTTGTGACTTTTCTCTCATTGTTAATATCTCTCGCCATCTAGTTTTTAAATAAAAAACATAACAATCTATCATTGTACAGCCACACACAGAATTAATAAGATTCAATGGTTTATTTAATGAAGCACTGATCCAGTATTATTGAAAATAGTCATAAAAGTTATTCTATAACTCATACATTTTTACATTATTGTCATAGAATAATTGTTGTTATTTGTGATTGACCAATTAGTTTGGTCAAGTTTAATCAACTTTTTAATAGAATTATGGGTGATGCAAATAAACTTAGGGTGAGAATCTTTGGAAATAAAATATATTTCACTGCGGGTAGGTCACAACACCCCTACCCCAAAAGCAATTACTTGTTTCACAATATTAATATTTTTATATTTACATTTTTGTTTATACACGACTATTTTCTTTAAATTTCGTTTTTGTTGATTTATTTATTTTCAGATTTTGGCTCTGCACGGCTATCATCAATCAGACACCGTTTTTAGTGCAAAATTGGGCAGTCTTAGAAAATACTTTAAAAAAAATGTAGAATTTGTTTTTATCAGAGCACCACATGAAGTATCACAATTCAGTAGTCCTGATGATGAAGATACTTCTAACGTTGGTAAATATAATGTTTAATTTTTTGAATTAATTTTATTTTTAAAAGACATAAAATTGATTTTAAAAAATGAGTTTTCTTTTTTTATTATTATTATTTTCTATACATCAGGTTATGGATGGTGGTTTAATACAAAAGACAAATATTTCAAAGCCACAGAGCCTAGCGATTTATGCGTCGGCTTCGAGGAAAGTGTTGTACTGGTAAAAAAAACGTTCGAAGAATTCGGACCTTTTGACGGCTTGATTGGATTTTCTCAGGGAGCTGCTTTTGTAACTATTTTATGTGCCATGCAACAAAAAAAAGGTTATTGATAATAAAAATGTTCTATTTATTTTTCAAACTCTTTTTAAGAATGTTTCAACAAGTTTGTATATTTATTTTTTTAGAACTGCTGGTAAAATTTAATTTTGCAATATTGATATCAGGATTCAAATCACTGTGCAAACCACATCGTGGTTATTATGATGAAAAAATTGAGTTGCCCACTTTACATGTTTATGGAACTGATGACAAAATTATTCCAGTTGGTAAGTTAAACTTTGAATGGCAAAAGTGCAGACCTAATAAAATTTGGCATAACAAAAGTAATAATTAGCAAAAGCATTTCAATAAATTTGTTTAGCAATGGCAGAGGAATTGAGTGAATTTTTTGCGAACAAGAAAAGAGTAGTTCACGAAGGAGGACATTACGTACCGAGCAAGAAACATATCTACGCCGACTTTATTCATGATATGTTATCCAAAAGAACAGATTAAAAATTGAACATTAAACGATATTTTTTGTATACTCTTATAACATCTCAACTCATTTACTGCCTTTTTCATGCTCATTGATTCATTAAAACTAAAATTTTGATCTGAAAACTAAATACATTAACAAAGTCGATATTTAAACATTTTTATTAATTACAGATTTTTATTTATTTGGTATATAATGAGTTACAATAAAATAATCACTAATTATTTTAAGTTTGGGAGCTGAGTATCCGTTGTTGTTTTACAAATATTGATGCAAAAAAAAAGAAGATGTAATAACAAAGTCTTGAATTTTTCGGAGATATATGCATGAATATTTCAAGTTGAAAGTTCACATCAAAAGATATTTATCCAAAATGATCTTTCTTCGTAAAATCAA
Organism: Trissolcus japonicus; assembly: GCA_030522925.1. Lineage (NCBI taxonomy): Eukaryota > Metazoa > Arthropoda > Insecta > Hymenoptera > Scelionidae > Trissolcus > Trissolcus japonicus. Next base: position 98,417 of record JAPYZS010000128.1, on the reverse strand, counting down.
GACTCAATGCAATCTTGAATTGTTGTCAAGAAGATTGTAAAGTTGGCAAAAATTGTTGAAAGGTATGCGTCCTGGTGAATATGTTCAACTCCGTTGAATGTAATCATATTCACAGCATCCAAAATACTTGACCAAGTTCTGATTGCACATGGCAACAAAAGAGAAAGAAAGGGAGATAGAGAGTTAACCTTTTCATAACGATTGCTCTTGGCCGTTTGCTTCTGGACTTTTCATTACGTCAGGTAAGTCAGGCGGCAGGGAGAAGGGAGTCATCTCAAGTGGCTCAAACTGGCCGTTTTCTTGACGAAGGGCTAATCCTACTAAAGCTGGACACTGCGCCTTTGCCGTCGCCGAGGTTAATCCATACTCAGATAACGATTTGTTGTCGTACATTAAAACATTATCTTTGTTAAATAATTGCTGGTTTGCCGGTGGCACTTTTAAAATTCCTGAAACCAAAATGAATCATCATTTAAATGTGGTTGTTTAAGTTAACCACTGAGACCCATGTTAAATTTGAAAAAACCATTGAAAACAACAACAGTTGTCAATATTTTTGTACAAAAATCAACCCAGTGACCTATTGCTGGATTGACTTACGCGTTGAAGTAGAAAAAACAGTTATAATTCTATCGGAAATGGTTTTTCAAATTTAGCCTATATCTGAGCAGTCACCTACATTAATATAAAATCATATATATGGCTTTTCTTCTAACCTTCTATTATTTTTTTCAACTCAAGCACAGTGGTATTATCTTTTGCGTCCGTAAAAATAGTCATCTTTTTCCTTCTGATCATCAAGAAAACGTCCTGGAAACAAAATGATAATAAAATCGATTTTAAGGTTAATGTTTTCTTTTCTTTTCATAAACACAAAGATGTTTGTCACTCTTACAATTTTAGTACACAAGCGTAAACAATTGACTCACCATTGTTATTGTGTATTTTTTTACCAGCTACGAGGAATCGACTGATCTTATAATTTTATCCAGCTTGCACAGCTTTTGGATCTCAATGTTTACTACGCTCTCAGAACACAAAGCAGACCAAAAATCGAAACCCACTGGCAAGATGATTTTTGGTAACAAAAACACACATACAATTGGCTCTTTTGAGAGATAGAAAACGCGCGCAAGTATAGAGAGGTAAACTCGGTTGTAAAATTTGTAAACACATTTTTTTTTCTCACACATGTAACAAGTGCCCTCTAGTCTAGTTCTCAAAGACACCGTAGATGACGCCGCCCCATCATATCTCTCTCTCTCTCTCTGAGCTGTGTTGTGTGTGTCGTGTCATGCATTTACCGACGACGCATTATCATTCATCATTTATTTCAAAATAATAATAATAATAATAATACGCAAGTTTTTTTCATTTTAGTGGTCTTTCATCAAATGTTGTCTTTCACTTCTTAAATTCAGTATTGAAACGCAACGTTAAAGAAGTTATATAGAAAATGACGAAATAAAATGTTGAAATATATATGAGTTAGTTTTTATCAATATATATCAGTGAGAGAAAAATCATTACATTTTAGCAATCAAAGCATTTTATCTCTTCTTTTTCTCAAACAAACTAATTTTTTTTTTTTTTTTCATTTTAAAACAAACACCCGCAAAAACCAAAAGAATGTTCTAACGATTCAAAATCCACTTTTGAGATTAGCTATAATTGCATCCAAAATAAGGAAACTAAAAATGGAATTCCTATGCAAGCAGCACAGACTTGGAGCGATCCAAGTTGACTAAAGTTTGAAATAAACAGACCGATGAGAGAGCAGACGATGTGAGGCAGATTGGCTGTGAGTGCAGACGACGGCGCAGTACTGCCAAGACGCTTCGATCATTTAGGTGTCATTTAAGGGGGGGGTAATTGTTCTTTTGATTTTCAAGTTCAGTTTTAAATGTTGACAAAGTTTGAAAGGTGAGATTGACAAGAAATCAGCAACGATGGACGCGGAAACTTTTCTGGACATGGCCAATCAGGTCCTCAAACTCAAGATGTTTCCATATTTCGACATAGCGCATTGTGTACTCTGTGCGCTACATGTCAGAGAGGATTTAGGACCCGGTAAGCTAAAGCCCACCGGGCAGAATCTAAATTTAAAGTCAGACTGACTCCAGATTAAGAACCACAGTTTTAAGTGACAAAATAATATTACAGTTACGTTTCAATTTTTCTCAACTTTTTTTTTCCTGATGATCAATATATTATTTTCAGAATTAGAACACTGCAATAATAAATAAAATTGAACAAAAAAATAACTTATATGAATATGCTATTCAGCAGTTGTTCGCGCAATCCGATTTTTCATTACACGTATTTAAACATTATTGTTTATACAATTATAATTTTAAAAACACGTACGTATTTCATTTGTTTAGTCAGTTACTGTGACTTTTCATTTGGCAACTGTAGAGATGTGCAAAATCATACATACCTGTATGATTTTATTACATACATATACATATATATATAATCTTTTCCCCAGATAATCTATTTTTATAATGAAATTTTACTGACATATACAAAGCGAAACAGTTGACAAGCAAATTTAAATTCTGATTGAAATGTTTATGAAAGCATGTGAAATTAATGTAGACATGAAAAAAGTCTAGAATTGTTGAATCACTCTATTCATTGTATAATATATGATTCTTTGTAAGTGATAAGCCAAAAAGATATGCGATAATTATGTAGCTGCTTGAAAAAAAAATATAATCGATAAATTGTTAAGCCTAAAAGTATACGTGTATATATATATATATATATATATATATATATATATATCAATTGACAATTTTGTTTTAAATTTGCGTATATATGAATAGTTAATGTATATAGATGACGATATCATCGCGCTGCCAAGATTACAGTAGTGAATGTGTAAAAAGTATGAAAAGAACGAAAAGTGACAGATAAATTAGAAAATTTAATTTTGTTCAGAAATTAAAATAACAATCTGCTTGGCGAACGATCGAATTTTTTATCTCGATATATACTTCACAGTAAAGTGTTTGAATTATATTATGATTTTATTATGTACATAGTTGAAGTGAATTTGAAATTTAATTTCATGACGAAAAAAAAATGACAGTTCTTGAAACATGATCAAAAACAGATTCGCTCGAATTATTTTCAGCAATGTTTCATCATTGTTCAACTTTAATTGGAAAATATGATTAAAAATGATGAAACAATTTAATTTTAAAATTGATTTTCAGGGGCACATGCATTTTCAAGAAAACATCCTTTATCATGTTGGCTATCCACGATGTTAGTTGTTTTTTCAAGTGGGATGTTGTGCAATGCTGTCCTAGGAGAACCAATTTTAGCCCCCTTAAGGAACACACCACAAGTTGTAGTCGCAACTGTTGTTTGGTTAGTGAAAATATGTAAAAAAAAAACAGACACATTTGAATAAAAACATTAAAACAAATAGAAAAATGAATAATTATTATATTTAGAAAAATACAATTTTGTATAGGTACGCTATATTTTATACACCGTTCGATATTGGCTATAAAGTAGCCAAATTTTTACCTGTCAAGATAATTTGTGCTGGCATGAAAGAAGTCTACAGGTGAGTTAACTAAAATTGAACATGAATTTGATCATCGTGTTTTCAAATTTGTTGATTTAATTATTATGAAATATTTTGATAGGGTAAAAAAAGTTCATGATGGTGTAACTCACGCAGCAAAACTGTACCCTAACGCATATCTCGTGATGGTTTTGGTTGGCACCCTAAAAGGTAAAAAAAAATTGTTGCTCACCAAGTCTTTAAAATTGTTTAATATTATATTGTAAAAGGTAAAAGGTTAATTTGTGTTATTCAAAAATATAACATAATGTTCAGGAAACGGAGCTGGTTTTACTAAACTGTTCGAACGCTTGATCAGAGGAGCTTGGACCCCGACAGCCATGGAGTTTATGCAACCAAGTTTGTAAGTATAACTTTTTTCTAATGCTAACTCCTGTTCCACTAGAAATGAATAAAAAAATGTTTATTATCTTTATTTTATTCAGCCCTACAAAAGCGTCATTGTTAGCATCGATAATTTTTGTCTTGGATAAAAAGACAACTTTAATATCCGCGCCACATGCTTTGGTATACTTTGGAATTGTGATTTTCTTCGTATACTTCAAGGTAGCTTTTGAATAACTTTGTAGAATCGAGACCTCTCAGTTGATGAAAATTATCTGAATCATCATTTTTAAATTACAGCTATCATCCATATTATTGGCCATCCATGACCCGTTTGTACCTTTTGAGAATTTGTTCTGCGCTTTATTTATGGGAGGAATTTGGGATTCGCTGGCTAAGATTATGGGTAGAGGACAAATCAAAGATGACAAAGGTGATGCCAAAAAGACCAATTAATGACAAAGGTTTGTTTTCCTTCACGTGTCTTGTAATTTGATCGATGAATTTTGTTTTTGATGAATAATATTAATAGTAATATGTTTTTCATTACAGTTAACTATCAACTGCAAATAAAATATTCAAATCAAATTTTGTTTGTCGATTAATTATGAAAAGAACAAAAATGATGGCATTCTAGTCAAGTTCTTTTCGTATAATCTTCGCACAAATTTCGCAACAATTTTGTTGAAACAAATTGTTGATTCACGATTAATAATATAAATATAAATAGAGTGTAAATATCGAACTTTCTTAGCACTGAGAAAAACTTTGTGCAGTAGTAACAGGATTTCCTGTTAATGAAACAAAAATTTTCTGCTAATATTGTGCCAACATATTTTTATGTTGTTGTGACAAAATGTATCATGCCTTTTAATTTTGTGTTAAATGAACAATTTTTTCTGTCCCAATTACAGGAGTTTCCTGCTTAAATGACAGAAATTGATGTAGGTAATAGCACGGAATATTCTCTGTGCATGCAGCACAAAAATTTACTATAAAATAGCCTGTTGAACGAACAAACCTATTTTTCTTAGTGAGAGCCAGTTATTTCTCTCAGATATAAAATTTTCTCATTTTTTAAACTTTATAAGGTTAACAAATAATTTTATTCAAGTTAAAAATGACTTATTTCTGCAATTCCAAATGTTTTAACTCTAAAAAGTTTTGCATAAAACTGAAAAATTATAATTATGTTGTTCCATTCTGTCGTGGAAAATGTCATTGACCTTATTTGAACGCGTATAAAGTATTGAGATAACGAATGAGAGAAAATTAATTGTGTCGATTATAATTGCAAATGCTTACAAAGTGTAAACAATTGACTTCCTCTAAGAGCACATTCTCTGCTAAAAATATCTGTCGCATTTACACCACGACAGATCTAAAATACAATGTTTAAAATGGATTGTTATTATGATTTATAATCGAATTTCAAAATGAATTTGTTGCTAGAAAAAGAAGCAAATAATCTTATAGTGGAAGTCGAATGTATTTTTCATATAAAGAAACTTTTCATTTTGAAATGTGACGCGGTTCATTTAAAAGACGCCTGTCTCTCTTGATAATTATGAAACATGAAGGAAGTCTTGTAACTGCGATTCAATCAATGATGATTCTTTATTTTAATGAATTCCGCAATTGATATCAAGTTTTTTCGTGTCCAAAATATATTATTTACTGTCTTCCGGCTGTTTGTGATTTGTTCATAGATGTATAATTGTTTATAATAAATGACACTTTTTGTAGTAGAACGATATTTGGAATTCATGTAAAATAATTTATATTAATTTCAATTGCGAATTCCTGTTAAATTCAAATTGAAAAATAAACATGGTCTGACTAATTATTTATTTATTGTTCTCACCTCTGTAATTAAGCTGGATTTTCAACCGGTCTTACATCTTTCTCAGAAAGCGTATAGTAAAAACGATTGACATGAAGTGACAGGAATATGAATTAAAAAATAGTTTTCTAGTATGTTTCTTAATCATTGTTTCCGCCGATCATTCAAGCGCAAAGAAGATCCGAATATATATATAAATTGATCTCTCCGAATCTGATCAGTTGCAGTGAGGATGACACACGCTTTGGTTTTGGTAGCATCTCTTATAGTTGGTGCGAGTTCTGTAAGTCCCATCTTCGAAATAAAATGTAACTAACACATTTCAAACTGTTTCCTTTATTTCGAAAATTTTATTTCAGCAATATGTAGCGAGTTACTACCCAGGTGGACAAGTGCCAAACACGTGTTACTGTCCTCCTGTGAATTGCACCAACATTACATCCGAGATCGATGATTACGACGTCATAACTGAAATAGACGATTACGATTATACCAACAGTAATTTAAGACCTCCATTGAGAAGTGAAAAAAGGATTAATTTCAACTCAACCCCAAGGTCAAGGTCGCAGAGACAGAAGCAGAAATCTGCAAGAACCAGAGGTCAAAGTTCAAATAGAAGCATGCGTCAAAAAGGTCAGAGAAGTAGAAAAAACAAGTCTTCAGAAGAAAAGATTGACGAGAGGAGGCAGAGGCGACATAATCCAATTGGACCTGACAGGGTGACACTTGAGAGAACCATATTCGGTTTCCTCACTGGTTTGAGCAGCGGCAACACGAACCCTGGTTGGAAGACCATGAGTAGCAGCGAAAGCGACAGCCCCGAAGTTTCTGAAACGAGGATGAGTAACAAGAAGAATTTGAACCGACGAATTTCAAACAATGACCGTGCCAGCGAAAACACGGCTCAACAGCAGAGGGAAAGAAGAATCAAACAGCGTAATTTCTTTTGAATTTTCTCTGTCTCTTTCATTCATTATCATATTTAGGTTCATATCAGAGACTTCATTATGTACAAATACAACCCATTCATTATCATTCAATTTCTTCGTTACCTCTTTTTATTCATTTTCTATTATAAACACAATTTTTTATTTATTTCTATTCTATTTCATTTATGATATTTATCGTTTGTTCTACAAATTTTAGTTACAGCTCTGCTTGATTGATGGCGACGTGCAACTTTTTTTAATAAATTACAGACTTTAATTATACTACATATATTCTATTTTTATTTACCTTTGATATCACCTTTTTTAATTTGAACACACTCGGTTTTTTATCATCATTTTGAATTCCATTTCTATTACTTCATTCCGAAATTTGCTTATTTGGCTTAATTGTACCTATATTATAGTAGTTAAATAAAAAACAACACTTGCTATACTGTTTTGTTTTTGTGATGTCGTCAGAACTTTGAGAAATTCAACGAGTTTCTTTATTCCTGATCTATTAGTGTGTTACAATTCAAGAGTCAGATGCAATAACCGGACTTGCGCTCAGAAGTTATGTTTTCAAAACAAAAAATTATTAAGAAAATGCTAGATTTCAATGTACTTTAAGCGACAAAGTTGTTATATTTATGATCCTTAAGAACAACTTTGCCACTTAAAATACATTGAAATCCAACATTTTCGCGATACTTTATTTATTTTGAAAACATGCGGCCTCTGAGCGCAAGTCCGGTTATTGCATCCGACTCTTCAATTTAGGTAAGTTTTGTTCACTATATTCACATATACTATTTTACGAATTATAAGTACAATATAAAAAATAAGAAATAAAAAATACAAGAGCCTTAAAAATAATCATCTCAAATTACGTGAAAGAAGCGTCAACAAGGATAAATGCACACTGATTAGCAGAGAGAGAGTTCGTAGACTTCTTGCCGTTACAACTTCAACTACTCGCTTTTTCCCGGCGCGCTTCAACATTCTGAGCATGCGCTATGCGTTAACTATATGCATGCTCGGTGTTTTAATGATGATGATGATGGACAAAGATTTTTACTCATCTTCTCTTATCTTTCTATCATCATGTCGTAAGATATTTTATTCGTTCTAAATGTGCATATATGTTTAAAATCAGTTGAGTTGAAAAATAAACACAACTAAGATGTGTTGTGAAAATTAATTTAAGGTTATATTTTGATTGTAATTATCATATAAAAAGCAATGTAAGTAAGATACAAATGATAATTTTTGTTATTTTATCTTTTAATTTGTGTATAATGATATACACTATCGAATAATAATAATTTCATATATATAAATCGTAATTTTTATTATTGCTGCAGATTTGGATGTAAATAAATATTTTGGTTGTACAATCGATACAATAACAAATTTGAGTTTAGCAATGGCATTCTTACGAAAGTTACTACCAGTCAACCTGGTACGATCCAATTTGAAAATCATGTGTGAATCCTGTGCATCATTTACACAGACGTTGAAAAATGATGTAAATGCAAAATCATTTCATATGTCATTTGCTTTGTACCAAGAAAGCAGGCCTCGTGCATTGAGAAATCTCAAACCAAAGTCAAAGAGAGATAATATACAGTATTTTGTAGATATAAAACAGGTATGTTTTAGTTTTTCATCATCGATCAAAATGACCATCAAGAATCTATCTATAAATGATATTTTTGCTTGTAAAAAAATTAACAAATATGAATTAAAATCGTCAGATTAGAACAACCGGGGGCAAAGGAGGAGATGGTTGCATAGCCTTTATGAATTTGTGTAAGAATGAATTCGCTGGACCAGGTGGTGGTGATGGTGGCAATGGGGGTCATGTCATTTTTGAGGCAAGCGAAAATAATATCATAATCCCAAATGAAACATATCTAATATGTTCAACTTGACTGATTAAATTGAATGTTTTAGGTTTCAGAAAACGTTAAAGATTTGAAGCATATAAGTCCTGTGAATGAAGCCGAAAGCGGTGAAGACGGTAGAAACGACAATTGCACAGGAAAAAATGCCAAGCACTTGACTTTAAGAGTTCCTGTAGGAACAATAGTAAGAAACACAGAGGGTCAGATTCTGGCTGATTTATCCAAAAACAGAATGATGTTTGTCGCTGCCAGAGGTGGAGGTGGAGGTCACGGCAATGTTTATTTCAAAACTGATACAAGACAGGCTCCGAAAATCAGCGAATACGGAGCGCTCGGGGAAAATTTTCAATATGTTTTGGAAGTTCGAAGCATGGCTCACATCGGCCTGGTACATTGTTTCTCTTTAATTCTTAAACATATAGATTAAACATAGACTTTTATTCATGCTTTTGAATTTAAGATTGGATTTCCAAATGCGGGCAAAAGCACCTTGCTCAGATCAATTACAAGAGCGAGACCAAAAGTTGCCTCTTATCCATTCACAACTATGAATCCCCACTTGGGAATTGTTGAATATGACGACTACGAACAAATATCAAGTTAGTCTTGTTCAATAAATTTGCAATATAATACTTATGTTAACTCTGATTTTCATTTCCATTGTTAATTGTGTTTCAGTTGCTGATTTACCTGGTTTAATACCGGAGTCTCATAAAAACAAAGGATTAGGGATAACTTTTTTGAAACACGCAGAACGTTGTAAAGTTTTGTTGTTCATGATTGATATGAGCGAGCAATTTCCTTGGGAGCAGTTTGAAATATTGCGCTTTGAAATTAGCCAATTTAACGAAAAGTTGAATCAACGGCCTTGCTTTGTTGTTGCAAACAAAATGGACTTGCCAGACGCACAGGTATGCATATGTTAATCAATCATTTTAATTTCAAGTTTAAAATTTTCAACTTTGAATAACCGTTATTTAGCTTTTTTTTATATATATATATATGACGATCTACTGATTTATTTTATTATTTGTCGCAGGAAAAACTAAAACTACTAAAAGAAAAAATCAAATTACCAATCATCCCTATATCAGCAAAATACGGAATCAATACTTCTAATCTTCTCTCACACATCAGAGAAGTATACGATGAGGTAGAAAAACAAAAGGCAGAACGGAACGAAGACGCAAGTTGATAAAAAATGACAATTTATTAGCCAATTCTCAGACACATTTTTATTGTACATAAAAATTCACCAAGTTTTGATCAATGAGATATGCAATAAAACGATGTTGATAAAACAAGTACAAAATCAAAGTGGAAAATGAATGTTTGATAAAATATTTTATTGGATAAGTTTCTTTTCTTTTAACATGCCCTCGATCTGTCGGTACCATCGCGTTACGTTGCGATTTTTCTTTAAAGCGTCGGAGCACTGTTGAGTCGAGTACAACGGTCGAAGAGTCGTGAACAAGGCTACGTCAGCCATAGAAATTCTCTCCCCAACGAAATAAGTCTTTGAGAGAAGAATTCTATCCAGTCCCTTCAAACATTGTAGTACGTCCTCATAAGCGACATCAGAATCCAGAGTTTTTGATTTTCTGCTTAAAGAAATAATCCAGTTCATCGCCGAAGGCAAAAGCTGATTATCCGCATAAGAAATCCACTGGATAATTTCACTTGTGGCCAGGATGTTTGTCCCTTTGAACTGAGCACTACCTAAATACATTGCGATAGCATTTCCGTCGTGCAGTGTCACACCATCAACTTCGAGCTCAACATTATGCTTTTGGTTCTCTCCTAGCAGCAAAATTTTAATATCTTTTTCACTCAATTGTGCGATCAAACGAGCGCGCAGACCTTTTATGCTTTCTTCCTTGATGTACAATGTTGGTTTGGATGAAGTTTTCTTAGACGGATTAGGTGCACATTTTGATTCAGGAACTGAGACTGAAAACCAAGTTGAATAATAGCTCAACAGTTTTCTTTAAAATGAATTTTGTTTTAACTGTATTATATGCCTTGAACTCACCTGAGTTTGCTTTCAAGCCGAGCTTAGAGTTGGCAAAATTTAAAGCTGTATCCAAAGCTTTATTCAGACAAGATATATTTTTTCCGGATGCTTGTGCAGATTCAGGCTTGCCGCCGCCCTTGCCATCCATCAACGGTGCTATAGATTGGATCCATTCATTGGCTTTCAAACCTTTAGAAACTACACTCTGAAAGACACAAATTTTATCTTTAATTTTGTTAACGAAAACAATGTTTAAAATTCACTATTTTATTTAATCATTCAAAAGAATTGAAACAATTGTCATATAAGATTTGGAAATGTTGATTTTCTTTGTTACCTTTGGGACGGAACAAAGGGCAAAAATTTTCTTCTCTTGATCGTCGACACTTAAAAATAAGGCACTGGTTTCAGGGGAAGTGGTTCTGATGGCCTTGAGTGCAGAGTCCATAGCTTTGGTGTTGCTATAGGCCTTCAGTTCCTGTACCACAACAGGAATATTTTTGTGTCCTCCTATAAACTCTGTCACGGATTTCACAACTGTGTCTGCTATGGCTGCTTTTGCTGCTCGATCTTTGTCATCCAACATTTTCTTCAACTTTTTTAACGTGTTTCTCATCGCCTCCTAAATAATTCAATTCATCAGTCATCTCTATACAACTCGAAACCTCACAATTATATTTCTATTCGTTTACCATTTATATTAAAAATAATTTGTCATTCAAATATCAGCTAAAAAAATGATACTAAGGATTTATTCTATTTACTGCACGACACTATAATCTGATATAGTAACTGCGACTCAAACTTCGAATCAGTCTCGTTATTCTACTAGTACTAAATTGCAGTCGCAGTGCATGCGGGGCATTAAATTTAACTACGAACAAGAATGACACGATCTTATCAAATCATTTGAATCGTACATTTTATCAGTCTTATCGCTTCTGTATTTGTAAAACATTTAAAAATGCATTACAAACTGCGGTAATCAATTTATCATACAAAACTAATTAACATAACTGCTAATCACGCTTCCACTTATTGTTGTTATTATTATTATTATTATTATTATTATTTTCATCAATTCACCTTTCTCCAACTTGGAATGACAGCTGCTGAGATGTCGTTAGTTAATTCCAGGATTTGTTTGATGCAGTCTTTAGAATCGGACTCTTTTTTAGACATTAGCTGTTCAAGTCTGTTGATTTGGTTCTGCAGCAGTTCGGCTTTTTTCGTGGCTTTTTGAGCTTCCGGCCCGGTCAGAGCCACTATTCGTCTGATACCTTTAGCGATCGCTTCTTCGCTGGCAATTACAAAGTCACCCATGTGAGATGTATAGTGCAAGTGACTGAAAATAAAGGAACAAAAAATTGTAGAATTATATTAAAAATGACAATTGCAAAAAGTATTCCATTCAATTCCAATTCCAATTCAAACTTACGTCCCACCGCAAAATTCAATACTGGTATTCAAGCCTGCAGTGCTCAGGGGCTCTTTCTCAAGGTCCTCAACTGGAACTCCAACACTCACAACTCTAACAGGATCGGGATAAGTTTCCTCGAACATGGCTCGCAATCCCTTGATAGCTTTAGCGATACTCAATCCGCTCTCTTTAGCATAAACTTTCTTATTCTTTGCAATCATTTCTTTTGTGAGTTGTTCGGCTTTTTGTATTTGATTGGCAGTCATGGCACCCTTATTTGTAAAGTCAAAGCGTAATCTGTCAGGCGCGACCAAAGATCCCTTCTGATCGGCTTCAGTTCCCAAAACGTTGCGCAGAGCGTAGTTCAAAACGTGGGTTGCAGTGTGGTTGCTCATGATCAAACGTCTCCTTGCAGTGTCCACGTTGAGGTGAAGCTTGTCGCCTTTGTTCAAAGTTCCCTCACAAACTGTACCGATGTGGAGAACGAAGCCACCCTTTACTTGCACGTTATTGATTTTCACTTCCGTACTCTGAAAAATACAATGAACAAATTAAAATGAAAATGTTAAACGTGAATGATTGTACGTGGTTGATTATAATTTTGATACAAACTTCGTCGTCAACTTTGACCATGAACCCTTCGTCAAATATTTGGCCTCCCTGCTCGGCATAAAAGCTTGTCTGGTCGAGCAAAATACCGACCTCCTTTCCAGACGTCACTTGGTTCACAAATTGGTTGTCAGAACGAAGAGCAATAACAGTTCCAACGCAGGGAGCAAATGTGTAATTTGCTTCCTTGTCGCTGGACTCGGCTTTGTAATCATATTTCGGCAGGTCGTTCGTCGGCTTGACTCCGGTGTTCTGCAATTCTGTTATGGCGTGAACGTCCAAGTTGATCTGGTCGTTGATGGTTCCACCTTTCACTTGTGATGCAAGCTGAAATGCATTTAAAACGTATGTCAATCGTCAGTTGTCAAATTTTTGATTGAATTCAAAGTTTGAAATCAAACAGTGCACATACTTGTGCCTGTTTCTTTGCTTCCTCATAACCGTTGAGATCAATTTTCAGGCCTTTTTCCTCAGTCATCAATTGGGTCAAGTCAACAGGAAAGCCATAAGTGTCGTACAGTCGCCAAGCAACGTCTCCCGGAATGACTTGGCCGGGTTTGAGCTTGGCGACGGTACGGTTGAGTAAATTGCGACCTCTTGACAACGTCTTCAAGAACTGCGACTCTTCCTCGTTTATGACGTCAATTATCGACTGGGGATCTTTCTTGATTTCCGGGAAAACGTCGCCGAGAATGTCTACAACGACGTGCACGAGTGAGCCAAAAAATCCTGCTTTCGCATTCAGCTTTTCAGTTGCAAAACGAACGGCTCTTCTGAGAATACGTCTCAGAACGTAACTGGAATTCATATCAGTTGTTGAATTAATATTAATGTTGGCGTGTGAAAATGTTGTTATTTGCAGGTACACAAGCATACCCTCGACCAGTGTTGTCTGGCATTCCACCGTCAGCCAAAGCGATTGTAAGAGTGCGAGCATGATCAGCCAAAACTCTGTAGGCCATATCGATCCCATCCTGATCCGCGTCTCCAATTTGACCTTTGTAAGCACGAGTTCCAGTACCTTTTTCAATCGCAGCGAACAATGGCAAAAACAAATCAGTATCATAATTGGCACGTTTGTTCTGAATTACAGACACAAGTCGCTCCAGGCCCAAACCACAGTCGATGTGTTTTCTTGGCAATGGACGCAATTCTCCATTCGTTTCTCTAAAACAATTTCAACCATTTTTTCAAAATACATTCAACTGTGCGACAACAATTTTAATACAATGTATTACAAACCTATTGAATTGAATGAATACAAGATTCCAGATTTCCAACACGTCTGGGTCGTCCTGGTTAACGAGATGGGCGGCTTCTCGATTTCCAAGTCGGTCGAAATGCAGTTCGCTGCAAGGACCACAGGGACCAGTTTCACCCATCTCCCAGAAATTATCCTTCATATTGCCTGGCAGCACGTGACTCGGAGGAACACTGTGAGAACAATGTCCAGACTCAATTCATCTGTTGTCATTTTGTTACAGTATTATCTTAAAACATGATCAACTCATTTTTTTTTACCCAAGTTTGAGCCAAATTTCCTTGCACTCATTGTCGGGTTCAAGTTTGGACTTTTTGTCACCACCGAAGTAGGTCACATACAGTTGGCTTGGCGGCAATTTCAGTACTTCAGTTAAAAACTCCCAAGCCCAAGTGCAAATTTCTTTCTGCAACATTGAACAAAACCAAACGTTTTATTTATTCAACAGTTCAATCTTCAAGCTATCAAAATTAAACTTTTTCTTCCAAACCTTGAAATAGTCTCCAAACGACCAGTTGCCCAACATCTCAAAAAATGTATGATGATAAACATCTTTGCCAACGTCATCCAAGTCGTTGTGTTTACCTCCAGCTCTGATGCATTTCTGAGTGTTAACTACTCTCACCCATTTTGCCATGTCACTATTTGGGTCGACCGTACCCAAAAATATTGGCTTGAACTGTAAAGAAGTCGTTTGTATTATGTTAGAAAAATGATAATTATTTCAACTTGATTCAATTGCGTCAAAATAGAATTTTTAAAATAAAAAAAAAAATCAAATATAATTTTAATTTATCGTTTAACCTGATTCATTCCAGCATTAGCAAAAAGCAAAGTTGGATCATCGTGCGGAATCGTTGAACTTGAATGGATATATTCATGGTCCTTTCCTTTGAAAAAGTTGATAAACTTTTGACGAACGTCCTTTGCTGACATTGTTTCCGTCATGGTAGCTTAGTTTTTCTTCTATTCAAAAAAAATGAGACTTTTAAAATTTCCACATGTTAGATTATTTTGATTGACTGCATGCAATTTGAACAAAATTTACAAATTAAAACTCCTCAAAAATATAATTCTTCATAATATTTCAAACAAAATTATTGGATAAATAAACAATTAACTATTGGAAAAACATAAAATGCTATTATCAAACATATTGCATCAAAAGATGTTTTTAATAAAGTTAACCCTCTTTGGTTTTTATTATTGACACATGACGTATAAAAATATAACTTAAAAAAAAGCAAGAAAAGTATGATAGTTTACCATAAAAACCTTAACAGACTGGCTCGAATGCACGTTCTTCTATTGAATTAATTTATTTTATTTATTTTTTTTTGTCACACCGGTGAACTTTCTAAGAAGAGAATGTGTGTCCCGAATTTAAACCATGAAGGATATCGTATGTTGACTGTCAAAAATACACTCCACTTTGGGTTCAAATACCCCCCGCGTGGAGGAGAGAGTAGGGAATTTGCTAGTAGCGCCATTTACGTCTGAGCAAAAATAATATGAGAGAGGGACTTTCAAAATGTTGAGGTGTTGACAAATGATTTCTTCAGATTCGTACAATCCTTAATATTATTTATTTATAATGTAAAATTGTATAACTTGTATCAAAAGTACAAAATATGTTGAGTTACTTTTTTTTTCTTCTATAATTATTTTGCAAAAAATTGTTTCTAACTTCTCATTGCACTTTGAAGCGTTTTATGATGTTTCCAAGGCACTGTAGGAACTTTGCCCCGAATTTCTTTCTCCAAACAATTGTTATAGATATCAAATGTCAGCTCATCTACAGGAATTTCTCTATCCGATTTGGCAACTTTCACAGCCTCATTTATTGTTTTTCTTACTGACACTTCAATTTCCTGTAAAATATTGAAGCATTAATAACGCCAAGTAATTTTTTACTAACTAACTTATTTGGACAGGTAGACAAAAATTGTAACAAACTTTAAGTTCTTCGGGTGTGGCCAATTCAGATCTAATGATTTTATCTTTGAAATTCGTCAGTGGATCTCGAGTTTGTCGAACCTCCTGGATTTCTTCGCGTGTTCGATAACTAGTGCCCGGATCTGACATACTGTGTCCATGATACCTGTAAGTTTTCACTTCCATCACCAAAGGTCCTTTACCAGAACTGCAGTGATCGATTGCGAAACGAGTCGCTTCTCTCACTGCAAGCACGTCCATTCCATCGACCTGAATACGATAAATAATTTTCAGACTCACTTTAAGACAAATGAATAAAATATTAGTAAATAGATAATGATTTATGACTCATTATTCAAAGTATACCAAAATTCCGGGAATGTAATCTCCTCGGGTATAATAGTTGGTGCATGCAGCGGCACGTTCAGCGCTGGTTCCCATGCCATAACCATTATTTTCACAAATAAAAAGGCAAGGCAGTTTCCACAATTGTGCAATGTTGTATGCCTCGAAGACCTGTCCCTGATTTGCGGCCCCGTCGCCATACAGTGTCAAACAGACACCACCATCGCCCATGTACTTTTGAGCCAGTGAGATACCAGCACCCAAAGGCACCTGTCAAACAATTTTTCCATATAAAGATGCAATTGAGAAAATGGGAGAGGATCCATCTAAACTTGATATTCTGTGTCGTTAAATGAAAGTTTACTTGAGCCCCAACGATGCCATTTCCACCATAAAAATTTTTGCTGTACATGTGCATGGAACCTCCTTTTCCACGGGCACAACCAGATTGTCTCCCAGTCAGTTCAGCAAGAACTCCAATTGGTGAAACTCCCATTAGATAAGTCCAACCGTGTGCACGGTATGCTGTTATCACTGCATCCTGTGTTCTTAGAACTTGTTTCATCCCTACTGCTACTGCTTCCTGAATCAAAATTATTTTATTTATTCAACAAATATATACGCATACATTATTTAACACAATTTCAAACAATCGCTCTCTATCAAGGTGATATATGTTAATTTTCAAATTAACATAGATCATTTCAACTATATTATATATGATTTACTCACTATGGATTTTTTATTTATTCAAAAAGAATAAACTTTTATTTTTATTACCTATATATTTTGTATTTTACCTGGCCTGAGTATAGATGACAAAATCCCCTGATGATTTTCTCCTTGTACAGATTAGATGCTTCAGCCTCAAGTCGACGAATTGTAAACATTTGTCCAAACATTTTGAGAGCATCATCTCTGGTAACAGAAACTTTTGTGGAAGGTCCATCAGATAATTTATGTAACTTGTAAGGTTTAGTTTCAAAACTTGTCTCTGTTGCATAATTGTTTCTCATCAAAATAGATGTTACAACCTAAAATCATTATTTAAAATTAAAACTTGCATTCTTTTTATTAATATATTTGTGAAATATTCATTATTTATTACATTTAATTAAATTATGTCGGTAAATGAATTGTGTATAGAAAATGGAGTTTTTTTTTTTTTTTTTTTTTTTCTTAATGTGATAATAGAAAATTAGGTTATCCAAGTCAAAACAAATTGGAAATTTTTCTTCTTCGTACACTCACATTGAATCGTGGAATTTTGGATCCCACGTGTTTAATATTGCCCGCTAACATAACTTGAAGTTTGAAAACTACTGTATTTTGAAATAAAAAAAGAAAATCTTTTCTTAATTTCCAGTTAGTTTTTTCTGTGTACTGTGACGTTAAAAGAAAAACTGCCAAGGAAACCAAATTATTTCTGATTATTTCCCAACTGTGTGGCCCCCTGGTGGTCAAATCAAATTCGTTTTTCAAGAACTAAGTATATCAGCTTTCCATCATCAATAAAACTTGCTTGCGTCAAGAGATTATAATAACCGGCTTAGTACGTAAAAATTAAATTACTCCATTATATTTTGTATAGCGTTAGAGATATTTTTTTAATGACAAAAATTAATGACAAACCCTTTATATTAATAAGCAAAAGTTTTACTTTATTTCAATAAAAATATTTACAAATATTTTGAAAATGTTGGTAAATTATCATAATCATTCACACAGTGAAGTAATAAAAAATGTATACAATTTTGTAATATAAATTTTACATTCCATAACTAACATATATTGTTTCAATTATAATATCATTAATAACAATCTTGCAATGTTTACTGGCATAATTTCTTAACTGTACAACTAGAGAATTTTGATTTTCAACAAAGCAACAAAAACCAAAAATGTTCATATCATCTTATTCATAAGATAATTGTTCCTGAAAATGTATTTTTTTTTGTTCATGTCAGAAAGTCAATGCACTCCGAGAAATCATATTCAATTTCAATTTATAGTTAACTCAAAATTCTAAAAAAAAAAAAATCCTTAAATTTCTCAAGTTCACCAACAATAATAATTGTCTATGTTAAAAATGTACCAATGACTAGAACAGTTATCTTACAAACGATCATCCAACATTAATGACTCAAAACTGCCATTAACTCAGAAAGATAATTTACTTATCATCTTAGTCAATTAAAATTTGATTGATTTGGTTAACAATATACATTTCATAATAATATTTATATATATTAGTCAGTTATTCTATCAATACAATATTATACATATAAAAATTCGACAACGAGTAAGAAAGTCAGTTCGTTTGTCTAAAGTAAAATTAAAATTATTAATACCATCCTTAAACAAGTTGAACATTAAAAAAAGTAAAGTGCATAAAATCATTCATCAAACATCCACACTTCACTAAAGTTCATTTTCTCTAATGCGCTTTGCACATCTCAGAACAGAAATTGTCTGTTTGTTTAAAGACCAACTATATTATCTGTCGAACTTGTTTTCTGATGGACAAGGCACGTAGACCGGCAGTGGTGGAGTGTCGTAGTAACCATAAATAGGCTGCGGAGTTGCAGGTGATTGCACAGAAGAAGGATGTACCATCTGCATTGGTTGAAGGAACGGCATCATCATTGGTACTGAAGTTCCTCCGGGAACCTTAATAAAATGAATTCAATTGGTTATATCAAGAAAATTCAATTGAAAAATATAATTTTGTTGAGAAAAATTTGGTTATTTACCTGTGAATTTGCATGACTCGGCAAAGTCAGAGTACCATTATAAGGATTTCCCATATAGAGCTCTTGATTCATCTTTCCAGAATATGCACTAGGAGGTCTAATCATAGAAGGCTCTCGTATGCTGGAGGCGATAGCAGCCATGTGGGCATCACTTGCCTGGCTGCCCCACCGTAGTCGACAGATACACATAATGATGATGACCATTACTATCAAAGCAACGACTCCGCCGGCAATACCAATTATAAGCGTATCATCCGTGCTCGTATTTCCATTCATGCCGTAGACAGGATTCGCGGAATCGATGCTGTTATAAAGGTCATCCTTATTTTTGCGTTTCGTATTAGTGGTTGTGGGTGCAACCGTCCAAATTATTTCCGGCTCGGCGCTTGTTTTCGCCCTGGTTGAAGGCGAGGTAGTTTCCGTGCTCGGCGGAGGCGTGGTCATCAGCGTCGTCGTCCTGGGATTGCAGGAAAGCTGTTCTTCCTTCAAGTCTATCAAGAATTGCTCTGCCACATATGCCGGTGATTTGCAACTGGGAAAGAATTAAAATAACATTCTTGTTATTTTATAATTTGAGTTGCAATTACAAATTTATCGTTGTAAAAATCACGATCACCCGAGCATCTCAATTACGTGGAAATACAAGGGCGGGCACTAACGATTCCCAGTAGAATTTCCATCGAGCACGGTGATCTAATATGAATGTAATTACAATTTATGAACATCCGGGATCTTTCAACCATCGTTGACTCGGCTATCAAACTCACATTTTATTTGCAACTTAAAATTCTTACCTCATAATCAATTATGAAATACAAATACAAACGCGAATCCATGAAATAAATAATTAGAAATTAATTCATTCATTTGAGTTCTTAAATTCTCAGTAATTATGAAATATTGAATCTTACATGATTTCATTTTCGTTTCGCACCGACTCGGCAGACAGAGTCTTGAGCCACCTCCAGAACGGTTTGATCTCACAATCGCAATTGATGGGATTGCTGGTCAGTCCTTTTAAAGTCACGAAGCCACTTCGCTCGTCAAGTGCGGCTATTAGCTGCGGAGAAAGAGTCGCAAACTTGCTCCCACTGACGTCCAGCGTAATCTTGGTTGACCTTGGAACGGGGAAGAAAAGAGCTGCGGGTAATGTTGAGACCGACGTGTTTTTCAGGCTTACAAACAAGTCCAACGCTCGTACTCCTGCAAGCAAACTCGACACTACGTTTCGCAGTCTCTCGCCTCTCAGATTCAATTCGCGCAACCTCGGATGAGCTCGAACCGATAGCTGTTCGCTACCTATTGACGCATCTTTCATTTCCACATCGAGCACCTGAAAAGTATTTCAAACAAAATTTCATCGCTAGCTAGTATTACTACACTTTCGAGAAACGAGAAAAAATTTATGTTTTTTATCTCGTAATTACACATCATCATAATCGTGAAAAAAAAAAATAAATAAATAAATAAATAAAAAGGTTTGTTAAAAGTTTAGAAATAATGATCAAGGCAATCATCTGAATTACCTGTAAATTTTTCATGTCTTTTACGATACCCTGTACATCAAAGTACCCCAATCTTGGATAATTATATGCGTGAAGTTGCTTGAGCTTCTTGAGAGGCTGGAAAGCATTCTTGTCGATCCTCGTACACTCCGTCAAATTTTCCAATCGCAAATTCCTCAGAGCCGTGAGTCCTTCAAAACTGCTTTCATTCAGCATCTTGATGGCGTTGCCAGATACATCTAAGCTGTTCAGAGTCGGTAGGTTTTTAAAAGTGTCAGTGAAGATGGAACCGGTCTCTTTGAGCCTGTTTCTTGAAACATCCAGCACCTCCAACATTGTTGTCCTGTCGAGAACATTCGGACCCAAGTCTCCGATAGCATTTCCAGAAAGGTTCAGGCGTTTGAGGAAAGGCATCTCCAGCCGGTCGATACTCTTAATACCGGTTTCGGCCAGATTCAGTGACCGGAGGATCTTGGCGCTGCCCAGAATTCCCTGAACTGCGTTGGCACTCAAAGGATTCTGCGACAGGTCAAGGTCCTTGATACTGTCAATGATATCCTGGTTGAACACCTCCACCATCCTGTTCCTAGCAAGGTTCAGACTGTACAGGAACGAAGTCTGTTTTTGCAAAGCCTTGGCTGGTATCTCGACGAACTTGTTCCCAGAGATGTCCAATTTTTCCACCATCTGCACTCTAGAAGGATCAAATATAGTTTCAGGGAAAGAAGTGAGAAGGTTGTCCCTCAAATTGAGGTGCTCCAATCTGAGAATACCCTCCATTGTTCTTTCATCCAAATTGGTAAGAACATTCTGGGATAAGTCAAGAATCTGTAACTGGGAGGAATTGTGGAAGGCCAATTCCTCTACCGATTCGATTCTATTCTGCGACAGATTCAGCTTGCGAAGTTTGCCAACTTGTGAGAAGGCGAACTCCTGGACAGTTGTTAGAGAATTTTGTGAGAGGTCCAAGAATTCGAGAAATTGAAGCGACTTGATGAAGTCGCTTGGGAAGTGATAGAAATTGTTGCCGGATAGGTTGATCTCCCTCAGTCTCGGGTGAACAATGAACGTGGTGGGCGAGAGGTGCTCGATATTGTTGTCGGATAGGTCCAGCACCTGAAGCCCGGTACCGGTATCAAAATGCTCGCCGATGAAAGTCGTGAGGCGGTTTCCTTTAAGATTCAACTTGTAGAGATTGACCAGACCCACGAAGGCACTTCTACCGATGCGTTCTATCTCGTTGTAGGACAGGTTTATCGAAGTCAAATTGTACAAATCCTGAAAGGTGTTGTCCACGATTTCCTGCGAACAAAACAATTATTTTTGTCAACCTTTTTGCGAACAAAGCCAATTATTTGTTTAAACAATAGTTGGCATTTTTGTCACCTGCAAACGATTGCCGGCAAAGGAAACACTCTCAAGACTTTTCAATTCGATCAAAAGGAAAGTAGGAAGGATTTTGAGTCCAGTGTATGAAACATCCAAGGATACCAATGTGGTAGGAAAAACGGGCGGGAATCCTCCGTAGAGCGGATTGTCGCTAATGTTGAGGTACTGGAGCCTAGCGAAATTTTCAAAAGTCTGAGGTGTCAATCGCTTCAATCGATTTCCAGCCAAGTTGAAGGAGATGAGATTCCTGAGAGGAAGTTCGGTGATGGCAGTTAGACGATTCTGAGACAGATCCAGATGAACGAGCGTATCTTCTAATCCGGCGAAAGTCTGACGGTTCACGGTTGAGATGATGTTGCCGGAGAGTTCGATGCTTGAAAGACGCTCGAAGCTGGCGAACAATTGCGGCGGGATTTCACGCACCAAATTGCGGGTCAAAGCGAGGCTGACCAAATTCGACGCGGCTGATCTTATTAGGTCAGTCGATAACGCGGCCACTCTATTGTACTCAATGTGGAGATATGCGAGCGATGGCAGACGCGAGAGTGCCGACGTGGGAATCAGAAGGATGTTGTTGTCTTGCAGTGACAACCATTTTAACTTGCTCAAACCCTCGAACGCTGACTCTTCAATCTAGATTTCACAATAAACACTTCAGTTATAAACATTTCAACAAATCACAATTTTTTATTTTTAAACATCAGTTTATTCTAATTCTTACAGTTCTCAGGGCATTCAGACTCAGATCCAATTTGGATAAGCCAGCTAGGTCGGAAAATGCGTTGATCCCCAAACGACCAATGTTGTTCCGGCTAAGATCCAGCACCTGCAAACCTGTTAAACCCGAGAGTTGCGCTCGTTCGATAGCCTGTAATTAAACTCAGCATTAACTCAGTCATTATCAAACCCATCTCGTAAATATTCAAACATCTCGCATCAAACAGATTCCAGCGTAATTCATTATTTTCACACAATTTTCCACAAGTTTAATAACCGATTACGCATTCGGCCATTATTGTTATACTCAATGATTCTGAAGCTCATCCTCTTTCAACACATAATTAACCTTATCCGTTTTTTTTTCTTACAACAAACTGAGACAGTGTGCAATTAACAATATGTGAGTTACGATTATTCCTTTTTTTGTTTTGACTTACGTTAATCATATTGTCAGAGATATCGAGATATTTAAGATCCTCCAGGTGACGGAGGGCATCAGTCGGGAACTCCTCCAAATAGTTTGATGATAAATCAAGTTGAATAAGGTTGTGACATCCTGAAAAACGATACAGAACAAATTGAGGATGCTTCTTTAATCGTTTTATCCTTCACTTCTGTCTGCCTACGTCATTGATCTTTCTCTCTCTCTCTCTCTCTCTCTCTCTCTATGTCAAAACATCCAATTTTGCATATATTAACCCTTGACGGGGTTACCAATGTCCCCAACATTCTTTGAATTGTGGATCTCGATGCTTATATATTAAGACACGGTGGTAATTAAGTTCATTACATTATTATTAGTTATATATTTAATGGTAGTTGAAAAATAAAAAAAACCTCTATTATAAATCCCGAATTAATTTTTTTTCAATTACTATGCATCCTATAAGAGTGATTAAATTTAAAATAATTGTCTGCTGAATTTTGGCTATTTTAATGAATTATTTGTTTGGACGTATTAGAACGTTTTAGACGTATACTACTTATTTGTAAATTGTATATTTTGTTAAAATTTGCAGTGGTTTCATTACATATGTGTATATATGCACATTGATTTTTGAACATTTTTGAACTTGTATCATTTCAAAATTTTAAACGATTACTATATTATTTTTGCGAAATCACGATAGAACGCCATATTAAACAATTAATTTTATTGAGAATTTTGTGCTTGCAAAATTAGTCTTTCGTTGAAAAAAGCGCCAATTACACATATTTAATCAATTTCTCTTGTATACACTTTCACTGTGGAAGTGTTTTGAATTATATTTAAACGGTCAATTTTAATTATTATAGTTGGTGATTATAGTAATCAGCTGAGACAAATATCTGACGGTGTTTGCACCAGGGAACCAGAAGTGAGAGTCATCGTAATAAAACCAACTCGACAATCGGTTCACGCACGACACTTTTGAAAAGAAAACCCGATTGACAAGAATAAATCGTCGGTACAAAGTTATTGGTCATGTTTAAGAAAAAAAGTATGAGTGCATGGCGAGGAGATACTATCTCGCATAGCCAAGCACAGAGGTTAATATTTATGGCGATGTTAATTGTTTCGATTTGCAGACCCTGAGATTCAATGAAAATTTCAAAACTTATCGCACACTATTTGCAATTCAAACGCTGATGAATGGAAAGGGAGATAAATTTGAAGAGAGAAAATAAGCAATGGAATTTAACACGACTTATTGACCATCACTATATGGTGCACTAGAATTACAAATATCGGGAGGAAAGTATCGGTTTCATCAATTCACTGATTAATTAGGCAATCTGCCGTTTAGCCGTTTGACCTATTATTTTGTTGTAGCGCGAGTTCTCGTTTTCAAAGTCAACCGAATTATTTCCAGTTTTAAATAGTTCTCATTTTTCAAACCTAGAGAAAGTTGGTTTTACATAATTATACAACAAATACGAGTTTCGTACATGTTTCTGCTGATTAATTTTTAATGCTGGACCGCATTTTCTTTCACAATCTTCAAGTTATTTTTTCTAATAAATCTAAAAAAGAGAATAATACTATATTTATTGGATTGCCTGTTAAACGATTCATTAAAAAGAAATGAACAAAAATTGTGAGAAACTCAACAATACATATAGATTTATCGCAATTAGTGATTCCTTTTTTTTTGTTTCTATATAGATCTATCAAAAAAGAATCTTCCCAAGTGATTAAAAAGAAAGCGTCACGATGGCGCGCTGCTTTCGTCAAAACATAATAACGATCATCTCGTTGTAATTAGCTTGATCGTTTTGACACAGAGAAGAATGCAAATAATGTGAATGCAGTTCACACAATCCCACAGAGTTCACTCGGAACAACGGAAACGAACAAGTTGTGTCTGCTATAAGAAGGGCTTAATTGTGAGAATGAATAAGTTTGAGTTCATTGTTCTTTCGAGGTCGAAATGATCACGCCGAGCGACGCGGTCTGCTGAAAACACTGCTAAATGTGTAAAATGTGCTCTCCGATTCTCACACGAGTCCCGCGATATGACGAGAAAGTTTAGTTAATAAAAGGATCCAGATGAGTGGCAGTTCCCACTCAGGATCTCGATTTTTATTATTTTTTTTTTTCTTTTTTCATTCTTCTTCTCCTCTCCTTTCCCATCTGGATGAAAAACAATTGCAACGCCGGATATCGACATTTTTCGATAACAGAATGCTGCACAACCTAGTATTTTCTGTTTTCCATTTTCTTCGGTTGCATTTTCTAAATCAAAAAGTTTTCGCAATTTGGAGAATGAGCTTGATTTTCTAAACAAAAGTTAAATATGAAAATGAAAAGTGAAACCGTTCAGTTTACATTGAAAAAATACTGTTCTTTTCTAAATGAATGAAACTGCATTTTTCTATTGTGACAACTTTGATGAATTATAATTTCTATCGATTTCTATTTCAGAGTTGATATAAATCAACGCGATTTAAGGTAGCTGATTATCACAGGTTGCGTTAATCAAATTGAGATACATTTTCATATACTGTTTAGGAATCAAGGGTCATATCAACCTGTGGTCAATAAATTCTATTTTGATCCAAAAAAATACAATCTCTTATTACTCATCATAATTGTTTATATGAAAAGAAAATTTTGTACAATTCTTTTTTTCTGATCAATAAAATAATCACAATAATTATGATTTTTGTAAAGTAAAATTTAGTTACAGGATGGAGTTTTACCTTTAAAAACATCGCTATTGAAGCGAGTCAAGTCATTATGCGACACGTTAAGGTAGAGCAAGTTGTTCAGGTTGGAAAACGCTCCGTCGTCCATGGAGGATAGCTCGTTTTCGCTAAGATCCACTCGTAATAGTGATTCGCCAAGGGTTGAGAAAGCACCGCGTGGTAATGAGACTGTGAAATAAATTTTGATATTACATCGAATGTTATTCAATAAAGCGATTTAGCAATAAGTGATCACTTTCAATCGACATTCGTCCAATTATTTATTCAAAGAGCAAGTTCTAATAAACAAAAAACACTCCTTATAGAATTTATATTATATGATGATTTAAAAATCAAGGACGTGTTGCAAAGTAAAGAATTTTGAAATGATCAAGGTTGAGAGGTTAAAATATAAAATCATGATGTAACCTTTAAACAAAATTTTAATACCACTTTAGCGTAATCAGGTTCTTTTTATTCTGATTAATTTAGGACAAGAATCAAAAGTACTTTCAAAATTGTTTCATGTTTAAACTTTGTTTCAATTTTTGAGATGTAGTTTTAGCATGACTTTGACGAACGGTAAATTCGGAGAGAGGCTTTTTCACATGAAATACAGTTATGCAAATATTATCATTTCATCATATACATACATATATTAAATCTCGATATACTTTTTTCACCATTTGAATGTAGAAACATATTCAAGTATGTAAAAATATATTTAACCCTTATTATTCAACATTTCCCGAAACGCCTTATATATTATTAAGTATGATTATAAAATTTAGTTGATTTTTTTAAATTCCAACATGGACAGTATGAACATGAAATGAGGGGGGATGGAATTCGAAAAAAAAAAAAAAAAGAAAAGAATACCCGTTGAAATGGTACAAAGTGGGCTTGAAAAGCAATGACCTATAAGGTTCGTTCAGATGTTTTCGTTCGTTTATTATTCACCTATATTATTAGCTGCAAGTGTTAAAACTCGAATGGCCTTTGGCCCCTTTAAAGACTGCGCGGGAACGGCAGTGAGATTATTGTGATCCAAATAAAGTTCCTCCAAATTGATGCTCCCTTTGAACATGCCTTCCTCGATGCTTTTGATACCGTTCCCCCGGAGATCCAGCAGTCTAAGATTCGGCAAATCGTGGAACTCGATGGTCGAAAAAATTGGATTCAAACTGTCGCCGAGCTGGTTACGAGCGAGTCGGAGTTCCCGCAGGCGTGACAGCTCATGTAAAATCTTATCCATGAGTCGTGAGATGGAATTGTCCGAGAGGTCGAGTTTTTCCAATGACGGCAACATCTCGACCAACTCGGTCGGAACCGAACGATAGCCACCATTTCTGCGGCTTATACCGATTATAGGCTGCCCGTCAAGCGCGTCCAACGTCTCCGCGCTCAGCATCATTCCGTCGCAGTCCATTTCCAGGGCCTTCGGATTCTTTGGCGAGATTATACATGAACATGGCACACGCAGATCGGTTTTTAGTTCGACACACGGACGCCATTGAGCTATGCTCGGTACCACCAGCGAGATCAAAAATAATACAATCGACGCTAGGTGGACACTGAAAATAAAATACACATAACAATTAATTTTCCACCCTTTGTTCACGTTATTTCTTTATGTTTTTTATGCTCAAGTTTGGCTCTACGTCTAAAAAAAACAACAAAAAGTGTCAAACTGTTAACTTAGACATTTACTTTGTATGTAACTCGTTTGTTCATATTTTGACATTCTGATGAAGCTGTGCGTTTTTGTAACGCTATACGGAAAGTCGTGAGAAATCAAGAGAATAATTATGCGCATGAAAACATTTTTTCAGGATATAGGTTTAACAGTAAAATGTGTAAATAACTTTGAACGCATTGTTTGATCAATCTATAAACAACACTCGCATTGGAAATATATAGGTCACGTTTGTTGGGAAACAAATAATCTTTAGGAATTTCTTTGAACAAGTTTACGTTCCATCTATTTTACATAAAAGAAAAAATATACGAATTGCAAAATCAGTCGATTTTACTATCTTCACTGCAAAAATGTTGTATCATAGAAAAATTTTCTTTAATCAAATATGCAAATGATTAACAATGACAAAAAACTCGTTTTCAACCTGACATGAAAAAGTAAAAACGCAGCCTTTTAATTAATGTTAGCTTTAAACGAAATTTTCTGTAAAACCGGAACATACATTTGTAGTCTCACAACTGGGTGCATCCATGGTAGGCAACCTCTAATTCATGAGTATACAATAAATCATGAGATTATGCAAGTTGATCGGTTTAGGAAATTGACCGGAGAGTTCGCGTCGCCATTTCATTTTATCTTTGATTCAAGACTTTCGTCATCCTAAGTAGATCTCGGAACTGCTGAAGAAAAGCAATTAGAAAAATTATAAATCCCTTATTTCATCCTTATTCATGACACGATTATTTTTTCTGTATTGGAAAAACGTTTTTACATACGCGCAATAACAGTTTTATGTCCCTATATATGAATATGTAATTGCTGATTATCAGATCACGTCCGCAACGAAGAATAAAACGTTTGATTACTTTTACAATCTCTATCAAATAAATCATGTTGCGAAATTCTGGCAAATCACCGCGGCTTAGAACCTAATCAGACATCAATTTCTACTGAGAAAAGCCTGTTTTACACTTTATAATTTTTAAAATAATTTGCGGGTGATTTTTACCAACTTTTCAGATGTTTTCAGATAATTCATTCATTGATAATTCAAACTTTAACTCGATCTACTTTACGAGGATCATAAAACAAATTCGGTAATTACTTTCACACAAAGTTATATACGGTACGAGTGCGTACTTTGAAAATAAAAATGAAATTCTGTTGATTCGGAGAATGAAAATATCTTTCGCAGAATTAGAAAAAGTACGATGCATGAACCGATTATTGAAATCAACAACGAGAGAAAGAAAACGCACATGTTAATACAAAATTAACATGAATTGTGTGTGATTATATTGTCTCGTGATTATTTAAGTGGGTTTACTTTTACTCAATGAATGCATGTTCCTCTATAGTGAGAGTTTTACAATTTTTAATCATTCGCTCTGCTATTTATCAATCATTTATATCAGTTTATATATACATCCACATTCAGCGGTTAGATATTTTGAAATACTTTTTTTTCAATATTGAAAATGAAATTATACTTTGAATAATACTTTTATATATCTAATATGATACACATATCTGAATTTTAACCAATTTTCACTACTTACATGTATTTACAACATTTTACAATTTAAGATTAACTGAACTTTCATGTTTTGTTTGGGATAAAACAAGTTGTCACAAAAATGTTAATGAATCTGAGAGCAGAGATTTAACTAATTCAGCAGCATCTTTTAGAAATGCTAAACTACTTAGTGCACTGAGTCATCAGTTGAGCAAACGCGATGGGTCGTCATACCGAGCGTCATAGTTTAGAAGGACAATTTAGTTGCATCACAGAAAGAAAGTACAGAGAGAAGTGGTGGTGCGCAGAGGAAAATCTCTGAATCCCACTGATCGTTGTCATTCATCGAGCAAGAAACTCGCTACAAAAAGAATCTAAACAATAATAAAGAATAAATAATAATTTTTTCAATCGTCTGTGTCTTTCATTTCCTTCTTTGATTTGCAATGATGTAATCCAAGACGGAGCACCGCCAAAACTAGTGTCTTGACAATAAATAAAAGACAAAATCTTGAATTCAAGCACTGGAACTTAAAAATTAAGATACTACATTCTAAATGCAAATGTCTTTTATCATATATGACACTATTAGGTTAAAATTTTAAAAGACATTATAGAAAAGCCGACTTGTAGGAGTTACAGAAGCATAGTACTTTGACGGTTTACACGAATCTAAATTACAGTTTAGCTATAGGTATCGAACGACATAACGGTTGTTTTGCGCGAGGAAAGCTGCGCGGACCTTTTCCAACCATCACCACGGCTTCTCGCAATTAAAAATGGCTGGTCAATGCTTATACCTTAGATACAGATCGTATAGCGATGACTGACGCGATCTATTTTCGATAGGCATATTTTTCTCACGATCGGACAGGAGAGTGAGATACATCAAGGCCGATGCACGCTGATTGCTATCAATATTTCACAAATCTAATTCGTAATGAACTTGAATTTCCCGCTGCCACTTTTTTATCACGGCTTTTCAGTATTGTGTGCATGCTAATCTTTAGGTTATTATACTATATTATATACGTTAATTTGATTTGATTGCAAACACACTGAGGGGAAATGACTAGTTTTTCATAATCTTTATTGGATAATATTCGGTTATTAAAATTATTAATGGTTAGAAAAAATGATTTTTCTTTGATCTGTTAATGCGTAGGGAAAGAATAGATCCAACATTTATCGTAGGATACTGAAAATATAAGTGGATGTGCGAATGGTTATAATTCAAACGCAGATCATACGAACGCCTTTATATTGTAATCGATTGCAAAATATATCTCAGCACTGACAGTAAAATCAAACTTATCCACGTTAAAGGTATAAGATTATGGCAAACCAAATGGAATGTGACTGTTAATTTTAAAATACAATAGTGATATGTGAACGTGAATTTGATATACATCACTCTATAATCAATTATGCTTACATACATATTTTGCCTTCCTAAATAAATTCAAATAAGATTATGCAAACATTATCATTATATATTTTTTGGCATGAAAAATACATATACCTTCTTCATTGTTCAAAAAAAGCGAGGAAACTTTTATAAGAAAGAGTTGCTAGCCTTTAATATCCTTTATTATATAAAACATGATCATAACCATAGGTACATCGCGTTTAACGTAACATAATTGAGCACATCTAATTCAGTTATCCAATCTCTTTGCTAAGGTACGAAAAATTTGTTTCTAAACAACAAAGCCACATTTGCTGAGAATAAACGGTTAAAAACCTCGCGTATTGTTCGCGACTCTTGTTGGTGAAGTAAATATGTTTTTCGTTCTAGTCTACTGAGATTCGTATGAGAAATTCCACGTATGAGGAAACGTACCGGCTCTGCGCTACAGTTTACAGTAATTAT
Organism: Trissolcus japonicus; assembly: GCA_030522925.1. NCBI lineage: Eukaryota > Metazoa > Arthropoda > Insecta > Hymenoptera > Scelionidae > Trissolcus > Trissolcus japonicus. Next base: position 67,603 of record JAPYZS010000128.1, on the reverse strand, counting down.
TGATTATGACGTTGGTAAACTTTTGTGACATAAATAACTTCATATGCACCGTTATTTAAATCAAAAATGAGAACATGATATGTCGCGCGTTACGCGTTACAAGCAGCCTATATGATAAATTATTACAATCTCTCAAACTCATTGCATCCAATATTTTTAGTTGCAACATTAATTTAATTCAATTTTCAAGATGATGGCGAACCAAGTGAAACCAAGTGTCGAATGATTGAGTATGAACAAAATTAATAAAACAAGGATGGGTTCTGCATGACCGCACAATACTTGGCAATTTTCCTCAGCTAGCCATTTCCTTTTGCACATATTTTCTTTCTTAAGGTCGATTTATATCCGTATACGAGGAATGTGTGAAGGACAGCCAATAACATTCCAGCATTGCAGCAGAAAGTCCGTTAATTGACAATAAAACTTGCGCCAAACTCTGCTAAGTACACACATACACGATTAATATATATATATGAAACTCTCATGTTTGATGCTTTAGTTTGAATTTACAGTGCGTATAATTGATGCTAATCAACTAATGAAAGATAAGCGTAAACGACAATAGTTTATTTGTCAAATCACTGAATTGTGTGAATTGCTATTGAAATCGCGATGCAAATTACTACTTGCAATTTAACGCTGGATCGGTTTAATGGCCTGTTTACTTCCACCATAACTTATTTCAAGTTGAAAAAATGTTTTCTTCAAAATTCCTCTGGTTTAGAAACTTTAAACATTTGTCTCAATGTTCTTGTTGCTGTGTCAGTCTGCTGTTGATATTTGTTGAGTTATGATTCGAAAAAATTGATCAAAAATTAAATTGTTTTCAACTCACGAAAGCACGAGCTCGCGTAGGAATGCCATTCCGTTCTATTCCCGCAGGGGCGATTAAGGATCAGTCAGTGAAAAAACTGAGCAATTTTGCGCATTCCAAAAACTCGCGCACCACAAATTGTATCCAAGCACTAGGTCGTGAACAAAGGAATCACCATGTAACTACACATGATTGGGAAAGAAAAGTTTACTCTTTTCTGCGTCACTCTTGGTATCACTCGGACAGGTATAACGGAGCAGGCCTATCGCTACCAGCTTGTACGCTGGTGCACGCGATACTACTCACGCTCAAAGGAAGGTAAAATTGGTGAACGGAGACTACGTATACGGGGAGAAAGAGATGCGATGGAAATAGAGATAGAGAGATGAGAGGCAAGTCGGAGATGCTCCTCGAGATGAGACACCGGCCGAATTTGTGCCAGGTGCTGGATGGGTCATCATTAATTCATACACTTTTCGAGAAAGAATGTTGATGCCCGAGGAGAAAGTCGGCCTTTGTTACTTGAATATATTTTTTCACACAAGTTTCGTTCATGAGTGGAAAAGCGAGTTCGTTCATTTATCCCCGCACAACATTAGCTCTGTCCGAACAAAACAATCCAAAATGTTTTACTACAAAAATGGTATCAAACTAAAAACCGATCAAACTTTATCCAGAGGTTTGCAAAAGTTTCATCTGTGCAAAATTTATTGCCATATCTTTATCACACATTTCTGTCACTGTCATCTCCTCAGTTCTCTTCAAATCAATAAATTTCGCTTCCTCTTCACTTTTCTATCGTGTTGGAATCATCTCTTGGCACTAACCATTTATTTTTTTGAATCTATGAAACTATTTAAACTATGCAGCTTCCAATGGTTGTTTTATGCAAACCAGTTTTACACGGTTAAAAGTTGTCAAAGTTGTACCAAACTTAATAATGTTGCAACAAAGCATAGGTTCAATCAAATTTATTGATCGAAAGTTGCTTCATCACGTGCAATTGAATTATTTTAATGTTTTTCTTTTTTTTAATATAGGTATCAACTAAAACTCATCATATATATTGTGGTTTTGAGATTAAAAATAATAAATAAAATTATTGGTGACCTCTCTCTCTGTAGGTGAGAAAATGTTGCGGCAGTTGCATATATACATATAAAAGCATGTCTCTCATCTTGAATAATCATATTGTCACGCCGGTTGAAAAGAGCGAGTGACCCGAAGTCCTAAATAGCTGAATGCGGCGAACAGCATGGGAGTCGGCGAGGTCCCCTAAGTGCGTGTTTGAAACATAACGGAGAATGAGCGAGGAACATGCGCTAGTCGTTGGGAAGCGAGGAGGTACACGTGTAAGGAAAGAGAGAGAAAGAGGAGACTTGATCGCGCGGTGAGCAAACTGCAGAAGAACCAGTAGTGATACCAAAGAATCTGCGACGTTTCACAGCGGCCTTTCACTGCGAGTCGCGATGTTTATTGAGAGTGCAACTGAACTGCTCATCAGATGTCCCTTTTCCTTCGACTTTGTTAGGTTTAAGGGAAAAAAAAAAAAAAAAAAACACAAAAAAACAAACATTTTTCTATTGCTGATGATATACAAGAAAATGAGAAAGATTTTAAATTGGACGTTTCAAGACCTGTTTGCGTTATATCGCAGTTTATGATCCTGAAGTTGTCTCTCATGGATATCGATGAGATTTTGATTTTGTTGTTGTTATAAGTCCTAATGGAAGGGTGTTATTTACGAACTCACTTTTTCTCATCACTTAATTTTTTCATAATCAAAGCACATTTTATTTTAAATTCATTTATTACTTGAAAAAGAACACTTTCCACATCCATCAATTTCTCACGACAAGTGTTTTGAAAAAGAGTTTGGATTCGATACTTCTTGTCGATTGAAGCAACATCAATTCAATTAGACAGAAGAAAACTCGATGGAAAATGTTTTATCTTCTTTGGCAAATTTCATTTCTATATAAATTATTTAGGTTACTATACTTTCATGTGGACCAGTTATTTATGGGTTTGTCGCTTTGTTTTTTTAACTCTCAACATGGACCGATTTCTGCCTATAGAGAAGATGTTCCGGTTAGGAATGTAGAAACTGCAGGACGAGTTTTTGTTATCAGGAAAACCAGTAGTGCTAATTTACGCATCAGATATATATTCATACATTTTTCTTTCGGCGGATTACTCGAATGATTGATTTGTGTTATTTACAAAGATGAGATTCATATTTTTTTAACAAGTAGAAAATTAGAACAATTTTAATTGCATGCACCATCAAAATTTGTTGATCAGCCGTAATTGAAATGAAAGGTTGAATATATAAAATTCTATTTATATAAAAATTGTTATCGTGAAACTAGTTTGATGAAAAATCTCGTTATTAATAAAATGTTACATGAGTCGTTTTTGAAAGTACTATATGATGAAGTATTGTAATCCCACAAAAATGATTTGATCGATTGTCGCATTATCAAATTGAATTTATCTGGAAATAACCCGACAAATTATTAATGCAAATTAGTTCAATTGAGATATTTCTAACGAAAATAGAAAATTTGTGATATTTTAAATTTTGCGGGTTTTTTTCCAAATAGTTGAGGATTGGTCCACCAGATGTCGCGATAGTCTTAGTCCGGGTTATGATGATATTATTGTGGAGAGCAAGTCAGCTGACAGGTAAGCTCTGAAGTGTGTTCGAATGTGTCATCCAAAGTGGAAGAAAAATAATATTTCGCCAAGATGCCTGTTATGTTGACGGTAGATTGGTTTCCTTTGGGGCGCGATGTTTATTTCCGGTAGATACTCGGTTTGATTATTTTAATCAATATTAACTGTTAAGCATTTTTTAGATACTCGACGACCTAATACTTTTGATAACATAAATAATGTGTGCAGGAAATTCGAGTTGTACTCGCTCAACTTTCAACATGAAGCAAACATCAAAAATTTGGTGGTTGCTGCTCCTTATGGCGGCCCCATCGCTATCACAAGAGATCCAAAAAAATTTGTCAAAGTCCAGGGAGGAAGTAAACCAGTCATCTCCATCTACTCATCGTCTGGAAAAACGACAGCTAACATGCAGGTAAGTCATATACAGATGTAAATTTCTTCTCTATTTGATTGGCAAATATAATTGTCGGCAATTTTGTTTTGTTACTTCAATCATAATGTTAAAATCTACCCTATTGTTGTAAGTATTTAGAATGCTGTAAGTTTATTCTAATGAAATCATTCAGATCTTTGTTAAGAGATTGCATTCATCTTAGCATCTAAAGGAAATTAAGACACTATTATGGGAATATAATTGGTTTTGTTGGTAAATTATTTCTTAATGCTCCCAGATTGCTATCATTTATTATGTACCAATTCTGGCCAAGAGCTGAATAGGAAAACAATTACAAGTATAAGTAAAATGTAGGCTCATTAGTTTTATTTGTCAATACAAGATATTTGCAAAACGTAATTTTCAGTGGAACAGTGGCTTGTTAGTCAATCTCGGTTGGTCCAACAAAGAGGAACTGCTTTGTATCCAGGATGATGGAAGTGTTTCCATCTATGATATATTTGGCAGTTTTCAACATTGTTTCAGTATGGGAAACGTGAGTATTTTTTTTAATTGTTTTAAATACATCGTTATTATTATATATCACGCATCATTTTCAGGAGGCAAAAGAAACAAAAGTTATTGAAGCTAAATTCTTCACCAGTGTTAGTGGCACTGGGGTCGGAGTTTTAACTTCAGCAAACCGCATCTTTGTTGTGAACAACATCGCCAATCCAAAAGTGCGACAAATCTCTGAGATTCCTAGTGAGCGTTTTAAATTTTAACAAATTGTGTAAATTAGAATTCTATTTAAACTCAATGTTTACTTCAATTTGTCGGTAGAATTGGGCGGGCCAATCGAGAGCTGGTGCATCGTTCGCAATGAGAGAGACTGTAGGATCATCTTGTCAAATCAAGATGGAATTCATCTGCTGGACTGTAGTTACCAGGGATCAACAGTCATTCCATTTGTAAGTGTCGTTGTGATTGATTTAATAATAACACAAACAAACTTTTGTTTTTCGTCACGTTATCAAGTTCGGCATTAAATGAAACATTGATTGTTTACTATTTAAGGATAGTCTCTTCAAAAATAAGATCAATTCCGTTAAGCACATTACAGTATCAGGAAATGCCAAGCATGTTGCTTTGTACTCGGACACAGGAAGTGTATATTTGGGATCGATTGACTTCAAAAATAAATACTGTGAGCATTTAACAAATGAGAAGGAACCTCTAACGGATATAGCCTGGTAATCATTTTTTGTCCAACTTAAATTCATAATTATGCAACGTACAACGAAAATTTCCTTTAATTTTTTCAAATTTGCCGACTCAGTCCTAATAAATAGTTTGAACAAATTTCTGTACATTTAATTTCATGCTTGTTTGTTCAAGGTGCGGCACCGCAGCAGTTGTCTGTTGCTGGAACAGCACAATAATGGTCCTGGGTCGTTCGGGGGACACCATTCTCTACCCTTACGACGGACCGGCCCATTTAATTACAGAAATTGACGGTGTTCGGGTGCTGTCCACTTATTCTCACGAGATGATACAGAAAGTGCCGGATGTTGTGCAAAAAATTTTCCGTATCAACTCTACTGACCCGGCGTCTTATCTTCTCGAAGCCTCAAAACAATTCGAAAAGAAGAGCCACAAATCTGACAGCTACATCGATTTGATTACAAACAAGCTACAATCAGCTGTCACTGACTGCATCAACGCTGCTAGTCACGAGTTTGATCATGATACTCAGAAGCTGCTTATGAGAGTTTGTATCAATCTTTCTTATATCATTACATAATTTTTTCTACAATTAAAATTTTTTTTTTTCATCCTGCAGGCAGCCAACTTCGGGATGGGTTTTTGTGAGATGAATCCTGAACCTTATGTAAATACGATCAGGATGTTGAGGGTTTTGAATGCAGTTAGACACCCAACGATAGGAATCCCTCTGACATATACGCAGTATCCTTTTTGATTAATACACAGAAATAATCCAATAATATATCCAATAATGTTTGGATAATTTGTGGAGAGTATGTTGTTTTGTTTTATTTATTTTCATAGTTGCAAAAAAAGTTCCTCAACTTGCATTAAAAGATTGAAAAATTTAACGAACCAAGTGCTATTAGACAGATTAGTTGCAAGGAGGCATTATTATTTGAGTATTTTAATTTCAAGACACCTCCAGTTACCGAAAAGAGAGGGCGAAAGTAGGATACTGGCTCATTGGGTTTGTTACAAGGTATGTTAAGAATTTGAAACGGGGAGGAGGACCATTTTGGTCGACTGCAATTCGCATGAATAATTTGAATGCAATCTGTACCATGGCAATATCATGTTTAAACATGCGAGTGTAATTATTATCATTACTGCTTGGACAGGTGAAACAAACGCAACTGGATAAAGAGCAAATTGCGGACGAGATCGCGGATAAGTTGGGCTACGCTCATGGAGTGTCGTTTAGCGAAATTGCCGAGAAAGCAGCGGACTGTGGCAGAACGCAATTGGCCATCAAAGTAAATCGTATTCCTTAAAACGACTCTAAGTTCATGCGAGCGTAATGTTATTTTCCTTTGGCTTCTTTTTTTATATATAAATATTCAATTGGTTTTATTTCACTTGCACTACTCTTTATTTTCTTTTTTTTTTTTTTTGGATACGTTAATTTGGAATAAAAATACTCACGATAGAATTAATAATTATTAAAAACCGTACTAAAATTATCCTTCTCATTTTACAGCTAATCGATTACGAACCACGAGCTCAATACCAAGTGCCATTTTTGTTGAAGCTCCGAGAATATCAGGCTGCTTTGCATAAAGCCGTTGAAAGCGGAAACACTGATTTAGTTTATACTGTTATACTGTCTCTTAGACAACATATGACGATAGGAGAATTTCAAGTGAGTTTTAATAAGTAGTAAAAAAAAAAAAAAAAAGCGGGAAATGATTATTTCACGTCGTTGACCTAATTGAATGAACGAATTTTGCCTCTAGTGCGATATTGAAGCAGCATTTTATTTCACAGAGATCTATTGTGATGAATTGTCCATTAGCCAAAGCACTGTACATAAAATATTGTCAGAGCCATCACCGTGAGACGTTGCGCGATATTTATAATCAGCACGACGATTATTTTTCGCAAGCACTCTGGTTCATCAAGGAAAGTTATCAGATCCAGGTAAGAAAATGATAGCTTGGCGTTGATAATGAAATGAAGTTGATTTACGTTAAACGTGGTCTACCTCCTTTTTCTTAGAACAAAATTTCAAAAGACTCGCTACTGCAATCCGCTCAAGATAACTTCAAACTTGCGCGCAGCGACACGAATGTGACTTTAACGGAAGAACAAATCAAATTACTCAAGTATCAACGATCTTTGGAGAATACATTGCATGAGACAGTGGTTGGCAAATCTCTTAATGAGACAGTCAAACTTTTGCTTCTTCAAAACGAGATCAAACTAGCTGATAAGTTGCGGTCGGAATATAAAATTCCAGACAGAAGGTAAAGTTCCGATTTCTTTTCAATCATTTTTTTTTTTTCTAAAACGATCAACGTAATTATTTGAATATTTAATGGTTTCAATTATTGGGTACATTTATTTTTAGGTATTGGTGGCTAAGAATTCAGTGTTTGGCTGAAAGGGATTCATGGATGGAATTAGAAAAATTTTCAAAAAGCAAAAAGTCGCCTATTGGATATGAGGTGACACAAGTTATTTTAATTATTCTAAAAGGCTATTTGAATAACAGTTTCAATATTGATTATCAAGTTTTCATTTATTTTCAGCCGTTCATAGACTTGTGTTTGAAGTACAATAATGTATCCGAGGCAAAGAAATACTTGCCAAAAATTAGAGAAGAATTGCAAGAAAAATACGCTCCCAAACTAAAGTAAATGATTATTTTTTACTGTGGAAGGACATTTATAGGAGATTCCATGCATTTGATTATTATTTTTCCTGAAAACTTCACTGTGAATACAATTATTTATTTATATCAGACAATTTTTAAATTTAAGCTCAACATACGTATTTTTTAAATATCCTTTACGCGTCAGATGAGCGGCCAAAAGTGGAACTAACCATGCTCTCGAGCAGGTTAGTTCCACTTACGACCCTCTGATCTGACGCCCTCGGAATAACTATTGGCCCATAAGAAAATCAATCAGTTTTTATAATTGACGTGTCATGAAAATTTGACGAGTTCAATCATTCTCATTGATTTTTCGCATATGTATATTGATTGATTTTTAAATATCGAAATATTATTTTCAACTTCAAATCTATGTTTGTTCCAATGTTGTAAAAGTTATTGTAAATACTTGAAAACGTTTTAACTTTGATTTGTTCAGTGATATAATAATATATTAGTGGTATAGTATATAAACATACAGTTTAAAAAAAACACTTGTAATTAGTTTGTCCTGCAGTTGTAATTTTATTTCCACGAGTGCAAATAAATACATTTGCAAGTAATCATTTCTCCAAACGACTTGCTTATAGTTTTCAACCTCAGCAGAGTGATACTAAGATGCAAAAACTAAAGGAACTTTCATTTTATCGTTGGCTTTTTTAATATATAAATCAGTTTACTCCATTCTTTTTCAATCAGAATAAACTTATTAATCGATTAATCACCAATAAATGTATTTTTAATACGTATATCTTTTATTCGGCGGATAAATATTTTATCTTCGATTTTATCAACCGGAATCTGACACGTGTTGTCTCTCGAATTAAGAGGAAATGAATTCCAATATCATATTCACATTTGAAAGAAAAAAAAAAAAAAAGATGAAAAAATAATTATAAATAGAGGTGTGTTTTGAAATGAACATATTTTAGTTACAAATAAGGGTGAAAAAAAGACAGTGAATGGTCGGCTGAGGAGGTTTTGACCTCGCGTGATACCTCATACCAGGGTTGCGTGTCGAACTCTGATTTGGTTTGTTGAATCAAGTGTATACTGCCTTCTATCGCTTTCAAAAGCGACTGGATACTGCACTTTTTTTTTCTTCACTCTCCCCTTTTCTTTTAGTGTTATTTCCGCAAGCTATTATTAACACACAGTAATGCACAACTGTCGGCTTCTAATCACTTTTTTGTGCCATTTTTGATGGCACCCTTTTAAAAGTTCATCATCCTGTAGGAATTTTCGCGGTTGATTGTGGAACTTGGCGCTTAATCAATAGTATTTAGGGAAGCCGACGAACTGTTGATTATGTTGCGAGCAAAATAGACAGGCCCGCAGTAAGATTCGTTAATTAAAGCTCCTTCAAAGAGAGAAGTAGAAATAAATTAATTCCGCTCCGTATTAGAAACATTAATGGAAGATCCGCCATTTGATAACCGCGAGTTAAATTAGTTTCATCAACTTCATTGCCGCGAAGCAAGATCGCGTGGCCGTGATGAGGAGTTATACAGAATTATCCCTTCCTACAGCGTTTGTTACTGAATCATCACAACTTTTTTGATATATTATATAGACAATGAGCTTTCGTCGCGCCTTGATTATTGCGTTTACATTTATCTCGTCTGCGTCTTAGAGATTAATTTTCACGATTCACCCGTGAGATCAAACTACCACAATGAGTCGCAATTTTTTTTTACGCAACATGATATACGAACTCTTCCGCTTTTTACCTTATCTAAGCTTAATTATTGTCTGGCATTAATATTATTTCTTTTTGTTTGATGTAGCCTTCCTCCTTTTCTCTATCTAAATTGTTAGACAATTTGTATAATTTTTGAAAGATATATAGATTTGATAACTCTTCAAGTTCATTTAAAAACATGAATTAAAAAGTGAATTAAACATTGGATTGGAAGAGTTTGTTGTTCTCACACGCGTTCATTTTATAAATGATTATTCTGCGAATGAAGGAATAATTTCATCATCAAAAGTCAAAAAAGTGGCTTTTGATGATGGGGTTTTGGAATATATGTATCGAGATCGAGGAACGTTTAAACATATAAGCCGATATCGAATTTTTGCTCAAGCGCGTAAAGGTCGTGCACGAGTGTGAGGTCAAAAACGGGGATCAACACGGCTCAAACTCGTCGACGAACGGACGGGTCTCGGATGAAGGCGACCTCGCATTCACCACAAACGGCACTCTGACTTGACGATGACTTTTATTGGAAAATGCCGGAAAGTAAAGTTTCCTAAACATTTGCCAACAGTTAAATCCAAGCTGTGCTTATTCGATGCATTTTTGGTTTTATGATTTATGATTTTAACCACCATTGTTTTAGAAAAATGTTCAACATTAGTCAAATCTCTGACTAGATGAATGTATATGTATATTTTTATAATAATAATAATTCATCAAGTTAACTTGAGTGTAAGCTTGATCGAGTTTGGTTCAAGTTCGGAAAATCAATACCAAGGCTGGTTTTGTGTTCGACTCCTTGTTCATGTCATATTACTGAAATTGACATCGTGATGTGGATTTCATCCAAGCTTTAAATAAATAATAACAAAAGAATCATTATCTCATCGGCTTATGAAAAGAACTTGGAAAAAAGAAGAAATGCACATATATATATATTTGTATACGCTTTGTTATTTCAAAGACATTCGACCGATTATCCTGATGGGCAACAAGGATGAATAATCGACTGGAGTATATTCTCATTTAATTTTGTGTGATTTGGGAAAAAATGTTGAATTTGGGAGGTACGATTTAAGCAAATATCATTCACCTACTAATCAAAGAGCTCTCAGCTTTATCGAATTATTGGGAGGAGATTTCCGGAATCGGGAGGATATCCACCGATATGGGAAATTCTACTTTACCAATCCAGGATTAGTTTGCATCCGTGCACATGTGTTGTTCAAGATACTAATACCTCGGTAATGAATGTTACTCATCAGTGGGCAACGGTGTTATCGAGTTCTACAAATGGAATATTATACCTTCGTGATGATTGGATCATCATCAATTATGCTAGTTTTAATTATAAACAACATTATTTTCATCCTCACAAGCACACTCAAATGAATTCAAATCGTCGTTCGACTGGTAAGCATTATTCAACCATATATACAAAGTATGGCAGTAAAGATTCAAAATCAATTGATTTATATAATTAATCTTTCTAGAATATATTCAAAAGAAACAAATTTTTTCTAAATATTTTGTTCAACATTTTGTTTTCGACTGTCCATTCACCCGTTTTTTCAATTGAATCCACGACTAATAATAAACATGTTACTAACCTCAGGATGACAGTGTTAATACAATTTTTGCATCATGAGTTTGCATCAAATGCTTTCTAGATAATTCATCAACGAAGGCACCTTCATAAAACGACATAATGGCAAACTGAAATCAGTTATTAAGATTGACTCTTTAGCCTCGTTCGATATAAATTTTTTTTATTTCCAGGCGATATTATAAAAGCTTAAAAGAAGCAAAATGTGCAATCAAAAAGTTTCAATAAAATTCCACTTCAATGTTTAAATAAACACTTTTATATAAATATATAAATTAAGATTTAACAGAAAATTAATTGACTGCTCAGCTGAAAATTATTTCTGAACTAATTTGCAAGTTTGAATGATTATCAGTAAATAATAATTAACCTGTATTTTATGAAAATTCGGCTCCAAATCATTGATCCTTATTATCTCTGTGTAAGCATATTACATTAATGTGCACTGAGATGTAAAGCAATTCAAATACATGACAAACATTATCTCGTGTCCTTTGTTATTACAAATGACATTGGTGCATGACTGTAACCTGTTACATATTTGAAATTGTGTTAAAAAAAAAAACATTTTTAATATAATAAGCTGTATGTATATGCAAATAAAAAAAGGCTATTATTTATTTATTTCAATTAATGACACCTCTGTATAACAGTATGGCTGACATTCCATTATTCGTGCAACAAAATTTACATATAAACATCGTCAATAAATGAGTTTCTATGTACATCAGGTATAAGATCTGTAATAACTTTGTATCCGCAATAATATAACCTTGATAATGAAAACAGAAGAAATTTTGATTGCAAGGTTAACTTTCAAGTGCATTTATTGTTATTATTCAATTAATCATTTATGATAACCGAATATTTTAATCTTGTAATAATTATTTTATCTTGGATTGCAAAGATAAGTTGGACTTTATATTAGCCAAAATGTTTATATCAACTTTAGTTGATTGATAATAGTCACACAAATACAACCAATTTACCTATTTCAACGAACCTGTTATTCGGCTAAATTAAACCATACAGTAAGTATGTAGGTTCCTAATCATTGTTTACATTTTACATGTACATTTTTACCACATCTTTTGTTCAGAAATGTGAATCTATTCAATTACTTTAATTTTTCTGATTAATTTGTATAATACATACTTCATACATACATTCAAATCTGTTTTCTTTTTTTTTTTTTTTTCATTGATAAAATCGAGTTTTGTGCTGCCTGTTAAATGTCATTTCAAATATTTCTTATTCTTTCTTATTAAGTTAAAATTGTTTAAAAAACAAACTGCTTAAAAATTCTCACATGTTATTGTAGATAACTTTGAAATTATACAACTAAAAAAAATGTATCGATTTGCCTTGATAATAACCGTGTTCCTCAAACTTTAAACAATCAAATCCGCGCAATATTCATTTTTCAAGTTGTATCAATTAAGTTAACTCAAGTTAAGTTTTTAAGACTTAAAAGATCCATTGGGTTTGTTTCGGGGAATTTCAAGATATGGTTTCTGAAGGTTTAAAATTGATATTGTTTCACTTTGCAGATAACTAAGACAAAATGAAACTGTTTAGTCTGTCGTTTGTCCTGATTTGTTGGGTAGTATTATCAGTGAATGCTGACTCCTGGCCTACTAATGACTTGACAGTTGGTTCAAGAATACCAGGCGATTACTTAATTATCACAGATCACATCGATGTTCCATTCAAGTTCTTTCAATATGTCGAAGAGAACAGAACATTCGGAACGCCACAGAGACATGTTATTTCTCAAATTGTATTGACTGATCGTGGAATGTTTGGCAACGGCGCCATTCCTACGATCACCAACGGTGGACCAAGTTACGATTATGTTTCTATCAATTTCAGAAGCCGCTGGTTCCACGGTATCAATTTTGATGTTACAATTTTTGGATTTTGACAAGCATTAAGCATTAGACAGTTTTTTAAATAAAAATTTTGACAAAATACAAAAGTGTTTTAGCAATTATTATCCAGACTGGTCCTGCACGTTTAATTCAATTTTAATTTTTGTTCTCGCATCAGACAACCCATTTTTGCATAAGCGTTATTGTCAAAATTCTTGTTCTTTTGTAATACATTTTTTATAGCAAATGGGTATATAAAAAGGCTTGTTGTCATGAGTCTGCAATGAATTATATAGGTATATATGCATTATGAGTGAGCGGTCCGACGAACGCGAGGAATCGTAATTATTCAGACCAACTAGCTAAATCAGCCGATTCTGTGCACACAGGTATCGATAGCTGGGAATTAAAATCAAATTCTCCTTTGCGCAATAGTCATCATGACGAGAACCAATTTATCAACTTTTCCACGCAACATAATACAAATGTTCAAGTTGATTTAATTTGGATTAAAATTATATATGATTTGCGACATGTTTCGATTCAAATAGACCAAGAGGTTTTATTCTTGAATATTGAAATTCAAGGAACCAATATATAAAACATTAATACAAGCCGAGACGAGTCTCTGAGCGCAATCATTATCATGTTTTAGCATTCCGAGTTATATTAAATGGAACGAGTGAGATTTAATTTGATGACACATATCGCCCCGATTATGAAAGAAAAGTACCTATATTGTTGTTGATACATTAATATCATTTAATGTTTAATATTATAATATAATATAATAATATTTTACATTACAATTACGAATCATGAAATGAAAATTGATTGTTGATAATTAGGAGCATTTGAAGAAGAGTTTGAAAGATTCATCAAATTATCAAGATGTTTGTTGTTGACAGGTTGACCCACTGAGTAAAGGGTAGTGAGAATTTAATATGAGACACGTTCGCACGTGGCATCTGCTTATACACTGATTGCGAGAGAGGGGGATGGAGCTCGTCGATGCGTGAATCGAGTTGCATTCTCGTCGTCGTAGAAAAGTAGCGGGGCGCACGTGTTCGAGAGAGAGAGAGAGTAGAGGGAAGATGTTTTACAGGAGTTCATTCACGTTTCCTCAGCACAGGTGATATTTACACTCGGGTTGGCAGACAACACGTGGTACACGGTGTGTACGGACTTGGATTACACAAAGCTCCGCCGTCTCGTTATTGAGCGGCGCGCGATTACGCCAAATTGAAAAGGATACGGACATTATGAAAAATCAATGACCAAGTCATTGATTTTCATTCAGTCATTGAGTCACGGGCGCTATTTTTTAATATCTTGCAAAAAAACTGTACATTTGTTCCGTCTGGTTGGGGCCGAATGGGTCGAAAAGTTTTTCGAGTTTGCGTTTGATGGCTAAATATGCGTCCGGCTGAATTATTGGGACAATTTTTCGGCCGCTGCGGGTCCAGATACAATTTGAAGCTAAAAATGCCTAGACCGGTTGATTCGCGAGTGCCATGCAATTTCGAATGAGTGCAAGTGCGACAAATGGGGATTCATTGCACAGTAATCAAAGCCTAGATAGATTCTACTGATTGACAATCTTCTGTGCCTTGTCCCGCATCAATTGACAATATATGTCGCACGACTACACACAGCCCAAGTACGTCGCGAAATTGAAATGTTCGTTCAAAGTTTGCGACATTTGGCTTCATTCAAAATATGTCCGCTCTTTCACAATTTTGACGCTCATTTTCTCAATTGACTTCCCGTCAACTATTTCATTCAAAATCATACACATTCTTTTTATTCGCACATTTTTTTACGAAAGTCCGTCACGATGCTTGATACAAATTCGACAAGCCGACAAAATTGTTGTTATTATAAATCACGATTCCATATGCAACTGACTATTTTCAATTATTTAAAACGGTCTCTTCTCATGAGAAAAAAAGCACGATTTGTGTTCAAAATGACAATAACAAAAATTCAATCCTACTTTTTAACTGACAATGACAAAACAAAGTGTATACACCTTGGTTTGTTTCGCGTTTTAAGCTTTACAAATTGATATTTCAAGTGACGCCGAATTTAAAACATTCTCACATAATTTTTATTTCTTGTACAGTAATTAGGGTCAATTTTTTATAATTATTAAAAACAATTGAATTACTAGATACTTCTTTCAAAAATATAAATGTTTTGTTCTTGAGAATGAAAAGAAACGATTTCTATTACTTTACAAGTTTTCACTGTTGAATAATTCATGGATTTAAGCACGAAAAAAATGATATGTGAATTAGATTGTCAGATAGGTTCCCTTGGTAATGATCACTTATTTCATATTTATGCTTGATATATAAGTTGGACGTTTCTAAACAAGACTATACTATAGAGCTTTCCAAAGCAAAAAAAATGCATCAAAAAAAAAAAAAAATATATATATATATACAGATCTTTGAGATGAAAAAATTTGATTTCGCAGAAATCGTCTATTCGTGCGCGCCACGTAGCTTGCAACTTTGCACGTTACCCTTCGATTATTTGCCATATAAATTTACCCTGATCCTACCTTCCAGTGTGGTTGTTAAACTTCCTTTCTTTTATTGTCCTAAATCTTCTTCAAACTCGAGAACAATGTTTTAACATTGATTTAAAAATGTATCATTTATCACACAGAAGTGTAAATTATTATTACTATGATGGAAAACTACACTAATATAGCTTAGCTTCTATAGTGAAGAAACTAAAAATAATATTGAAGCTTGTTTGTTCAATTATTTTATATTTTTTAGATAAAATATTATATCATAATATTAACCCATTTCTTGCTATTGATGTGTTCATGCATTATTTTCGACAGTGGTTTATTTGATAATAATAAAACAGTATATTTTTATTTCTATTTTGCGAAATTGAAAAAAGTTTTACTTTTTCTTTGCAATATTAATAGCAATTTGTAAAAAAAGTTTGTTTTATTATTTAGCGTAAGGTAGCGAAAGTATTCATATATTAGATTCATATATTATTCTAATCAAAAGTAACGAGCGATACTCTAAACTTCATCGCAATATGATTATCGCGCAATCTGTGGCACGGCATTGATCTCTAGCTTGGAAGATATCATTTACGTCCAGTCAGTCGGGCCGGAAATATCTGTCGATCTGTTGATCCACTTGTGCGCACAGTTTTGCATCGTTTTTCATCAATGAAAATACGGTATCTTCTGTGTCTCCTCGGTTAGTACAATAATATTTACTTGAATAAACAAACATATGTCTCTTTTCCGAGATTCCCAAATGAATTTTTCAACGTGACTTTTAATAATACATGAGATAAAAATATAGAAAATGCATGTAGCTTGATATCTCCAAACTGTCTGCGCTTTTACGAAAAATTTTCAACTTTCGATTACATATGCTTTTTGTAAAATGGTAATAAATCGTTCAATTTTGTTACTTTTTTTTATTATTCAAGTTGGCTTTAGCTTATTGAATAAATGAAACACTCGTGCAGATGAATATGATTTATGAAATTGTAACCCTTGGACAACATGTACCTATACGTTCATTCATAATTGAAATTAAATATATTTTTTTTCAGATGTATACATATACACATTGCCAAAAACTCATATAAATATAAACGTCTAATAAACAGTCAAGTGAAACTTATGACATCTTAAACATACATTTATATTAGGGATAATATTCATGTAAAGTTCATCAATGAAGCAAATTCATTATTTATATATAATAACAAAATGAGTTGAAAAAAAGTGCTTGTATAATATTACGTCATCATATTTTATGTTTCATACAAAATGTGTATGACGTTTATATTTAAAAGTAAAAAATTTAATTAAATTAATAATTAAAATTAAAATCTTAGGTTTTGTTAGCAAAAAATGTTGTACAAATGATTATAAGGATGACTCGTTGAAAAGTCTTTAGACGTCGGCTGTAGAACAGAGCCATTGAAAATATAGTATTATCAAGAGTTTGTTCTAGATCAAAAGAAGACTCATTCTATTAATAGATTTCTTCTAGAACGCGATTTATCTCATTATCAACACACATTGAACCGACAAGCATTTGTAATTACTTATTAAACAATTTTAAAATATATAGATAATTAATCCTCATGCGGTTAGGCGGAAATCGTAACGTAAAAATGGTCAGGTGGAATTCATTGGACTCGACATAGTGGCATCAATGGATTCAACATTACATTCTTTGCAACTAATTCTAATTCATTAGACAACCGCATAATGTGTATATCTCGATTTTTGTCGATTGCGACAGACGTACGCAGACGACCGCACTCTAAATCTAACTCGAGAAAAAAAAGTTGTAAAAAATAATAACAGCGTCCGGCGTCCCAGACCCAATTTGTCTCGCGAAATGAATTGCTTCGGCAATTCGTGTTACTTAAGGGAGAAGCTTTCTTTACCGTATATGTTCACAGTGTTTGCAATTTTTGCCAAGTCCGAGGCGGCGTTAACGACAAACGATGTCGATTCACCTTGTAATTGTGAACACTGCGCCGAGAGCAAAGTAATTGGTCTTGAAAAGGACGAGAGCAAGAACGAGCAAGAAGAGGGAGAAGACGCCGATCAGGACGGCGACCGAACGATTTGCGCGAGAAATCGCAGCTTCCATGACAGATCGTTTCCCAGTGTTTGCCATATGCTCTGCTACAATCGCTGCACGTCTTACCGCGTTTGGCCAATCAAGCTGGACGATAACGACAAATATATTGTCGCGGCTAAAAGAAATCGTAAGTATATAGTTTTTTTTTTCTTATACAAAAGTCTACTAATATAAGAAAACAGTTTTAAGGTATGTCTATCTCGCTTGAATTGACAGCATTTGCACAAATGTTGTTCAATATGTTTTCTTACTTATAATTACGGGAGGTATATAGAAAAATGTTTAAACATTTCAACTTATGTGATTGTAACTTTTAAACGTTTCAATAAATTTAAACAAATAGTATACATCACGTACCGAGGCCGGAACAGTCTTTATATTTGGATGAGTGTGAAGTTAGCAGGCGAGGCCTCTCACTTAGAGTTGCCATCTCTACTCGAGTGAAATAGGGCATTTGAAATTTGGTATATACAGTAGAATCTCACCTAGCGAACTACCTCCGACCAAAATCCTCTCGCCTAAACATCTCTCCCCGACATTTTATCCCCACTTGACCTAACTTTTTCACAAGTTAACAATGCACGACCTTAGTTTTGATGCGCAATGCGTCGACGCGCAGAACAGTGGGGTTAAATCATTTCCCCTCATTTCGGTCGCGTAGGCGAGATTCTATTGTATGCACATCAGTTCTTTTTGTCATGAGTGCACTCGGGAAAAACGTCTTTTTTTTGATACATGCGAAATAGACTCGTTTTGGTTCTTCGACAAAATTTTATGTAACAACAATTGTCTACAAAGCCTAAATATTTCAAATTAGCTCCAAATGGATTACATATTTTTGTCTCCTTCATGATGTGTCAGTGGTCAGTAATGACAGTTTTATATGACAAATTTTAAAATAAGTGAAATATCTATTGGAATTTTTAATGACGTCATTATCTGTATAAGTTTTTCTGAAAAGAAAAACAAAACAAAACATACAAATATTGGTTAAAGTAATTAGCAATTATTTATTATTCAGAAGCTGTTAATGATCATTCCATTTGTTTGCAGATTACTACAAATTGCGGGAAGGTTCGTGTTAGCAAAAATCGACTTGATGGCCTCTCAGTAATACATCGATTATTGTAGATACATGCAACACCGTTTGATTTATTTGCTTGGCTATTCCTTTCATGCAGCGTAATCAAGAATTAGTCAGTTTTGGAGTTCATTTCACAGGTATGAACAATATCGTTTATTCATCGATTTAGCCGTCACATGCGTTGAGGCAACAAAAAGCGATCGATTTTGTATTACAAATTTAAATGAAAAAAGTAATCAGCGTTCGTCCAGAATGAAAAGTTTCTTTTTTTTCACCAAACTGTTTTCTAAAGACAGACTAATAATTGAATAAAATATGATCGAAAAAGCAATCCAAATCACAATTGTTAAAAAAAAAAAAAATGTTAAATATTGTACAAAATTTAGTTGAAAATATGACCGACTTGACATTAAACTTTGCAAACAGGAGAAATGATGAGAACATTTATAATTTGCAGATGAAGAGACAGCGAGGACAATTGCATGCTGGTAATTGTGAGAAAATTGACCAGACAGTGGCTGAATTCTCTTTGCAAATCGAGTTGTACCCTAGTGGAATTTAAACATTCAAATTAGCCTGCTTAATAAGTCGATTCGTTTAATGTCCACGCCGCACTTTCGCGTCGTACAAATTCTGATTTCAATCGATAGCAATGTCTTATTTATACTGGGGCTGCCAATATCGTCTTATAATTTCTTCCGAGATGACATCGTTCCTGCTTTGCTAATTTATTCAACTTTATCCTTATTGACTCCCATCCTATTCCTTCCCCCCATTAAACTTTACGAGATATTTCTAATATAATTATATTATCATATAAAAAACAAGTGTATATATATTGTCTTGTTTCCTCAATCCACTTTGTAAATGCATGAAAACATTTTCTCTTTGTTTGCAGATATAAACATTATAATTTGTTCAACATTTCATTTTGGTCTGAAAATGCAGTTGTAATTAGAAAGTAATAGCAAAAACGACATTGATAATACTCTACGTTGAAGGGAAAAAGTTGTTAAAACTTTGCAACGACTAATGATTTATCGAATTCGGGACTGCACCGCAATGAGTTTTGTCCCGCTATAGTATGATGCAGAAGTTGAACTTTATTTAATATTTGAGTACTAGGTGGATTTGTATATCAATCCTGATGAGAGTACATATTTGAATTGGGTCAATCGTGTACGTCAAGGTATATTGAATTTTATTTGGTGCTTTACGAGGTGCAACTTGCACTGACAGAGTAATGAGGGACATGTTTTCTTATATCATCAACTGCGAATTTTAATTATGTCAACGTTATGTCTCTTGATCTGCTTTAGGTTTAGTGTGACTTACGAATATACTCCTAATTTAATTAGACCTTTTTATAACACAATTTTTTGTTTTCAACAAATCAGGAGGAATATTTTTTTTTTTTTTTTTTAACTATGTATACTGAGAAACCACGAAATAATGTTTTAATTATTATGCATACCATACATAGAAGTGGAATAGAATATATCATGTGCTGTTCTAGTACTCTAATGGATTATTCTTTATATCGAAAAACTAATTGGAGAAAAGTAAGTGTTTCACGATAAAAATTGAGAATGCGCCAGAGATTATAAAAAATTGTCAAACTGCAGGGAGTAATGATTCCTTGGAAGGAAATTTCTAAAGGAAAACACAGGAGGATCAAATGTTGTAAAATCACGCAAGTTATATTCCAGCCAATTTCAATCTGCACCAGTTTTTTAAGCTTGGTTCACTGCGGCCAGCTAAAGTTGTATGAAAAAGCACGTATGTGTGCAATAATGCGATCAAAATGAGTTGCGACTTCTATCAAGTCTTTATCAGACGTTAGACGTATTCGGCACGAAAGCCAGAACAATTTTGTATTTCATGACGTCAATTTTATTATTTCATTAGCAACTTTTGTCATCATAGGAATTTTCAGTAATTTTGAGCAAAATTTAATGATCATTTCTTTTTCTTGAGTTTTAGAATATTTTGTATATGATGATGAAGAAGATGTAGAATTAATTTCTAAAATTATTGCACGTTGCAAAAAAGAAGAACACAATGAAAATATAAAAACCTGCCACTATTTATTTCGCATCAGATGTCATCAATAGGCTGCAAGAAAGATATCATTTCTGAATGAGTCTAATAAAGAAAACCGCAAACCTCTGCGGTTTCGTTTCCATCTTTTGATTATGCTACCGTGAAATGTTGCCGCCCGTGTTCCCTCCCAAAAATCCCTTTACAAAATTAATTACACTGATACAAAAAATCAGCAAAAATGGCTGAAAAAGTTTCGCCGTAATAGCTGAAATCAATTTCAGAAGTTGTTACGGTGTGAATTTGATAATACCAACTTCCAATAAATATATTTTTTGTGACGAGAGTATATTCATCTGTGAATAAAAAACCTTGCGATTCAGTTTATTTATGTTTTTTGATCAATTTTGTTAATATCTTTAATTAATATTTATTTATATGTGGTTGCAATAAAATGTATTGCATCCACTTTTGTAATCTTCTGTATGAAACTTAATCTAAAACACTAAAAAGGTAAATAAAATTTGATTCATTCGTTACATTTCAAAGTTGCTTGTCTGCTATATATACCTGTATGCCAAAACAGCAGAGTTGATTCAGTAAAATCGGCTGATTCTGAATTGTATGATTAGTTCAGCTAAAACAACATAGCAACTCAGCTACAACAAAAATTGAGAAGGAATCGTTTTTTTTTTCTTTTTTGTATTCACATTGAATTCGTGCACGGTCTGCTTGTCCCCAACCAATTGTTCTTAAAATTCCATTCCGCTTCTTCGGTATCTCTGAAACAAATATGAATACTAATAAACAAATATCTTTCCACTCGAACGAACAATCTGTCCCTCGGATGATTGTGCTCTAATTTATAAATCCCCTTTTTCCATTTAACTAAGCATCGCAATATTCAACTCCCCTTCGGAGCGTATAGTATTTCAAAAACTTTCCTTGCAAAGTTTTTTTCTTTGTGACATTCCTTCTGACCGGTCAATGATTTTATTTTACGCGTGCTTGCGACGAGTAATAAGAAATGTGTCATCACTCATGAGTTTTTAACAATTTACAGCGGGAAGTGCTCTTCGCTGTTTGAAATTTGGTACAAAAAATGTCGCACACTTTGTGCTATAATTTAGGTGAATATTTAGCCTTAAGGTGGATGCACTCGTTATCGACAGCGTATTTTTACGTTTTATTATCAAATTGTATTATGAAAATATAAATACAAGTTTAAATGCATTCAACTTATTGAATTTAATTTAAAGTATGAATATACTTTTATAACATTAAAGCGTGAAGTGAATATGAATTTGTTTGATATGTTTTATTTGATAAAAAAATACCCTCATGTATGTACCGACAAGCCTCTCTGACCTCGGCTTGCTTTAAAATGGACCGACTGGTCAGTTGGTTCGAACTCGTCTCTGATGGTAGATGAACGGCTCCGGGGTGGGGGCGCCGAATGGGGCGCACGCTCTAAGCCAGAAAGCATCCCCCTCGACTCAAGCGGACCGGATCGGAGTAGGGGTGCAGGAGTGTTGCAAATATACATGCCACGCTGATACTTCAGTGCTGATGCGACACGCGCAACCATTGTGAGTTGCGCCCGCGGCTGCTCTCACGAACGATGAAACGCACGTTGTTGAGTTTACGCGCGATCTCGTGCCGATGGATGTTCGCGTCTTGCCTTGTCGTCGTGTCAATGCGTGCTGTCTCCCCAGAAATAGTTGGTGAGTGACATTTTTTTCTTCCTCTCCCCATTCAAAAAAAAAAAAAAAAAGGATTAACACTTCGTTTGACAAGTGTGACGGAACATCGTTCGGCGAAACAAAAAAGGACCGCGGAGGAAATAAAAGTTTCAAAGTTAAATTGAGCGACGTTTTTGATGCAAGAAAAACGAATTGCCAGTTTTGCGAATCAGCGCTCTTATCGCTGCGGCGATGCAAAATTCAGTGGGTGAAATAGGAATTAAGAGAGTGCATATATTTCAACCGGCCGCTCAAGTATGGTAGCAAAACGGCGGTATACCATTTCTACTATTTTTCAAAAATCCATTCCAATTTTCCAGTTTTCACCAAGAGAAGAGAAATGTTTCTGCCGACTTTTCTTCTCGTCGGATTCGAAAGGATAATCTATAACTTCGCATAATCAAATTTTCGTTAATTAACAAAAAATCTAAATAAATAAAAAGAAAAACTAGCCGAGTGTTTGTGGTGTACATCACAAAGGCGACTCAATTATTTACTCAGCCGGGCGTTTGTAATCGCAGCATGATGCTTGGCGCGAAAGTTTTGATCATGTGAAAAGGTTATATACGTTTGAATAAATATTTGATCGCGGCGCGTCTTTTAGATAACAATGTTTTGTCATGATGCGCCTGATGATGGGTGCATGCGCGATCTCATGTTTCATTAAGTTCGCGAATTAGACAAGAAACGTTCAGAGGGATTAAATCAGGCAAATGTGATTTTATTCGCGGTCCGTCTGGGATCCAATAAAGCAGATTAAGTGTACTCGGCTGTAAACATGATTTTATACGAATTCGAGAACACTTTTCTCTTGCTCTTCATTCAAAATGTGAGCATCACTTGATTTCTTGCCTCTGCGTCACCAGTCTTAATTAATTGCCAATATTTGACGTGCAAATTTACACAATACGTTTTTACCCTCGTTCCCTATAAACAATTCAGCACATGTGAAATTCCCTTGAGCGTCTATGTAACTTTTAATGTTCAAATTTTCTGTTATTTTTAGGCGCAATGCACGGTTCTATAAAAATTGTAATTTCAGTTATTTCAAGCAAAGACCAGACGTTAATCTTTTGTAACTTACGTCTTTGCGCTCGTTTGACGTTTAAATATATTTTGTTATTGTAGTTTCGAAACTTCTGATATATAGAATTAGATTAAAAAAAAGAGGAAAAAAATGGAAACTAATTTGAGTTCGTTCAAATAGTTCAAAATATTTTAAAAGTCTCACCTTCCGAGAGTTCGAACTTACAAATTCGATCGCAAAGTTTGAACTTGCGAATTCGTTTGACAAATCAAAACTATTTTGCGTAATTCTCTTTCTACGAATAATTTATTAAATGTAACAAAACTTTATTTCGAGTCTATATAAATTTGTGAATTTCAATCGATAAGTTATCAGATGGATTTTTTTTGTTTACACTCAACAGATAATTTTTTTATCAAAGGGAAATAATTGTTTTTCATTAAAAAAAAACATAAAATTTATTTCCTAGTGTAAAAGATCATATTAATTCACAAATTAACAACAGAATAATACTTTTGCAACAAAAATATTATGAAATTTGATAGATAAAAGTTGGCAATCATTTTTACTCAACAAAATATAATTCGATTACATTAGACGAGTTAATTTTAAAAAGATTTTTTATATGCAATCGTAAAAGTTAAGTTCATATTATTTTGTCATAACATTTATGTAGTAGGAAGGTTATCTTTTACGCCATCAGCGAATCACAAACGGATCACGATATAGCGTATTGTCTGCGCCTGACAAATTATTAGACGGAACAGTATACAATTAACATATCCTATATGCTAATTAAATCGATTGATAGTAAGATGCGATACGTGTATGAAACACACCGGAACATTTGATTATTCAATCACAACAATTAATCATAATATAACAATTTCAACTGCAGTTTTAATGAATTACAATATTGTGCATGAATTATGTATATGTCGAAAACGAAAGTACAAATCGATCATCCCGTAAAATGATAATCAACGCGGTAAAAAGATCCTTTAATTACCATATAATTGTGTATGCAAACTTTTTTCATTGAGATGAATTAATTGATCGGCGCATTGGCGACGAGGGTGACTAAATATAAAAAAAAAAAAAAAAAAAAACAAAGTTGACGTAATTAATTTCATAAGAGATTATCACAACAAATTTAATGCTGTGGAATTAGTTGTCACACGCACTGATTCTGTCACGTACTATGTCATGTACACTGAAAACAAATATCATCGTTTTAAGCTTCACAGCTAACTTAACGTTTGAAAAGCCAATTAATTTCACTTATTTGTTTGATCGTTTTCTTCGTTAACAGAAAAATACTTATGAATAATAAGTCAAGTATCGGCATATGATACCTCCACGCTCATCGAATTATTCTTTGACGCTTGATGAGAGGAATGGCGTGCGGTTCATACAGATAATGTATAAACGCAACACTTTATATGTAATTCTTATGGAAAGTGTTGCGTTTTTTAATTGGATAAGTGATAGATGAACAGAATAAAATATTGGCTCATTATCAGCTCTACCAGTGTCAACGAATAATTCGTTAATCGTGGAGGATTCATTGCGAAATTGAATATCAATTTCATCGTTTCTTACCATCATGATATTTTATCTTTTAAAATGTAAAAAAAGTTATGTTTTTAAGTGTAGTTATATGAATGAAGAGTTGGACTTGAATAAATTTAAACATTAAATACAATCGCAGTGCAAAATCTTGTGCGTGAAGTATGGTATTAATACGAAATTTAACCATGCTTGTTGCTTTTCATAAATTTTTGTTAAAAAATTGTTTCATTTGAAAAATGAAAATATAAAGTTTCGTTAAGATGAATGAAGTGATGATTACATGGCTAAGAATCCTACAGAAGGAAAGAGAAAAATTGTCCGAAACAATCCTAACAATTTTCTAAAAAGCCACTACAGTGCACAAAGCATTTCAACGTTATGATTAAACTTTCTTAAGGCAGACTCTTTTAATCCTTCAGCCGCGTTGTCTTCGGTCTTATAACTATAACTATAAAGAAAAATCCGAGTGAGATTTTCTTAGCGTAACAAAGATACACAACAAAATCTGACCAACAGAGGGTTAAATCATTTGCTCTGCAAGCAAGAAAAAATTCTGTTGATAGCTAAAAAAGAAAAACCTATAAAAAATAAAGGGTTTCCATTTTTCTTTTACTATGTTTTTGCAAACAATCCGTCACTCTTGTATTTCTATTTTCAAAGGAATTTTTCATCAATTTTGGAGTTGATAAAAATGGTTGATTACAATTGGGAAGAAGAAAATTTCGCTAACTCAAATTGCGTACTGTGCATATATGATTAAAAGCAGGGTGGAAATAATAATATCCCACTCTTTTCGGTGTATCGAACCCCCTCGCATTTTACTTTTCATTAGCATGCAATGCACGTAGACGTCGAGCTAACGATCGTCTTCGGATACTGTAAGCTAATATAGAATATCTAAGCGAAATATTGTCACGTACTGTGTTGGAGAATTTTACGCAATTACGCCAGCATAAGAATTGAATGTTGTAAAAATGTCGGACCATTTATGCGGTCATCTACTTACAGGATGTCCCGTAAAAGCTTCTGGCCTGATAGAGACGAAAATCGATATTCGATTGAAATGTTTATCATGCAAAAATTTCTTCATCAGGTATAAACTTTGGACAATAAAGTTGACTAGAAAATGACTACGCGGCAGCGATAATTCAGGTATCGCAGAAAAGTTGAGAATCGGTACATAAAAACAATTTTTCGTCAAGCACTCTCCGAGCCGGCATACGCTAACAGAACTTTAACATTTGCTTTACACTCGATTCATAACCCAGTAATAGTTTCCGATATCGCCATACAAAGTATTACGGCTGGCACCGGCCGTAGGCTTTCATTACAAGAACTTTGGCTTAGTTGCAAGTTTGGAAAGGCGATTCTCGGTGGAACAATTATTTGCGAAACGGGGCGGCAATCGCTTTTGTTCTTCTTTTCCCCGGAAATTTTTCTATTCCATCGAACGCCGGTCTGCGGCTGCGCTCCAATAAATCATCGAAAGGCCTTTTGTGGGGAAAAAAAAAAAAAAAAAAAATTGAAAAAATTATATGCGATATTTTAAAAAAAAGTTTAATACCCACAAACTGCAACTCGTTAGTAAGTTTACTTTCATACATCATCTTATATAGTGGGAAACTTTTATTTCAGCGAGATAGCGAAATCTCGACTCGTGCTCTGTGTTCGAAATTAGCGTAAATGAGCTGATATCATCGGTACATTACACCCCGAGCGACTAACGATCTTTTTTCGCTCGAATCGTTCGAAGCTTGCCAAGAACAGATGCAAGATAACTTGTAGACCGAAACCATCTTACTGAAAACTCGACGAAATGAATATAACGCGTTTTCCCTCGGCGTGTGACGAATTGTTGCATTTTGCTACCGTCTAACGACACGTTTTTATTAGCCCGTATTGTGCTTCCAGAAACGACGTCAAGCTTATGAAAATTGCATGCGTCGCTGAGCATCGTCAATTCATTTCTACTCATTTTACAAATATCACACTTCAGTAGACAGTATTCATTATTCTTATTTGACTTTTCTGGTTTATTAATCCATTAATAGTCTCAACTTTTAGTTATTTTTTTATCATTTTTTTTCAATAAATATAATGAATTATTAATTATCACAAGTTTTTTAAAAGAGTAATTTAAAAAATTATTGGACACAATTTTCAAACAAATATTCAGTAGGATCGATATGAGCAAATCCAGAATTATCGTCCCGTTAGCTGCTTTCTAAATCTGAATAAGTGAAATGCACGTAGAATAAGTGCATACACAGCAAAAATAATGTTTTAGATGATTATTCGAAAATTGACTACAAAAATGTTCCATATAAAACATTATTTTTTGTAGAGTACACACTCACAATAAGTGAAAAGTCGTCTACTTTTCACTCATTTGTTTTTACAGAGTGACCAAAAAAGTGAAATTTTTCAGATCGTAGGCACACCTTTTGAAAGAAATCACACGTCTTCCTTAGGCTTTTAGAAACACGAAAAATGCCATAAATGGTGCCATAAATTCTCAAAATGTGACACAACTAAAAGTTTGTTTTTAAACATTGATCAAATATAGTAAACAAAGCAACTTCCGCGAGTACGGAGTTTGCCTAACAATTTTTGTATCAAAAGATTTTTTTTTTTTTTTCACATTACCTTTCTTTTTCATCAGGTATTAGAAGCATTTTGTTTGATATGATTTGTTTTGCTTTGCTTTAATGTTGCCAAATTTCAATCTTTTTTATAAAGCAGTTTCAACAGATATTTTAGTTTCTAATTATTGTCTATTCCCTCTTAGACACTCTTTTATGCACTCTCAAGCATTCTGCGGTGCGATTAGTTTCGTTCGTTAAAAAATGTAATTTATTTATGTGGCTTTAATTTTCTATTCTGTACGCAATTTATCGTTAATTTGATTTTCAATTTATATTTGGAAAAGAACCCGGCTAAATGTAGGTTAAGTATAATTTCACGTTCGAAAAAATGAAATTCGATTTTTTCCCAATTTCTCAGTTTGAAAACTTCAAAATTTTAAAGGGGTTGATAGTGTGAGATAAAAAATGATAGGGTTTTGACTCAGGGGGATTATTATTTCATCATAGATAATGAATACTTAATGGCCGCAAGCGTATCAATCAGAAGTAATTTTTGTTTTAATTGGAATTATTTGAGTGCGAGCTAATTATTCTCTTTTTGTTCGCGGTTTAAGGAGTGTTTTAACAATGTGTGCCACTGAAAGCCCCTACGAAGATGTGATCGAAATCTTTAATTAAACTTTTTATTTGGTTATCGTAGTAACTCCGAATTATATTTGCAATAATCACGCCATTGTCTAAATTGCTGCACAATTTAGATTGTAAAAGTAGGTTTCTTGTTACACCACCAAGCAGGGTAAATTTTTACTGTTCGACTCGAGTTTCAGCCGCTCATGATTTATCGATAAAAAAGAATACGCTACCTGTTTTGTTTTTTAATTTAGTTTCACGTTTGTGATACATAATGTGACAAAATACTTTTCGGTAAAATGTTTGCGGTATTACATAATACTTTCACTTCATATAAATTATTTTATGTACACTGTAAAAAACAAAAGGTAGAAAAACGTATTTGGTAGAAAAAAATATTTTGGCTTTTTTAACAAATATAAATGGTTACTGTTGTATTGTTTTACATAACTTCGTTAACGTCATAGTATCCGTAGACTTTTTTATGAAATTGCAGAGCTTTGAAATTGCAACAAAAAACGTTCGTTTTGTACAAATCCTGCTATGTCTTGGGTTTTTAAATATTGAACATTTTTGTTTCAAGCTTTTACGAGCCATTATTGACTTGAATTCATTTTTATTTTACCCTGATTTGATGAACGAATCCGTCACGAATTTTACTGTCTTTATCATCCCCGGGAAATACAATGCTAGTATATAACTAATATGTAATGCTTAACAGTTAAATCGTAAACTTTCCATTACCTTTGCAAGATAATTTTGATGAGTTGCAAAATCGATAAATAATTTTGAAAGTAACAGAAACATAAACGTTCAACTGAAAACAGTATGAAAGAAACAATTTGACGTTACGAGTTGAAATATATTTTAAAATTCAGAGTTAATGCACTGTTTGAACAAAGAGTAATGAATTCAAAAAATGTTTCTATCTCTTGTCAAAATTAACTTCGTATTCTCAACTATTACTAAACCAGTCTAAACTTTTAAATACCATGCATAACAACACTTGATGTAATTTTCTTCAGTCATGAGTATTCTCATAGCTCAACTTTACCGTACACTAAATATTTCATCATTTGATTAAGTTATATTTGTAATTAGTATTTTAAGGTAATCATTTTTTTCCTTATCTAGCTGATATTTTGTATTAGGGAGAAAAATATATATTATATAGTTGCATGTGTTTGAAAAATTTTGAAATGATAAAAACTTGAAAAAGAAAAATTGGTTGTTAAAAGTTATCGCACTTTTGGGATGAGTGAGTTTTCGACAGGGAATCGTTTCTTTGATTTGTGCTGCGATTAAAGCCAAGTTGGGCTTTATAGAGATATCCGAAACTGGCAAATGCTGGTGGCAAGGAGAAGAACTGTTTGACATTCGATGGTTGTTAGTGTTGGCGACTCCGGTCGCGTGCAACGGTTCGTCCTTTTGCTTCGGAATCAATATCACCGCTAGTTACTGGCGAACTCGCGGATATTCAAATCTTGTGAAACGTTAGCCCCACTACCAAGAAATTGTAATCAGCGCGTCGTGAGTAATGATAAAAGATGAATTCTCAGCATTCAAATCACGTAACACGAACTCAATCATTATATTTCACACTCGCTCAACTCACACTTTTTTCCGCTATAATAACAATTTTACGCTCCAACTTAGTAGAGAGTACAAATTCAACAAGAATTTATCCTTGTCAAATGCTTATTTATTTACTTTTTTTGTCCTACAAAATGGATTTATATTCATTTTGTATATGTGATACAAGTATACCAAAACATTAATCAAACAATTTTAAACTTCTTTGTTGATTGAAAATAAAAAAATTATTATTGAGATTTTGATTCTGTGGACTATTTGATAATATATTTTATAGAATAAGGTAAATTGTATTTCTATAGTAGTGCGATCAATATTTATAATGTTGTTAACTGATGCGACGATGTTGTTATGTTTCTTTGTAAACAGTGTTATTCAAATATAAATTTTTTTATCGTTGAACGATAAAAATTTGAATGTAATGTATGCACCAGAAAGTTATTATAATTAAAAAAAAACGTAATTAAATTGATGGCATTGAATGGTTACGCAAACTGAAACTTTTATCAGTGTTAGTAATTAATAGTGAACTTGTTTTCGTTTCGTTTTGTGTAATTCATAGATTAATAAACAATTTGAAAGGAATGTTCCTTTTCGGAGAAGTGAATTTTTGTAACCTCGCGTACTTTTATCTAGTTTGAAGGTAATTCTGTAAACAGGGCATGGTACTTTGAGATCAAAGAGTCAAACAGCAAAAGGTCGTTGTTTCTAAGTCATTGATTCGAGAGAAAAAGTTGGCAAGGATGACAGGATGTAATTTTAGGAGCGTGCTGCTGTGAGCAACGTGACATACGGCTCGTCAGTTGGATCAGCTTATGTGCAATTTGTAATGGCGATTAAACGTGGGTTGGTGGAAATCCCATGTTATTCTAATGACAACGCTCTAATTTTGCTGGCGCTCGATGCAGATCATCGAGAGCATAATTACACCGTAATTCAATTCATTATAATCGTATTTTGTTATTGCTTGAAGATTATACACCATGTTAATTAGTTATTGGAGCTCTATATGCGGTTGTTTGTAACACGGTTAGCGCTATTTTGTAATCATATATCTGTCATTCCTCCATTAAATGTACTTAATGTAATTGCGACAATTAGAATAACGTGTGCGGTTTTGCGTGTAATTAATATCGTCTGAGTCAGAGTTTTAAAATAAATCAATCGACGGTTAATTGGAAACCGATTCATTGAGTCGCTATATACGATAACACAGTCTCTAGCAGCTTTGTAAAAATGATTCGCTCATCAACTATTTCGTAACATAATATCCACAACTCCCAAAAGCATTATGTTTATTATACATTATTATATGTACATACATAAAGTCGAGTGACTATTGTTAGGTGAAGGAATAAAATATTTTTTTGTATAAAAAACAAAATTGATAATTGTCACAGTGACCCAATCGTAACAAATAGAGCAACGTCTGGTTTGATTATAGTTGAAGACAAGTGGTGCATGATATATGAATCGTCATTGACTTTGATGTTTGATCAATGCACAACAAAAATAACGGTCCTCTGTGGGCTTAACGCATTTATACATGCATTTGTTTGAACAAGTCAGCCAGCTCCATCTTAAATCACATGTGAGAGATTAAAAAGCAGCAAAATAATTTTGTGCATTTGATTTTTCGCATGGCCAGAATTAAGTTGTATGTATATATATATATATATATATCTATTTACGTGGCGCGTCAATTTCACGGATGTCGTCCGATCAAATGAATCGATAATATACATTTGCATCTGACCCCGACGCTTTTCACGTCGCGAAACCTTAGCCGGTCTCATGAAACTTTCAGGATGTCTTTATGTTATTAATTATTGCTGACACTTTGCCGAAGAGTTCGTAGCGTTAGATACTCTTAGAAACATGATAGTTTTGTCGAATGCATCTGCAACGTTCTAATGCCATACTTCCGCGAGTCGCTCTCATGTCGTGTTATTGTGTTTATTGATACCGCCAGTTCGCTATTCGAAATGCAATAATCGAACATGACGAAATGAGAATTTTCATTTATTTATTGTATCCTTGCTGCAATTCGAATTGATATTCATATATCTGAAAAGTACCCTTGTCGAACAAATTTTGTTTGTTTTTCATTTCAAACAATTCTTTGTCACATTTTTTACTTTATTGTTTATTCAATCAAAATTCACATTTCAATTACTTCATTTAAAATATATTAAGAAAATCAATGTTTCTTAACGTTTCAATTTTAAATTCAATTTTTGAGAGTGGGGTTATTTGTAATCCACTCATTCCACAAGGTAATAGATTCCATTTTTTATAAATTCTGTTTCAATATGCAGCCTAAGCAACTTTTCTTGCTATTACCTACGTTTCGCCCATAGTACATACAACAGAACGAAATCGTCCTATAAATGTTTTCTCTTTTTACTATGCTCTTTTTTTCTCTTCATCAAAATTTAGAGATGAAACTCATCTTTAATCTTTTATCACTTATTGGTCTTTTATTTGGAAGACATGAAAAGTGAATATTGTTTTCATTCACAAAAAGTTGGAATAATATAAGCATCAACATGTATATTCGTTAACAGTCAGTTGTGTGAAATATCATTATATTTCGAATACAATCTTTTATCAATCTGATTCATTGGAATATAAATTGGTCCACAACAACATTGGTGAAAATATCTTTTGAAAACAAAAAATTTCTCGGAAACCGAGGTCTGCATTATTGAAATGGTAAAAGGTCTAAGTGGTAAACTGCTGCAAGTGAAATAGTAATGAGCGTAGTGGCCAAAACGAAGGATCAATAAGTGACGACAATTAAGTTTGCAAAAGACGCCGGCGAGCGCAGGATATTCATCCTAACAAAAAGAATTATACGATATTTTCTTCAACAATAATTGGCAATCAAAGACTTTTTGTCCAGCCTTTTTATTTCTCGATTTTCAATTGACTCCCATTTGATCTAAATTGCGGATTCTACCACTTAGTTTTCCTATCGTGGTTTTTACAATTTTCAGATTTTCTCTTGCAATTTGGTGTTCGACAATTTAATCGAGCTATTGCATTTTTGTTATTCTCACCGTGTCGAGCTATTCAGATGCAATCCGATACTCGAGTGACATTTCTGCCGATAATCGACATAAAAAATACTCATGTCCCCGTAACCCCCTGAGCAATAAAAACCCCAAAATATTTCTTACATTTATCATAGGAAAGTCGAAAGCATCAAATTTCTTGGATATAAGTAGGAAATAACTTCAATTATATAAATACTCCTGCGAGGAATACAAAAATAAGCTTTTTTTAAAAAGTTCTAGCAATTTTATATTATTTTCATATTCATTGAGTGTACCTTTGAATAAGAGAAAACTATGAAAAACGATAACAGGTGAGTTCGGAGAGGAAACGGTTGAAAAAAAAATCAATTCAATGAATCAATTGGATGATAACTTTTAAAAATACAATCAAAAAGAAAACCACTTGAATATCGATGGTCCTAGCAAAGAATAGGGCATCTCACAGAATGGCTGCAGAAAAGGACATCTGAATCCTATTTGAGAACTATGATATCTCAGAAATGTCGAAAAAACTATATATCGACGCCCATTATGAAGACTGTACCATTTCAAAATATTGTTGAAAATCATACCATTTGAGGTTTATGTGAGAAATATTCCATTTCAAAAATTGTTCAAAAAGGTTCCATTTTTAATTAGACGAAAAACATTCCATTTCATTCAAAAGTCCCATAAATCAAAGTGATGTTAAAAAAGTCTCTCTTCACAATGGTAATAAACGTATATTCAATTATGAATAATTTATTTTTTAAATTATCGATCAATTATGAACATAATAACCAATAAAAATGATAATACATATGATTTTTCTGAAATATGATTATAAACATTATAAAATATTTTGGAATAGCGTTACAAATTAAAAACACGGTCTTAAAATGCAATCTGAAATTGCAATGATTCTTGTCGTCCCAAACTTTAAAAATATTTTTCTAATATCAGATGTTTGAATTGATACAATTTTGATTTTAAACCTCAAACTCTGTACCTCAAGTTAAAAAACTGAAGTCAATTTCCATCCATTAAAGAGCAAGGCTGAAATAATTAAACAAGTGAATCGGTCAATTTTCCAAGATACAAAAAAAAAAAAAAAAATAACAAAAATACGCTGTGCATTTTAATAGAACATTTTCAAATAAAAGTTAACGTCGATGCTGTTCGGTCTTATAATTTTATTTTCTAATGTAATTGTGATCGAACAGCATATTTGCGTAGTTGACCACCGTTGAGTAATTACAGTATCATAATCTGACAAAATACCTACTTTTTCAATAAGCAGATTTTGATATTGTACCCGTCAATAGAACAAATTGGTTCTTTTGTCCGTTACAAACATTATGGCATTATGCTTTTTACTTTTCTTCACATTTTATTTATTTATTGGTCATCATTGGTCAACTGCGCATCAAATCATAGCTCAATCAGAATTTTATTAAAAAATAAGATAAATTGAAACTCTAAACTTTTTGACGTTTCTGAGATGTCAGAAGTTTTTTCAAATGGGATTGAGATCAGCACTAATGTGAGATTCCTATTCTTCGCTAGGATCATCGATATAATATATTTTGTTTTCAACGTGAAACAAAATTGAAAAGAAAAAACATAACTCAATGTGACCGTTTGAAGAGAGATAGAGAGAGAAAAATAAGATTCAAATTAAATGAAAATGTGGACATTTGATGGGAGAAGGAAAGAATGAATGTCCTTTTTTGTTTGTTTTTTTTTTGTCATTCATGCTTAGCAGAAAAACACGTTTGGTATTCATATGACAGAATAATACAACTACGATGATGATGATGTAAATGAATTATGAATGAATTATTAATCAAATAAAACGGTAAAACTGAGTTCGAACGAGACGTTTTGGTTGAATAAACAAACTCGGTAAATCTCTTTATGAATTTGTAATTGTATTTGTGCGGGTAATTCAGAAGAGGTGGCGTATAGGTGGCACCTTCGCGTGCGCACACTTTCGCGACTTGTCCACATCCGCGCGCGCAAATCATTAAATTAAATTCTCGAAAATTATACTCCGAGCGACTCTATTTATATTGCATAGGTAATTTGTAAAGCAGATAGAATGCAAATGCGTCCGTTGTGCGACGTATTCGCCGGGGTTATATAAATTTTCATAGACTTGTTGTTTAATAAACTTGCGCGGCTTAATGCAATGGTCCGCGCGAAAGAAGAATGGCGCCCTTCTTCTTATTGCGGGCGCAAAAAGTATTCGCGATTAAAAATGCTAATCACTCGACGAGCGTTGCCGCTAAAGAACTAATTCACTTCGAGTTTGAAAACTTGTTACGAGAGGGCCGAAGAGAACATTTTCTTTTTCGCTTTGGCCGGCCAAACGCCGACACTTGGAAATTCAACTTTGCGCTGTGTATGTAAAATAAAATTCGACCAAACACATTCCTGTGTATTTGATTGAATTTCGCTTGCAATTTAAATATGGAAAAATCTTTAATTACTGCAAATTCCGTCAAGTTGAGCCGCTTGGTTCATTACAACTTTGATTATGCGTTTTATTTCGTCTTTGAAGGATTACGCAATACAGCCCAGACATTTATTGCCCTTTTTAGAATGTTCAACTTAGTAAGATTTTATAAAAATAAAAAATTGTTTCAACTTCTCGCTTCAAGTTTTTTCAAACGACATTTCATTTTTCATATTTGTATCAAAAACAAAACTTTTGATGTTTTTTGGATAATCAATTCTCAACTCCCTGGATCCTTGAAAGTTATATCGTGTAAATAAAGAAATTGAAGAAAACGGTGCTGACGTTTTTTACATTTTGTTTTAAATATAATAGACTGTTTAATTTTTGCTCCAAAATTGCGTGATAAGTGAACAAATCGATGAAAATCTGACAAGTTGGATTAAATCTAGAGATAGATTGGGATTATAAGGTTGATTGTTCGAAAATCAAATTTGGTTTTGTATTTGTGAAAAAGAGCAAAGTTTGATTTGAAATGAAATCATTGAACCGAGAACTGATGGAATAATTTTGTCGGTAATGTAATTTATTTGGTCATCGATGTTTGCCTCGTTGGCACTCCTTCATTGTTTCTGTGGGTGAGTTATCTGTGATTTATCGTAACGTCCCTGGTGGAAACATATGCGGTAAGTGCGCGCGTATGTATATCGGAAGGATTTATAAAGCGACGTAAGTCTAGGGGTAAGGCTGAGTGAGTGATTTCGGCGGCTGTTGCCCGAACTCGAGAATAATTCATACGGAAATGTATGGACGATACGTGGACGCGAGTAAAATATGCTTCGGACATATATGTACCTATGCTTTGCGGTGCCTTGGTTACGTGAATCGAAGCCAGCTGTATAACACTGATCAAGAGCACACGTTGCGCGAGCTAAAGGATTCAATATCTGTTACCGCGACGTACTCTACGGAATACCTAAATATCTATTAGACTTGTATCGATTTCTTTATATGTTGATTCAATACGAGATGACGAAAATGAACAAAAAAATAATGCGATACCACGTCTGATGCGTGGTATTCATCATGATTATTCTTTCAGCCCCTAAATTATTGACTCTCACGATCAGAGTCCCATCACCACCGGCGTATTTCCAACTTCCAGAGGAACAACATTCAACAACTGCCTGCTTCCTACTTGTGCGCGCTTCTACCCTCCAAATCTCATATTCCAAACTCATCTTATTTTAACGCTCCAATTATTATTCATTATTCATTTTTTTTGTTGAATCAAAAATGCGCGTCTCTGTAATTGTAATTTTTTTATTTCTCTTTGAGTCGAGTTATATTCACGAGTTGTTTGGGAATTTCAGATAAGGTGTATATATATATATATATATATATATATATATCTATCGATATCTTGGCGTTTAGCTGGATCATCCTTCTGACCAACATCATATAAACAAGTCACTTGCCAGATCTACAAAGTCCGGTCTTTATATTGTGTGCAGTCTTTTATATTATTTTGCTCTCTTTATCCTTCTGTAACACATTTTCGTGGCAAAATTATTCCTAGGGGTCGGAATGATTTTGTTGTATTGAATATTCGTCGGCTTTGGTATTCAATCTACTCGTTCGATTCCATCAGCTATATACGGCTTGGTGTATTTCCCGTCGGCCTTCCATCCGACAATAGGATGCAATTCGTTGTCCCGATAACTGCGTGACATTCATTTTGTAACGTCATCGACGGAATCGAAACTCATCTAATAATGTATTTCCCGACTCGAGTTGCGTTCAATTTATGACGTCTCGCTTGGCACTTTCGCTTTTCTCTTTTACATTCAGAGTTTCAATTCGACCGAAGATTTGAATTTCGTCATCGCATGCTCATAATATTTGCATAATCGTGTAAACTGAACAAAATTCCGACATAATGATACAACAATTTAAGAAACTTGTAAATGAATTTGATGAACAGAAGAAATCGAAATCGAAATCGAAATCTCGATTGTGCATGGCGTTGTTTTCTCAATTTTATATTTCTGCTGTATTTTGCACTTTGTATGCAGCATTGGCTATTAAGTCTCGTTTTCCCAGCGTGCATAAATTTATTCCACAAATTTGTTACGAGATTATTTTGTGCATTCAAAATGCATCAGATTTATCAATGCCGCGCGATCATGATCAAGTAAAATGGTAGTCAATGATTGAGCGGACCAAAGGACCATTATTGTTACAAATATATAATTCAAAAAAATATTTAGGCATTAAGAAATGCCTAAAAAGACAAAATACTACTGATGATGTGCAAAGTACGCATGTATAGCGAGATAGCTCGTTGAAATATATTTTATAAAAGTTTATCAGATTATCAAAGTGAATTGACTTTGTGACATAATTTAAGGTAGCGCGCAATTTAAATTCAAAATTTGTTCAAGCTTTATGAAAGATGCAAAAAATGCAAGTCAGAATATCAAGGATGTTACATTTTTTTCCTTGCAACGTCAATCGTTTAAATTTTAATGCACTCTCGAAATCTTCCGTAAGCTCCTTACTTTGCGAATTTTCAAATTCCCATTTATAATCCGAGAAACTCGAAAAAATCTCTCGAAATTGAGATTCAACAGATCGTTCACGGTGGCAGTGCGCGCGGTTTTACCACGTTTTTCTAAAATATTCCGAGAAATATTTCCGTAAGAGCGAGATTCCGTATGATAAATTCTAACAATAAGTCAGTCTCACAAGCGCTCTTTTGGTCCAATTCGTTTTATATATTCTTACAAGCGAAAGCAACGCATCGCTTCCCTTGCTCTCAGAACAGTTGAATGTTTATACGCAGACTTTCAAAATTTATCGTTTCGCCGTCCGAAAATCGGTCCTCATCGTTTTATTTGATACCTTTCCTCAATGATTAACAATAAAATCCCAAAAGACGACAAAGTTTGTAGTGATTTATTGTCAACTCCCGACACACAGGCTCGTTAATCTTACGCCGGCACACGCTTTATAATCAGCCAATCCGCCGAGTCGTGCTTGATAACATTCAATTCATCCGTGTTGTGGATCTTTTTCAATACTCAATATCATTACCATGCATCTGTCGCGTACGCAATTATTACCGCACATCACCATATATGTGGTATGTATGCATGGTTGATGATTATATACATATATATATATATATATATATATATTTTAGTACCTGATGGGCATCGCGCATGGCGACTGATATATTGAATAACGTTCCGTCTTGATCGACTCAAAAAGATGAGGTTCGAATTTAAAAGTAGGGAACATTTTAGAAATTGGTTCGCAAAACTGTCAATTAATGATAGAAACAATATTAACCACTACAGGTCATTAGCGATAATGATTATGAATTGAATCCATACAAACGAAAATCTGCCTTAACATTTCAAGGTTCACCGGAGTTTCAGCGAATTAATCTTCTTCATTTTCGTAAGTAAATTGAAACCGACTTCTAGCTCTTATTAAAGGCAATGCTTAAGCTTTAAATAACTCGACCATTAATAACTGTCGGATTCATTTGGGTTTGTACAGAACCTAGATTCCGACTTTCCTTGCGTAAAATAAAAAATAAAATTGCAAACAAACAAAATAAGGGGAAAAAGCGAGAAAATAAGAAAACTTTTATGCATGTTTTTATGTATAAACTTCATGTCCAAGCAGGGCGATGTGTTTATGTAAATGATTCCCGTTCCCGGACGTAAACTCAGGGATTACATTCAAATTAGGTTTGCGGCGTATATATTTTCGACTTTTATATTCGACCACAGTCATGTCACAGCCTTCGTCAAGTACGAACATTCAAGAGGGCTCAACTGTTTTCGCAGCTGTCTTTCTCAGCGCACTTTCTGCAATCTGATTAGACGTGAAACAAGACACGCGTTCTTCATCTTGAACGCACGTCAAACTTGCAAAAAGAATTTCGCAGATTGGATCGATCAACGTTTCTCCTTGCAAGCCACGTGTGCGTTTTTGTCGTCGGATAATAAGATCCGGCCGATTTCGCCAAATCCACTGGGATGTTCGTCTAAGTGATGGAGTAGCGGCACACGCGTGGCTGCTCAAATAAGCCCATTTCAAAACTGTCCAGGAGTTCGCAGCGGCTTAACTCAAGACGATATCTATTATTATCAGTTCGACGCTAGTTTGACCGATTATTCAATCTGCAGGACACATCGCTTAATGACGGACAACATTCTCTATCACCTCGCGTCATTTAACTCGGTGATTTATGAGATCAGACACACAATACATTTTCAGAACAACAATTAAGCAAATTCCTCCTAATCATTTCAAAAAAATGACATTTTTTTATAGCTTTTTGGCCATATAACTTTAACTGGATTCATTCATCAAGAATCGATAGATTTTTTTTTTTCAAATTAAAGTTTGAAATTTCAGCTCTTGAAATCTGTTGATATAGAAAATGTATGCAAAAACTTCATACGCGTTCATACTTACGCGTGATTAAGAGTACAATTGAACGCCAAAACATGCGTGCAAACGCGAAAACGTTTTAATCTCTAAGGGAGTTTTTTTGTTCAAATATTGTCAGTATATTGTCTGTGCATGGTCAATTTATTGTCCATATATATATATATATATATATATATATATATATATATATATATATATTACCAACATAATGTATTGTCAATATATGTTTTATGTGTGAACAAAATGTACGATCCTTTTTATTTAGGATATTTTGTATCAAGTCTACTAATAATTGTTGATAAACTGTTTATCCTTGATAAAATGCGCAAAGATTAACTGAATCTCTATTATTGGAATTTTGTTTTGACATAGTGTGTGAAAATCGCTTAAAAATTGAGGAATATTTGATATGCTGCGTTTGGTTCATGACAGGATTAACCGGGAGAGTTGAATGTTCAACAGTAAGTTTTTGATGCTTCGTCGAGCATTTCAAGAAACTTGAACGATATCATCACTATCATTTTATTGACTGCATGATTATTCATTAAATCAAAAAATAAAAAAAAAAGAAAATTATACATCACGGATAGAAAAAACAGCGAGCTCGCCCTATATGGCCCCTTTAAGGGAGAGCATTACAAGCCCTACAAACGCCTGATCAACTTCTATACTAGGGCTCAACTGCAAATTTTTCATGCAATTTATAGGAAAATATATTATCGACAGATTTTTTCTTACTGAATTCTGACTAAATTTTTTGTATGAAGCTTTACCGTCCGAGCTTTGCTGATGAGAATCATAGTAAATTTTGATGTTTCTTTCTATCTGTGTAATAAATGTTTTCTTGTCATTGAGTATTTCTTGTGATATATATATATATATATATATATATATATATAAATGCCGGATGAAATTTACAATGCAAAATGAAGAATAACGGATAAAAGATATTAATCATCTTGTAGCAGAGCACGAACGTTTGCTAATTCGGTTTACGACGAAAAAAATTCGGTTCCATCCCAATGACCCAAAACATTTCATTACAATCGCAAATCAGTCCTCTTGGTAAGCTTCGTGCTATTCAAACAAAAGGCATAAATTAATTTGAAAAATATTTTACAAAAATTGTTGGACCTTCTGAAATGGCGCGTAGAATTTGAAACGTCCAGGTGGCTTTGTTAAAATTTGAGTTCCAATGACGGAGGATTAAACAGAGATTTAAAACTGTTCATAATGGCGTGAAAAAGAAAAGCCTGACGTTTGGCGAAACAGTGTAACGCCACGTACGATCAAAATATATTGCAATATGATATTATGCAGTACTCGGAGAGTATGACAGGGTATTATCCTCACGCAGCGCAAGATTTCCATATTGCAGGTAACACGGTATTACGTGAAATCGGCCGCATAATTACAAGTTTTACAATGATGACGGGGCTGACCATGTTTTGATATTAACTACTGGACGTATCTTAATGTCGCGCAAATTTTATCAGATCCTTCGGTTTATCAACCATTCACGTGTTTGTCCGTTTGAATTTTCTTTCGATGATGCATTCAAAATGACGCTTGCTTTAACTGAAAACATAATAGGCGCTGGTCGATGACATTTTTCATCAAATGAGCTGTCTGACTTGCATCCATGAAATATTGCGGCCATGAGTGCGAAATTAATAAACTTGTGATAATTTGTATGTTGTTATTTTGGCGGCACGCCGCAACAAAATACAAACTGCTGCGCTGACTCAGAACAAATGTCTCCTATAATAATTTGAAATTAATCGTTTTTAATAATAACACACTCGGATTCATTACACACCACACCCAACATTCGCCACAATTATTTATTACTGCTTACGCTGCTCTTCAACATGAAATGTAATCTCTTGTAATCACAACCACTTGGGTATGAAGCTATAATTTTAAGCTTTATTTTCGTGTCTATCTATTATATATATATATATATATATATATATATATATATATTTTTTTAACAATAGATATCGAAATCATTTATTTATTTTATTATATTAGTTCGTCAGTAAGTTCATGATGGGTAATTTTGATTGTAATAGATTGGAAAAAATGAAAAATACTATTATATTAAACTCATGCAGATCTAAAATGTGGCAGAACATTTTTATCGTATACAATAAAATAAATGTAGCCGTGGGAAAAAGTGAAATGAAAGCGATGGCTAATGATACCTTTCTTTAATTGAGCATTAATGGCGTTACATAACTGAAGCCATCAATCAACACTTTTTCATTACAGCATGAGTGTAACATTTTAATTACAATTATTATTAAATGTGAATTAATTAACTAAATGATGATAAAATTTTGTGCAATTAGTTGAATTTGGCGTATTCTTTTATGATGAGAATATTCAACCGAGAAATTGAATAGCAGCTGGAAATTATGTAAGTACATTAACCGGATATCCATAATTAGAAGTTGTATATTTTAACCGAACGAATTAAATTTTGAATTAATGAGTATTAGTAGAGGCGTGAAAAATTTATTTCAGCCTCTTTTTTTAAAGAATAAATTTTCATTTTCAGCAAAATGAAATAAAAACGCTGATTATTTAACATTGTTATTATTTATTTTTATCACACCTAAATATCTATGCAAAAACGTCGCATCTCCCATGTCGTGTATCTATTAATTTTCACAGAGCAGATTATTTCAATCTGAATTTTAATTTTAGAACCATAGATTGGTCGGTTTCGTTGAATCGGTCATTTTTGAACTAAGCTATCCTGGCGTGGTTTTCGTCAGCTTTGACAAAAATGCCATTCGAGATAAAAAGAGATGGACAACATTTTTAAAGACAACTTTACTGCTGTAAATTATGCGAATTTCTCTGCTGCGAGAGTAAATAATCCGAAAATAAATTGCTATAGAGATATCGAGACAACGTTGGTTGGTGATCCGAGAGCTTTTTGCAGACATATTAAGGGGGGGGGGGGCGGGCTGAACTTTTCAGCCCTATGATAGAATGGTAGAAAAAATTCAGGTAATTCGAGGATGATAAATTTAATGGTACAAAAATAAAGGTTTGTAACTCGATTCATTATTTTGACAGTATGTGAGTGTAAATGGATTTTGATTCTATTGCGGTTCCTTCAGGTGTACCACAAGGCTCACATGCAGGGCTGATACTTTTCAATGTTTTTATAAACGACCTTCCTCGTATGCTCAAGTTTTCTTCGGTGCTTTTGTATGCGGACCGTACGAAAATTTGCAGTACCATATCTTCACTTGATGATGCGTAGAAGCTTCAGAACGACTTTAATGCGTTTTTCCAATGGTGCGCTGTTAATTCTTTATAATATAAAAAAATATGTGTTAAGTTATAACTTACACGAGCAGACGGCATAAAATTGATATTTTTGTCATCCTAGGTAATAAAATGCAATTTTTGTCCCTCGAAACAGGACGTAAAGTGATACTTTTCGGTTTTAGGGTCGATAAGTAATGTCTATGTCTTCCTAAGCCCATTCAGATCAACAAAATAACCAA
Source organism: Trissolcus japonicus (assembly GCA_030522925.1). Classification (NCBI taxonomy): domain Eukaryota; kingdom Metazoa; phylum Arthropoda; class Insecta; order Hymenoptera; family Scelionidae; genus Trissolcus; species Trissolcus japonicus. The sequence continues at coordinate 24,218 of JAPYZS010000128.1, read as the reverse complement.
AAATTATGTGATTCAGATTTTATGCCGATTTGGGTTCCACCTCCCCTTAATGATATCTCTAACTTTATTGATTTTTTGGCGTGCAATGAAATTACTCTGAGACAGTATTTGACGAATTTGTACTAGTTATCTGATTTATGATATTTTGCTAATTCTTTTGTGTGTGTCATGGAGCCAAATTATAATATTTTTTTGTATTATTAGAAAAGGATAAATTCTATTAATAAATGAATGAATTATTTTTATTTAATCTGAGAAAATTACCAGAATTACAAATGTAGAAAATTAAATGCAACAACGTGAAAAAGAGGGCATCAAAATATTCCGTTGAATATACGTCGCATTTGTGAATTTTGTACAGAGCTGCACCAATTGTTTTTATCAAATCATTTTGTAATTGACGTGAAATTCAATATTTTTTAACTACTTCGTTCTCCATGTAACAAAATTAAACTATTTCATACAACTTCCACCGGTAGGATCTTTTTTTCCCACCGTTAATTCTTTTTTTCTCGCCGATTATGCAGTCGACTTTTTTTTATTTGTTGGTTCGTTAAAAAAATGGCATAAAGCAGCGTGAGTTTTCACAAATTTATACATACGTGAATAATCTATGTTTTTACAACACTGCTGATATATACTGAAAAGACGCAATTAGATTATTGATATACAACTGGAAGTAAAAACTGTAACGTCATTATGTATGCTTTCCTCGAAAGCTTGTACTTAGACATGCAAGCTGAACAATGACTTATCTTTCTAAGTATAGATAAATCATGCTAAAATTAACCTGCATAACACGTTTTTTGTTTGCAACTGCAAAAATAAGTGCGATTGATAATTACTTGATACCATTAAAGTATTTGACAATTATGCATCAGTAAATGCGAAGGACTTTCAAAACTTGAATTAAACAAGCGGATCTCTTCTTCAATTGTGTATATTGTCTTTGTTTTGTTCACTATACTTCAAATAGTGCAACAATATTATTTATGTGTTCTTTCAGATATAATTTACTAACTGATAGAAGTGAAAATTCTTAGTACATAAATTTTTATTTATGAATAAAAACTAAACATAATTCTTGCAAACATGATTATTTGGAACCACTAGTTTTTTTTTGCCCTTTGCATCTTTTTCAAGAGGTTGTAACCATCAACAATTTTATACTTTTGTTCACAGCGTACTCAAAATACCATCCTTTAAGCTTCAAAATGACCCAGGGAAAGAGTGATTCTATGAGTAATCGTTTTTCTTTGTCAATCAAAAATTGCCAACGAAGCAGCAGATAAATTTCAAAATGATAAATTAAAATTATTTCTAAGACACATCAAATTGCCTTGTTCAAGCGAATGGTTTTTTATGCTCAAATGAAAGTGACGTATCAATTTTGCAGAAAAACTCACTACAAGTTAGGTTCGTGCTGGGATTCGCGGTTAGAAGGCGCTCTGTCAGTTAAAATAGCACTTCGTGCACATAAGCTAAGAGATGAAAGGCAAAGCACTGGACGACTAAGTATTTCTTCGAAACAGGCCGGAGTTTATGAGACTTAATATCGGTGTTTTGAGCGTAATTCTCGGGGGGTGGGTATCTCAAATGTGGCGTGTGTCGATAAGACCAATCTCGGGGGCGAGCCTCGCATGCTACTGGAGAAACGCGATCCGCCCGCGATAACGAGTGTGAAATCCTGAGTGTTCTTCGTACCAGAAGTGGCAACAAAAGCAAGAAAAATTATTCCATTTGTTTTCCTCACCTCGCAGTTCGGCGCTGCTACCATTACATTTCCTTTTTGTCTTGCATATTCATCAACGTTTACATTTTCCGCGCTCCTGCCTTTCCGTCCGTGATAATGTTTTTTATCATTTGTTCCTTCGTCTTTTTCCGACTCACAGTTTGTTTTTTTTTCAGTCATTGTACAAACAAAATGATGGCGATTTCGCAGCTCGTGATCTCTTTTTCTATAGCACAGTATCTTCAGATCTGTAAAATATTAAACTTCTTGATTTTACAAAATAATACATTTTTTTTGTAAAGATTTAAAAAAAAATAAATTTTGAAAATTTAGAAAAAATTTTTGTTATATACATATAAAATATATTCCGGCAGCAATAACGCCTGTATATATATATATATATATATATATATATATATATATATATATATTTTATACATTTCCTTATATGAATTTATAAAATAAAATATAATTTTATATAAATTTATAATATTTGTGGGTAACAGGCAAAACGAGGTAAGTATATAAGTAATCCCTATACACTTACTTCGTTTTGCTTGTTACCCACAAATATATAAAATAAAATCTACTTTTTATTGTGACGAGTAATTTTATATATACCTATAAGACCTATAAGCCAGGTTGAACCTGACAAGTTTTGCGACCTGAGATAGAAGGACGACTCGGGCCAGGCTAGCCATCCCAGGATGACCGGCTAGGCCCGCCCTATGACTCAAGCTACCATACGTGGCCCGCAAGTGTACCGTTCTTACGGTGCCCGTCCAGGTTTACCCTACTTATCTCATGCTTTATTCACGGGGCACTAGGCCCCATGTAATTTGATCAGGTATCATCCCACTAGGAGACGGTACAATAAACGTTTTGTGGTTTTGTAATAAACTTTGTCTTCTTTCTCCCTGTCCCTCCTTGGCCGATAATTTGTTTGCTTTTGTTTTTTTAATGTTTCTTTCGTTGTGGTCTGCGAGCCACCGATTTCATTTAAAGTTATATTCAATCTTCTTTTTTTTAATTTTGATTTAGGTTAATGTGTATTGATTTATAATACAAATTTATGTACTCTAAATTTGAATCAAATGACTTAGAAACTACGATTTTCAAATTTCATGCGCGAACGTATAGTACCAATTGCAATTTTCAACTGTCATTTCGATATGGCCGACGTTAACGTTTAACGCGTCCACGCCGTTGGCCTTCAGCGGCCTAGCGCCCATATCCGCCCGTAAATTTCTGTTTATTTCTATGTCAGTTTAGTTCCCGGTGGTTCCCGGTATGAACCCAGGGCCCGGGAATCGACCCTCAAAAAGCATCGGGTTACATTATATGAAAAAAATTTATAAAATGCGTCAGAAATGACTATATAAATTAAAATATATTTCAGCGTATATATATGTTCGGTTGCCAAAGATATCCTTGATCATATGATCTGCATGTAACATTTCACCTATAACTAATTCATTAATAAACATTTTATTTTGAACAAGCGATTTGCCAATTAAACTAAACTAATTTTCGAAATATCAATGAGATTCAAAGTTTACAGTTCATGTAACTCACGGTTAGAAATAATGAGGTTAAAAGGAAAAAAGAATCTGAAGAAGATCTTGAAAAGTTTTTTCTTGGAAAGAAAAAATGAAAATGATGAAAATCCATTCGATCTGAAAGCCATGTTTTTCAATTTGTAACTAGATTTTAAAAGCGGTGGCGTTGACGTCAAAAGTTGCAACGAAATCTGACAGTGGTATACGCACCTACTTATAATTAACTATCTGTGGCTTACAGTAAAAACGAGGTAACTGTGTAGGGATTCCGTATATACTTAGCTCGTTTTTCCCGTCAACCACAGATATATACTCACTACGTATTAAATCTGAATGTGTTGTGGCTTTGTGACATTTTTGATGTAGGAATGAATTGGGAAAAATCTGAGAAACCGAATTCAGTGAATTAAAAAAGTGCTCTTTTAAATTGATTTTGTAAAACAAAATGAACGAGACAAGCGAATGCGCAGGAGAAAGAAGCTAATGGTCTAATAGGCGTAAATAACGAAGAGCTACATTATGCAAACGAACCAGCACGGTGGCCAGAAAATGTCGGCTTTACACGTTTTATCACACTCGGACGCCTACTCAAGTTGAATACTAGTGGTTCGTACACATTGAGTGACTAGAAATTTTGCATGAATAATGAGAATTTTTTATAAAGAGAGCAATGTGTAATATTGACTTTTTCAAATCGTAAGAACTTACAGTTGTGCGGGGTTGCGCATATAGCGAGGTGCTCCGCTAAGCGCTAAGTAGCGCTTTACTTTAAAATACGAGACATCTTTTGTGTAACCGTTGTGAAAGACGTACATACATAACTTATGAATAGCAAAAAATATCAAAATACAATTATAATATATAGTATTTTCGTAACAAGAGTGTGACCGCTCGTGTCCATATGATATTACTTAATTCATCACAATAAATATGAATATATTCAGAATTAATATGAGGATATTGTTTTTTGGTAATTAGTTATCAAATGTAAACATAAAGAAAAACATTGCAAGATTATAGTGTTGGACATATTTGTTGCTTCTTAATAATTAGTATTCAACATAACAAACGTGAAAAAGTCCCCAATATGGCATATTTGAAGTTAACGAAACTTTTTGGACTGTTTTTTCTCATTTGAAATGAATGTCATTCTAAGAAGTTGAAAATGAAACATTTCACCGAAGAAGGAAAGCAGCAATGGCTTGTGCGAAATTTACAAATTATCCGTGAGGAATTTTCCGAGGTGCAAATTAATTTTGCATGCTATACGTACGTAAACGAAAATAAAGTGATTAATGTTTATCATTTCGTTTTCAGAACAATCGCTCTCGGAGAGAGAAATTTATATTTGTACACCTGTACCAGCTAGAAACTGTGCAAAGAAACCATTTTGACTCCAACATTTTTCGCGTGTTAAAATAAGAAAAATGTAAAATAGCTCATGGTTTAATGCTGTAATAAAAACTGACTGAATAATTGCATTCTCAAAATAGAGTGAGCACGTAATTTCTTGGAATTAAAAAAGTCCGAATATTGCAGTTATATTGTGATTGGACTTTCTTGCATTTTGGAATAATTTGTCTTTGAATTTCTTCTTATCGATTGATAAAAAAAAATTTTTTTTTTTACATTTTCTTGTTTCAATTTTTCTCGACGTTTTCATCAACTATAAAGAATGTTTGTAACCTCTTATTCAAACGCGGAGGATACATAAGAACAACGTTTGAGGAAAGAATAAGAGGGAAAATTCTTTGTTGTCATAAAATGTCAAAAGTATTAGATAATTTATGGAGAAATAAGTATCATCGATATACATATTACCAGCATAAAAGTTAGCCAGTTAAATAAAATGTGTTTCAACAGTTTTAAACACCAAAACGAGCGAAACTTGCAAGTTGTCTACTTTGTTATTTAAGAGAGAAAATATTCCACTCGCTGCAGGAGGCATTTCATAAAAGCAGCTGAAAAAACATACGGAAATAATTTTATGTATTAAGGAACGTGCAAAAAAGTTGTTGAATTTTGTACAAAGAAGAATACAATATACTCCATCCCATACAACAAACAAGCTCTTTTTTTGTACTCACCCTGAGCGGTCATTGTAATTGATGTAAACAGTCATTTCCAATTACAATGCGTTTTAAGGGTTTTTGTGGTAATAATATCATGATACATTTTATCTGTGACACGTTATTTGTAGAATATGATTAGAGAAACAATAATTTGCTTTGTACATAATGTTGCATGCATGACACATATGTATAACACGTATATGCTCATTTTTACGTCGGAAACTATTTTCGAGACTATTGATGTTCGCTGGGGTAAGAATTGTTTTAACAATTGGAATAAATCCACATCACTTCATCAACAAAGGCATTGTTTGTCGATGCGTCGCGTTCGTCACAGAAATTCAGCAGGGAGAAGACGGAGAAAAAAAGTCGGCCAAAAAGAGACAGTCGCGTGCACAAAAGGAATTTAATTAATTTATCCTTCAAAATTTGTCATCATAAGGAGGGAATGAGACACGGTATAAGTGAATGATCATCGACGCGGTTGAAACAAAGCATAACAACGGGTATGACGGTATTGTGCTCGCCAACTGAAGTGAAACCCCGCGGGGGCAATTACTGAGCGCGGTTTTTTTGCTTTTCTTTTTGTCAGTCAAATTATACATTATGAACAATTGTGCAGGTGCACGCGCGCAACCATTCACGTCTATTGTTGATTCAAAAGAATTTCTACCAACAAAAAATACGTTACGCTAATCAACAGTATTCTTTTGCTATATTGATCCGTTTAAATAATAAACAAATGTTGTTTGTGGTAAATACCAAATAATAAGAATTTTCTTAGGATCCACGCAACTAAAGTTAATACAATTTTCTTCTTAAACTTCTTCCTTGTGTGTAACACATGGCCGACTTGTGTACAGACAAACGGCTGACAGAATAAAAAATAAATAAAATAAAAAACGATGTCTCTTTTCAGCAGGGTCGTATGAAAAAAATGACTCACGCATGTCTGCAATGACTGAGTCGTGTATAAAAACGGCTCTGACTTTTGTGCTCTTGCTTCAGTCTTTTGTATTTCACACATGAGTCAGCCGTGTGCCTTACACCTGGGTCAGCCGTTTTTATTTTTCTCCTTGTGCAAAAGAAATTCTATTTCGATGTGGTGTGCATTTGTTACGTATACTATGATTTATTGATCTCGTCAAATTTTTGTTGACTTAGAGTTTTGTAGAAAGTTGCATTTCTGACAAGTTAAAACGTTTTTGCTGAATTAAAACAATGCTATTGATAATTGAAGCGAATTGGGCCGGTAAAGAAAAGCGAGCGATGCAAGATATGCAACAACTAGCAACTCTCTGGCCATTCCATCACTTATCTACACGAATGCACTGTACTACATTACACGAGCGTCGACAAGACATTCATATGCAGACTACGCAGCGCGGCTACAACTTAATTGCATTATTACTTCCAAAGGGCATATTTCATCGACGACCGTGTTCAATGTCATTCGTCAATAATTGATGCAATTACGACGCTACGAAAGAAATTCTCCAGGAAGCAATGAAAACCATAAATTATTCTTCGTTTCCGTTTTGAGTGGAGAAAAAATCGTTGCACAGTTCTATTTTTTAAATCTAAATACGTTAGACAACGTGAGGAAAAATTTGAAATGTGCAATTTTGTTTATGCTATTTCTAACCTGTTGATATTTCAAGGAGTAGAATTTTTTCTTTTGTATAAGTCATGCTTCGTAAGTTATAAGTGCCTTTGCCAGAATGACAATGGTTCTCATGAAAGGTTTTCTGCACATTTGAGCTTTAAGAATTTAAATAAAATCTCAAAATATTATTCCTGAGAGAAAAATGGAAACACTTTTGCAAACCGATCTGTGTGAGTCAAGGTGAGAAACATCGAACAGTTCTCACGCAAGTGCCATAAATTATATGCTACAGAATTGATATAAGATGGTGGAAATCGGCATATATATATATAGTATCAGCGGCGATTAGTATACATACATATACGTAAATTATTAATAAGATATGTATGCGGTGATTAATTCAATGTTGTTGTTAAGAGGATTTGCGTAAGGACGGAAATTATTTCAACTTAGTTTGTAAGTCTATTAAATTATATCTATAGAGTAATATTTATTTTGTGTAACAAGAGCTTCGTCATGAATAATCAAAAGCCTTGTTTATATCTATCTTACACTTCTTCGTAATTATATTTTATTATTTTTTAATCGAATTTCTTCATTATATTTTGATGGAAGAGCTTTAAAAAAATGCAATCACCATTAGTTGATGGCTAAACAACAATTTGCAAGCACCGAACAGTAACACGATTGAGTCCTGAAATGCAATCATCTTTGGATATTGAATTTATAAAAACTACACATATTTTACGGTACCGTATTTGCTCAGATTTAAATGATGACACAGTTACTACTAAAATTTTAAATGGTTTAAAGCTTAGCACTTAGATGGGTTGACTGGTTGGTTTGGATGATTTTAGGTATGATTTGGTGAAATTTTGTTGTATGTCATATTTTTCTAATTTTACGGTGCCCATTAGTTTTTTTTGAGGGATCCCAATGTAAAAGTCATTAACATTGGTTAAAATGTGATATCTAAACTTGGTAAACTTGAGTATGGTTTTTGAGACCATACCATATTTAAGACAGCCATGTACTTCAAAACTTCTAGATTGCAGCTAGAATGATTAAAATGATTAAGAAACTGATATAGTTTATATGGGATAGTCAGCAAACTATACAATATTAGCTGTACTGGTGCCTCTAACTAAAAATGTTGAATTTCATAAAAAAAGTCGGGCAGAGTTAAATCACGTTTTGATTCGGGCCGATTTGTTTTCGCGAGATAGAACGTCGGGTCGCAAAAGTTGGAATCGGATTGGCTCATATGGCGCTGGGGCTTGTACTATCAGCTCGTCGCGCGAGAGCTCGTTAGGTGCAGCACGCGAACACACGACTCGAAATTATCTTCGTAATTAACTGCACTTCTTAACATAACGCATGGCGTGCCAACAACGGGCAGACGCGCCGGAATACGTATTCGGGTGCAGCCCAAATCTCTACTCAAGACGGTACGTAACTTGAAACTGGCACCACCTGCTAACCAGGTCTTTCAGTTCACTGCAGGGCACGTGCAGATCTGCAACATGGCATTTTGCTTATTGCAAACCAATTTCATCTTCGTGGCTTGTACGTTATTCTGCCGGAAATGCATTTCGAGTACCTATTAATTCTACGATTTTAATCGTTTTATCAATTCTCTGCTTCACAATCCACCACGCCAACAAGTTATACTTTAACGGATTTATTACATCTCCCAATGAAGGATTAAATTCAAAAATGATATTTAAAAGGTTCATTCATTCTATAACAATTGTCATTAATCATGAGACACGGCAGTGTCTCTGGCCAAGTAACAAAATAAATGCAGTCTCCTCATCAGCTGACAACAAATGCCACTTTTTGACATGAACAAAGAAGGTAAAACCTTATCGATAGCTCAATTTTTATGTGATTAAAATATCCGCAACGCCCAGCTGATGAAAGTGAAAAAAAAAAAAAAAAAAAAACATTCTGAAAAAGACTGATTTGTGACCAAGTTATGAACATTTTTTATAAAAATTTTATAAACAATTTTAAAAACAATTTTTCATCCGCGGTTTCAGCAGACCGATGAAGTCATCATCGAAAAATCATTTTTTCATATTTCGTTCATTTACTTGTTTTTCAACGATCAAACCTTTTTCTCTAATAATAAAAAAACAGGTTATTAAATTTGTTCATAATTTTCAAAATTCTCAAAACTTTTAGAATTATCAAAATTTTTTACATTTTCTGTTAGTTTCTATTTATCGAATATCACTGGTATTTCATATTTTTTTCTTCGTTATGTATTTTGCATCGTTTAAGCATGTCTAAAGGCGGCGTTTTTGATGGTTTTTGTTGATTTCTAAGGGGTTTTTATGGATTGCATCGTTTAGGCATGTCTAAGGGCGTTTTGAATCGTTTTTGTTGATATATGGCATTTCTGGTCAGAATTTCGGGTCGTCAAGTATCTGAATTTAGAGAGTACCAACAAATGAATTTTTTGATTATATATTCAAATTGTTGATTATCCTGCAATACATTATTGTTATAAAATAATTTATGAAAATCGGTCGCGGATTCACGATGAAAGAGCAATATCGATTCGACTCTAACGCAATAAGAGAGACAGTATGCTAATTGAAATAGAGCAAAGACTTGAGTGACGAAATTAAAGCTTGACGGCTCCAAGATATTATTTCCGTGGAAAATCCTCATATATATATATATATTTAGTTTGAAAGTTTTCCCAGCGACAAAGACCTAACACGTTTTAACTTTAATCACATGGTCTCCTCTGATGCGGACTGAATTTCGTCGCCGTATGAAATTCTTCGCGAATCGCGAAATGTTTCAGCTTGACAACTTATCTTGCCTCTAAAACCCGTCTTTTTGAACAGCGTTTTTCATATTATCATTTCGTCCACAGCTCCTCTTTTGTTTCTGAAGAACAATGATGAGCTCCAAAACTCATATAGTACCTGATGTGGGATAAGATTTTTTTTCTCGTCAGGGGGCAGTTCGCGTGCGTCGATGCTTGCATGATTTTGGAGCGTCGCAATCCTTTGTCATCAGCGTTATTTCGTACTTTCGGCGCACGTTTATGAAAATTTGTTGATATCCAAAATAAAATGCATTTACGAGAAAGCCGTGTTTTATACGGCATAATCTTGTCATCCGAAAATTATGCGAGAACCCGCGCTGTTACCTCGATTTCAACGACATAACAGACGTGTCAAGAATGCTGAAATTTCAGTCGGATCGTAAACTATTTGCGATATATGATTTTACGTGGAGAGAAATAACGTCACAAATTTTACTATATTTCTCTATCAATCTAGTTTTCGAACTGCTAAAATTGGTGCAAATTACTAAAAAACTAATACAATTAAGAAAAGAGTTGTCAAATATTGGCAAGTTCACATCAAATTTTACTCATAATTCACATCAAATTTTGGTAGTGACTTAGTAATTTTCACGAGTATATGCGTGCGCATGCTCCGTGTTGTAAGCATAAAACTCCATTATCGTCAACGTTCACTAGGGCCGATGGCTCAGGGGATTTGTCAAGGGCTCGCGCGACCAGGTTCCCGAGTTTGAAACCTTCTGCGGACATTTTTTCCGTACCAATATTAAATCGAAATTAGACTGAAGAATCATCATCATGGAAGAAAATCGACTTCGAAACAAAATAAAAAATAAATACAAATAAAATAGTATTTCAGCAAATTTCGAGTGAAAACTGAAATTTTTTTAAAAATATGAAATGAAAATAAAAATTACAAACTGACTCAGTAATTTTTACCACGAGGTAGTTCGCGCAATCGTTTAGTGGAAATATGTAGAAAAATTTGTGACGTTATTTCTCTCTGTGTAAACGCCTTTCAAAACAATTATTTTTATCTAGTATATGTATACATATATAAATATAGATGATTTTAAAATTAACTATACCCTACTAAAACAGATTATATATTGTTCATATATTATCAATAGATTGACAATATATTATTTTCATCGAATTATATATTGTTAAAATAATGACAATATATAGGCAATTTATTGTCGATGTTTGATCAATATATTTTCCGTATATTGTCAATATATAGCCAATATATGACTTCTGAAATAATGTATATCCAATATTTGTTTGATGTATGGACAATAGATCCTTTTTACCTGGGTATGTTAGATTCAATTATAATTTTTATTCCAAAAATGTATCTACGTCAACTTCTGAGCGAGTATACAACAATATTTTTGTTTATACGTTCATCTAGTATATCCTTCTATTTAAATATAGAGAAGAGAAACTTTCCAATCCCTTGAAATCATCATAGACTATTACTGATGTGTTTGCCTGTACAAGCAATTTCCGCAACAACTGTGGGTCTTAGAAAGACTTTACATAATTGCAAATCCCGCAGAATTCTTGAATTATTCCATGATGTTTACTGTAAGAATACATTTCAATACTCATTGCTGTCTGATCAAAACCACTTGACAATTAAGTTTGTTTTCAGCAATTTGGAAATACAATAAAATTCTTACTGAATTTCATTTTTTTTACATTCATTTTGATTTTCTATGTTCATTCAAAACTTTCCCAAGAGGGACTTTTTGTTTAAGAAATGGTAAATCATTTTTTATTGAAAATTTATAGATTCAGCGAAATTATATTTTTGAATTTGTTAAAATCATTTTCCATGTTTTATATCACCAATTATGTATTGATTTTGTATGTAACCTTTTATGCACCTGCAATTGGCAAATAGTATGGTGCCTGTCCATGGTCGAACAGACAGTAGACAGTAGATAAATAATTTACTCATTATTAGCGCAAGGAGCCAGGCAGTATGTCGCCTTTCCCACTACTGCCATACACTCTAATGTTCGTGCCACTGACGTCCACCTCATTTCTAGTGTGTCTTGTCAACTCTAAATGATTGGCATCTGAAAAAAATCGTATTGTTTTCTTGATCTATTGTGTTTCTAATCTACAGGCAGCATTTTCCACATTTCAACCAGGATTTTAACGCAATACCACACGCGTCTTAATGAACACTTTGCTACTTCATTGCAAAAAATAATGATTTATATGGAAAATTTCTGTAGTCACTTTTTGAATATTCCAAAATGTTCACAATACTAATGAGATAGGAAAACATTTTGAAATGTTAAAAAAGTGACTACAAAAACGTTTCATCTAAAACATTATTTTTGCTGTGTTTTCGGTAACATAAGTACACATTCTAATAATTTTTTAATTTCACTTTACTGTTTGGTTGAATTCACACCCATCACAATTAATAATGTATTTCACATCTTTTATATTATTAATAATATCCTTGTATCATCCACTTCTAACTCATAACTTATCAATCTCTCCCTATAATCGCAAAACTATAATCCTGTTTAAAACACCATCAAAACTACAACAGTAATGCTAATTTGTATAATATAAGTACTCGTTTATTTGTATAAAAATCCTTTTAAGGTACAGTCGTAAACCAAAGAACACTACTAATAACAATCCATGTCTTTGTACATATAATAACAGGTTAAACTTTCAATTTTATATTTATTATAATATATGCACAGTCATGCTTAAAAGTATCTTAAAAATAAAAACTTGCAAGTGTCATGAAATCAGCTCCTGACTTGTTAGGAGTTTCAATTGCATTGAAACTGCATGAAGCCTTCTTCCCGATATTAACTCGATGAATTAAATTTATGTTCTCTTCAATGGGTGGGCCGATTGAGGTATTCTCTGTAATAACCTCATCAATCGATTCAAGTTTGTGATGTGAAGCTGCAATTTATAGTTTCAATAACATTTTAAGCGTATTGATAATCGAATGCTCCTTTATAATTCAGTATTCGCATTTTCAAATTGTTTACATCGAGCTTTGTTTAATGGAATTCAAAATTAATTTTCATTTGAGATTTTTAATATTTGTTCAATTTCACAAAAAGACTTTAGTGATTCAAACGATAAACGGAATGCTTGAAATAACGTCACAAATTGTCTCTTATTCAATAATTACATGAAGATGATGAGTGCACACAGGAATGCCACCTGTCATTAAAGAGTGAAGTGGGATAATACATGATTTGAGTTGTTGTCAACTTATTTTAAGTTGATTGCTCAACCCCCCTTAATTTTGAGAAAACGAGTTCCGTTTGAGAAAACGAGTTCCGATAGAACTCCAACAATTCTCAATGAAATTGAACAAAAATCGATCCAGCAATTGATTAAATATCAATCTATTGCTGGATTGTTTTTTGTTCAATTTCATTGAGAATTGTTGGAGTTCTATCGGAACTCGTTTTCTCAAAATTAAGAGGGGTTGAGCAATCACCTTAAGCTTTCGCATTTGATACATTCAATAAAACAAGGATAGTTAATTCTCAACAATATGAAATAAGCTTTTTTCAACTTGATAAATTGATTATAGCTGAATTATAATGTTTGAACTTTGATCTCCCAGCAGGGATCGAATAAAATCAGTAGCTTTTTGTACAACTTGTCAAATTATAATAAAAACTGCTTTCAATTAAGTACAAAGAAAATCCGTCCCTTATCTGACGGTCTTTTGTTTTTCGACTAAAGCAAAACTTCCGACGGTTTCATTGACAAGCATCCAATTGTCGACGTTCACATTCTGTTGGAACTTTGTTGGCAAAATTCGTCCCTTTAACTGACGTTGCATTTGCAAGATGGAACTACGCAGCTTAGTTTTGCATCGTGATATAACTTTTTCCAACGAGTTATTGTGTTTCATTTGTCCTAACTTTCTTCATGTTCTTTTTCAGGTGAGTATCCCTCGAGTTAAGCCTGTTCGTCCTGGTTCCTCTGCGGTCGTAAGTACAAAATATACAACTTGGCAAATAATCAGTCATACGTTATTATCACCAATTAAAAATAGCAGAATAAAATTGGTTCGACAAAATTCTGATCATCTCATTTATTTCAAAACAAAACTTTTTTGAAATGTTGAACATTGAAAAATAATATTTTTTTAATTATATATTATAGCAATTGAAAAAGCACTATATTGTATTATGAAAACAATCATTGTCATTATATATATATTATAACCGTACACTAACAAGACATTAATTTATATCGTTTTATTGTTAGGATACCTGCACTGATCATTCATCCAGAGTTTGAACTGACTATAAATTCATAGTAATGAATTAATAGTTGCACGTGAAATATTAATCCTATAGCGTGAATGGAAGATGATCAATTGATGGTGGAGGAATGGTCAGTTAGAGAGTTTAAAGAGTGCGATCAGTTGAGTTGAATTCACCTGAATACTTGGTGAACGCTGAGATTGGAACGATAAAAAAATTTCAGTATGATCAATATGTGTTTACTTATTGTTTACGTATTATCAATGTATGCATGGTTTGTAGATGATTATATCGAATTAATATATTCTCAATTTATACGTTTCAAGAAACGAACAATATATGATAATTCTTTGAAGTAATATGGATCATTGGTAACGGACTGGCAAACATCATTTTTAACCGATTTGAAAACAGATTTTTTATAAAATGTTTTGTTTCCTCGGTAACTTGAGCCGCAGCCCAAGACACATTTTCTTTTCGCAAGCAAAGTGATGAAATCGCAAAAAATAATACGCTATTCCGCGCAGTTAACGACTTGTAACATAATTAATGTCCACGTATCGACAGAAGCATTCAACTTTTTCGCTGAAATGGCAGCCGCGTCGTTATTATAACCGTCACATCGGCACACGCGAACGCAAAATACAATCCTGAGGAGTCGACGCACACGCGAGCCCAGTATTGTGCCCACACATTTTCCACGTAATTCGGCCTTTCCTCGCCAAATCATAGTTGTTGCTTAATCATGCGAGCAACAACCGCAAGTTCGATTATCGTCCTGTCCATCGATCAATTTATATTCCTTATAATTTGATGTTTGTTTAAATTTTCATCCATTGTTTAATTGCTCTGCAAGTTTGCACACATTTTTAATTACTTGAACAATGTTATTTTGTCTTTGTTAAACGTTCAATTTTGTTGAATTTAATTTTTTATAATATTGTTCATGGAATTGAAAATTTTCCTCCATCTGTCGATCAATCAATATTACGAGAGTTTTTTTGTTTTAGTCTTGATTCACTCATTCCTTGGCAAATTATTCCTACTATATGATTTCCCCTGTTTATATAAAATGAGTATTACCCAGATAGAAATTTGTGTGATTAGCTGATAGTAAAAAATGGCGCATACGAATGTCTGAGTTCCCAGTATAGGCCCAACAATGACCCGTTCGTCTTATCAGTGATGATTTGCCATATGTATATCGTTTTACTAATGAGTTCCTAGCAATTATCCAATAGTCGGTGCAGTACTGGCAATTTATTGGCAACATTTTTTATAATCAAATATTGTTTGAACAAATTGTTTACAACAAACATTTTCACACTAATAGAATTTTGACGATATTAATAAACTTTATTCTTGATAATCAAAATAATTATGAACTTAATATCAACCCTATAATTTAATAAAGAAATTTTCATTATTTTTTTTAACAATTTTTAAACAATAAATTATTATAATTGATAAATAACAGTTATTCAATCAATTTATAAAAAATTACAATAAATATTTATTACAAAATAAAAATAAATACAAATAAAAAGATCAATGAGTGAGTTTTCTAATAACGTCCTGAAACTCGTTAATAGACTTGGAGCAGCGGACAAGACGGCGGATTACCACTTCGGAGGCTCGGGTTCGATTCGCGGATGGCAACAAATTCTCGACCGTGAATTCAGTTCAATTTTTCAAATAAATATTTCAAGAAATATGAATAAATAATGAACAACAAATAAAATGAAAAAATTTGTTCAAAAATTTATTATACATAAATAAATTTTATGACGTCGAAGTGCCAGTACCGGCGGCCAGTACTGAGCCGACATATTTACGCGTCTCATGCCAGCATCGCATCATTACACCGCTAACCGACAGTCGACCACTGTACCTCAGCATTGGCTTGACATAGCGCCATTCAAAAATTTCCACCTGGGTAGTATTAATGATTATTTAAAACTCAAACTAAGAGTTCACAACGACAAAATGAATTGAAATGTGAATCAGACTAAAAGGGAGAAACAAGCGTTGTATTTCCACATGAGCATTATGAAAATTAAGCTTCATCATGCATCGTATATTTTCTTCTTCATGATTGGCATTTCGATTGGCTTCGCTTTTTCCCGTATTTTACCCTCTTCCAACTAGGTATTACTTATTGCGTTTGGAATTTTTGTATTCAGGTGTCCATGGATAATTACTCAGCGAAGCAGACGGCTAAAAAACATTATGATTAGAAAAGAGAACAAAACAAAAAAGAAAGCATGTCATTTTTAACTATTGTTTCTGAAAATTGTTACGATGTTTTTTCTTTCTTTTGACATTATTTTTCGACAATCTAAAAGTTGATTAATGAAAAAAGCCAAAATTACCGAGCGACGTTTGAATATTTGCGGTATGAAATAGGTCGGAACAAAGTGGTACCAATTTCACGCAAACGCGATGCGTATTAATTTATATGCGTAATTAGTTCAACTCCTTTATTCGAGACAATGGCAAGCCGCATTCGAAATGTGTTGCTGGAACCGTGTGTTGAACAGCAACGACGAAACACGAGTCGTTTCGCCGCTGAATATCTCTGGGTTTGATCATTATTTACACTGCACGAGCCAAATTTCTCTAAGAAACTTTAATAAATTGTTGACACGACTTCGAAGTGAGTCGTTTCTGAATGAATCGAAACTGAATGAAAATTAAAAACTGAAATAAAATTAAAAGGAAGAGGAGAAAATGATGCCATAAATTTGGCACGGTGCAAAAACTTTCGCTGATAAAACAATCGAAATTCGCATTCCGCAATAAAAGCGAGTTGCAAAAGTACAATGCACGCGTGTAAATCCAAGCGAGCGTAATGATACACATTCGATAAGATAAAACGCACGTCCTGCAAATTGTATCGAGCTTGTATTTTACACCGGAACTAAATATGGAGTTTGATGAACACATCTGCAACTTCCGGTTGGATTCGCAAGCTCCAAACTACCGGTCGACAAATAAACTCGCACCTAAGCGATGATACACTTGTTTAATTTGAATCAAAGTTCGATGTGCATTAGTTTGCACGAATCAGCACATCCCCTTCAATTCATCATGTTCCTCGTTTTGCAAAAAAGCGAATAAAAACGTTGGACGAGTAATGTACTGCACAAGTAGAATAAGAGTTGCATTAACATAGACTCGGGTGAATGTTTTTGGTTTTTATTTTTTTCTCTTTTTATTTTACGTTCCTCTAATGTTGACGAAAAATTATTAATACGCCGGATAAAATATTGACTAAAATAGGATGAAAAACAATTCCGACCGGCTGTTTATGCTACCACTTAATAAGCGTGATGTTTTAACAAAATTTATGCTGTTACGAAGATCCATTAGGTTGCATATAACGGTACTTGAGTGAGCGCTGTGCGAAGAAGTTGTTGGTACCGAAACGCCGGACATTTAAATAAGACAGTTCTTCGCGCGACGTGCTAAGCCGCTTAGCGATTTAGCGATCTTTATAAGTAGAACAATATCTCATTCCGCTATGATGTAAATAAGACGTTTCATTACAATAAATTCTTCTTAACGATGCCTGGTAAAAATTCAATTACGAAAAACTCCGGATTGCAATTTTCGCAGAAAAAAGTATTTTGTTAATTTGCTGACACGATTTCTTGTGAAGAACAAAAAGTTTTTGGCTTTTTAGAATCAGCAGCTTTTTTCTAGCACAAAGCCAATCGAGACAATTTTTTTATTAGTTTGATTGGTTTTTAGTGTAATCAATAGAAGCACCCTTTTCCATCTCTTCTGTCTGATCGGATCAAACTTGACAAAAGCGGTTCAAGTTTAGAATCAAATTCTGAATCTGGTGTGTGATGTCTCGCTTGAAAAGTATCCAGCCAATCAGAATATAATATGATGAAAATGATGGTTGAATAAAAAAAAATTGTATGCGATTTATGTATATAATATTGTTTATATTGTTTAACGTTGAACTCGTCAAAAGTTAAAAGGAAAGAGAGATTATATCGTTATGATGCGGGCAGAACTTGCATATATTCGAAAACTAAAAAGCGGACTTGTACCGTGGCTCATACGCAAACATGCGTGAAATACGAGTACGTGACTAATGGAAGGACGTGATTAAAAACTTTTCTCGTAATTTCACTGCTGTAAGTTCAAATTAAAAATGCGAAATATCATACGCAAAATTATTTGAACGGTGTTCAGATTTTATAGCGCCGTGGATAATATTAATTAACTTTGTTTATTAAGGTGCACATAAATTTGCTGTATACACAAAGGAGAGAACATGTCACTTTTTTTTTCCATTCCCGTAATTGTCGAGGTAGTCTCGAATTTATCTAACTTGAAATTAAAAAAGAAAGTTTTTTAATATTGCAGTATCAATATTTATTTTGATGATTGACAGGTCATTATTGTCATAAACTAACATTTTACATACATCGTGCATAATTGTAAATAATTTAATCATTAGAATAGCAACAATTGTAATGATTATAAATCATAAAAACATTTATAGAATGTTAAATGACAAAAAATCAAAATATTTGATTTGCTGTTTATGGTGAATAAAAGTCGATCGAATTGATTTGTGTAGCAACGGAGCAATAGTTTCTCTGAAAAACACATCGCGGTCAAATTAATTATGACAATCGACCATATTACAAATTTCCAAGAAACAAAAACTTATATCTACGAAGTTTAAAACATAATATTGAATTTCAGAAAGCGAGCATATAATATAATATAATATGCAGGCGCGAAATACAATACCTTCAAATATCACGACGGGAATTAAAGTTTTAAAACGTTCGTTTCAAACATGTTTCCGGATGCACAGAATTTTGTGCAAAACAGCTGTCTATTTACTTCTGCAAACTACGATGCCTTTGCTATGTGACAGTCCTTTGAATGTTGGTTCTCTTGCTCGAAATTAATGCAAAGTTCATTTTGCAAATCTGCCTTCGACTCGTCTTATTCGAGAGCATGCGGAATCAAAAACTAATGTTGGCATTGATTATGCACGTTTACGGCATCGCTTGCCATGTATATGTACCGCTCTTTTTTACGGCAACGACTTTACGCAACCAATAAACAATGTTGAAAATTAGCGGAATTGAAATATTGCATGTATAGGGTTATTACTTTTTTATGCGTATCGAAGTTCAATCTTTACGAGTCATAACTAACTATGTGATTGATGGAAGAGGCTTTTTTTACGACACGATTACTGCCGTGTTTGATTGTTTGGCATTTCCAGTTTTAGTTTATGGCAAGACTGAGTAAAGAGCTTTTTTCCCCATTTTATTTCAAATATTTCAAATTAACGGAATAATCCTAGCCTGAATATTTGAAATGCTTTTGTTGTAATTTTTAGGACATACTATAAAATATTTATTTTATTCAACATTCATTTTCAATATATCGATTAAGACAATGCAAATTGAATTCAGCTTTTATTAATAAGTCAGGAAAGTTTTATAGGTTGAAAGTGCAGTTATACTGAAGAGTTAAAAATATGATATATTTATTGTTAAATTGATAACCGATTGGATATTTTTCATTTAAAATTAGAAAATGCCGCGCTTATCGAAGTTGATGGTTTGGTGCTTCAAGATTGAGCCAAATGAAACGATTCAATCTAATGTCAGACATATTTAATTTTAAAAAATTATTACATCCATTAGAAGTATATTAAACTTGAAAATGTCGTTTGATTGATTTCATATGAAATTATAATGAATGAAAGCTAACTTACATGTATGTATAGAAACAAATCGGTTAAAAAATAGAGATATAAAAATATGGATAGAAAATATTCAACGATAATACGAGGATCATCGATCCATTACCTTTCCAAAATCTAGACAAGCAGCATTGTATCAGTAATATAACGAATATTTCACAAAGTTTTATGATCCAGTAGTAGCACTTTCATAGAAGGTTATAAATCGTTCGAGTGTAACCGGGTCGCCCTCGATCACTTTCTTGGAAGCGTGCTTTCGCATGTGGCCTGAATGCGCAAGAATATGCTATGATAAACTATTCTTAAGTTGCATAAGATAATAACTAGAATACACGAAAATATTCATTTTAACAAAACAATGTTCCAAGAAAATAGTAATTAACGTGCTCAACAACGAAATACCGCCCGATGCGCGCGCGATCTTCGTAAATCGCTTACATGCTATTCGTGTTCATACTTTCAATGATTACACGAAAACACTACTACACGAAGCGACTGCGAAGACTTTCAGCGAAAATGAACTGAACATTTGTATAGAAATTTTGTTTTACAAAAAAAAAAAAAAAAATCACCACCATTGAGTTTGCCTTGGACATATTCAACACACAATTCAGAGTTAATGTCTTAATCCAAGTTTCTATTTATTTGTTCTTACAGATACAAATTTTTTTATTATAAGAAACATTCAATCAATTGAAATAGTTCACA
Organism: Trissolcus japonicus; assembly: GCA_030522925.1. Taxonomy (NCBI): domain Eukaryota; kingdom Metazoa; phylum Arthropoda; class Insecta; order Hymenoptera; family Scelionidae; genus Trissolcus; species Trissolcus japonicus. The sequence continues at coordinate 3,688 of JAPYZS010000128.1, read as the reverse complement.
GTTTTTGCAATTTATGATGCTCGTAAAAAGTAAAATGTTTGTCTTCATTTTGTAACAAACATGTTATGTATGTAAAAATGCATTTTCACATGTTTTATTTTTTTAATATATTTCCTGACATGTTTCTCTAAATTATGAGTGATTGCCAGTAAAATAATGGGCGCGAAGTCATACAAGAAATTTAATTGAAAATATATTATCTCGAGTTGAACGAAAAATAACAAAAACAAGAGTTTCCTCAAAATTGCAATTAACAAAAAAAAGTTAACAATCTGGTATGATGAAAAATATACAATTTAAAATAGCGCTACGCAACATTATTCTCTTTAACAAGAACCTTAAATTTAAATGAACACTTTTCACAGTCAGTTATAAAAGTTGAAATAACAATGAATAGTAACGTAAATGGCAAACTTTCCTTTCAATTATCAAACAAGTTACAACTTGTGCATAAATCTTTTCATAAAACGATGAAACTATATTTGCATTTGTAATGAAGTGTGAGACTTTTCACGTTTCTCCGTTTGTTTCATTAATTTTCTTCAATTAGTTCATTCATTACTCGCAATTTTGAAACATTTTTATAAATTTCATTTTTTATAACTGCTGCCAAGAAGCTAAACCATAAATAATTAAAAAAAAAAAAACTTGTCTCTTAGGCTCTAGAGTTTAGACTCACCTCATTCATCATAAAAATAGTAGACATTCAGTTTTAATTCCATAACATAGATAAAATGTTTCAGCAATATTCAAATGTTCATGTTTTTCTTTAAAAAATTTCAATTATTGAAAACGTTCTTCAGAAGAAGATGCAATCGTTATATATCAAAAAAGATCAATTTTCGAATATTAGTAAATTTAATCCTCAGGTTACCTGTCATAGTTGATATTATAACAGTTATGAATTCTTTACACCTAATCAGTAATGAACATGAAATACTTCAAGATATTTTAATTAGAAAATAAAAAATTAAAAACCGAATAAAGTCACAAAAAAGTTGAAGTACTTTCCTCAAAGATGGTTTATAATTGATAAATAAAATGTCTATATACTCTTGTGCAACTTTATATAATTGAAACCTTGTTTCCAATATGGATCATAATTATTTCCATTGAAAGTAAATTATTGTAAAGTGAATTGATAAGCAATTATTTTAAGAATAAAACAAAATAAAATGATTATAACATTCTTGACTTGTTTCTGAAAAACTGAATGTAATTCTGGAAAGTTGTTGATATGTGCCATAATTATAATTTCTCTTAGTTTCATCATCCAGCAAACTATAAACTAGCAAGCTTTGCTGATGTCAACGTAGTACAAACTTTTCATTGCACGTCTTCTCACTACATTTTATTCTCACTTTAGTGTTATTATTCGCGAGCTATACAGTTATAGAAGACCTGCGGCAAGTGAGCATTTACTTTTTATGATGCAAGTGTTTCCCCGATCAATCGATCGTCAACCTGGAAACGATTCATCTTGGACACCCAAGCATCTTTTACCATCTCATCACTATTACTTTTATTTTGATACATAATATAACACTAGCCTTTCGTTTCTGTTCGTTTTAGTCATCAATTTTGTGTTTTACGTTAGAAGAGCTTGCATGTAACATACCTACTGTTGTCTTAGACCGGATAGTCGGTAAATTTGCTCTAGGATCAATTTGAATTGGGACTTTAACTGTAGAATCATGTTTAGCTGCAGTAACGATATAGAACTTACATCCAGATGCAGCTGAAGCCACAGGTTACCTTTCTTGTTCAGTACCGCTGCTATGGACTTTACTATTCGGCAACTCCGTTACCAGGCAAATAAATTTTAAGTCGCCAAACATTCCAATGATTGTAAAATTTTTCGTGCAGAAATATTTAATAATAAAAAAACTACTGCAAAAGAATGGTTACATTGAACAAATAAATAATACTATTTGATTTTATAAGGATTATATAACAATAGCAGACATTGTTTTCTTGTCGTTACCCGATCACTGACTTGATGTTGCAACAATGCATACAAAGTGCCGGCTCTCATGTGAATTCCATAGAAGACCCAAGCTGGAACCTTCATTTGCAAAATGAATCCAACGTTTGATATACACCACATCATTTAACCACACCAATCTGGTTTGAGTCCGATAAGATTTTTAGAATTGTTTTTGAAGTGGATATTACCACGGAGGCCCAGTTAAGAGTTGATGTAGTTTATAAATTAAATTTATAGCGTTTGAATGTTGATAATTAGATTTGGTTCAGACTTGGGCCAAATTAGGATAACCTTGGTGGAGCATAAGATCGAAATCTATAGTTTCTAGAGGAAACTTCTTCTTTTCCTACACACATACAAAGTTTTGTCATGTTTAGATGATATTAGTAACAACCGTCTTTTTAAAAGGTTATTCAAGCCTATGAATCGATCATTTTGTTAATATTTTCTAACGCACTGTTCAGTCACTTTTTATGAAAAAATTTCTCCGTGTAATATGAATAAAGGAATGAATGAGTATGTAATAATCATCGCTGAAACGAATAAACAAAGCAGTTGCATAACATTTGTGTACACAGCTTGTTCTCACTTGGAACATTATTTTTCATTGTGATGTAATTTTCGTATCGTGATGAAAAAAAAAAACCATCACCGTCCTCGTTTTTGAGCATTAGCAATAAAAACGAACCCGCCGCCTCCAAGAAGAAAAAAGGCTTTTCATTGAGCCCACGGTCGCCGTTCGTTCTCTCCAGCACATAAAGTATGCCAGGCATAATGAAATATATCTGGTTTCGCCGATTTCCAAGCGCTGCTATTTTTTCAAGCTAAGCCGCATCGGCAAAACAGGCGGGTATATAATACTCTTTCAAAAGGTCCGTCTAACCAGATTTTACGTGATATACCGTTTTAATTTTCCATACACTGACGGGCGCCGGCGGCAAAACGTCTATTGCTATGAGATTGATTTACAGTGGCGGCCCGGTTCAGAGTTGTCGCTGCATTTCTATGTACGCATACATCTGCATATCACTTCGCCATTGCCACATATGCAGTCGCTCACCTGGCAAAAGCCGTCGACTCGCATTTTCTCATAATTTTTTTTTTTTTCTCTCTGATGATATCCCCCCCCCCCCACCACCTTTTTTTTTTTATTCCCCTCCCCCTAATCCAACAAAATGCCGACCGACGGCTTCAAGTTTAATTCAATCCTACGTTCTCTTTTACATTTTTAAGTATGAACTAGATGCAGAGATTGATTCAGATTGCATGTCAAATTATTTCACATGATATGTCATAGAAAATAAAAACTACGTTCTTTTTTATATATAACGAAGAAAAGAAAAAAGTTTGAATTGATAATATTTTGATAAGAAAAATTGTTTTCATATTCAACGATTTGTTTGTATACGGGAACAAAAGACCACTTGGCTTCTGTATCAACTTTCGAACAACTGTTTTCAATTTGAATAATTTTTTTTTAGTTTGTAAATATTTATACTTCATAACATTAAAATATTTTTCAAACAACAAATATCAAATACTGAAGTAAGTTGGCAAGTGGAACATGCGAAAGACTGAAACGCTTTGCTCACAGATGAAAAGAATTGTTAAAGTTTAAACTGCTCAGATAGATGTCACTTAATTCTAGTTTCACTTTATTTTTCTTATGTTGGTATTCTATGATACGGTTTGTTTTTTCAG